>OX638302.1:34607788-35070525 GCA_951812265.1 Taphrorychus bicolor
ATTTTATCAACAGTATTACTGATATTGTAAGTAATGTTCCTAAATTTTTCCCTCATGACGAAGCTTTTGTTGCAACCCCTAATACTTTCAGTGAATTTATCAAGTTTGAATTATTATCTATGAAAAGTTTTAAAGAGATTCTTCAGAATATGAAAAGTGTTGGGGGTGGTGTGAGTGGAATTTCAAAGAAGGTTTTGTGTGATGTGTGTTGTGTGATTGGTAATCGTTTGTTGGATGTAGTGAATTTGTCTCTCACAAGTGGTGAATTTCCTGAGGGGTAGAAGGAATCCACTGTGATTCCTGTCCCGAAAGTGCAAAATACACATTTGTATAATGAATTTAGACCTATTAATACTATGAAAGTCTATGAAAAAGTGTTACAGATAGCTGTGAAGCAGCAGTTACAAAATCACTGCCAGAAAATTAATATTGTGGTTGTAAACCACTCAGATTTTCGGGAGCACCACTCGTTTGAGTCGACAATTGTTAATATTTTAAATGTTTTTATGAAAGAAATGGATGAAGGCAAAATGGTAATAGCGGTTTTCTTGGACTTCAGAAGGGCGTTTGAGACTGTTGATAGGGCTATACTGTTAAGCCGATTGAAGGGCATCGGCATCGGGCGAACGGTTTTGATATGGTTTGAATCGTATTTATACAATAGAAAACAAAGTGTTAGGTTTAAAAATTGTTTGTCTAAGGCCTCAGATGTACAATATGGGGTTCCTTAGGGTACCGTTTTGGGTCCATTGCTCTTTCTGCTGTATGTAAACGATATGGTCAAAGTTATTAAAGAGTGTAAAATAGAATTGTTTGCTGATGACACAATGATCTATTTCGCGGGAAATGATATAGGCCAAATGCAGGAAGTTGTTAACACCGATTTAAATAACCTATTTAAATGGCTTTGTAATAGTAAACTAAGCTTAAACACGGCAAAGTCAAAATTTTGCTTGTTTGGTAAAAAGAGTAAACTGAGTAATGCAAATCCAGAGAGCATTAATATAATGATTAACAATGCAAAGATTGAAGATGAAAAAAAAATTAAATATCTTGGAGTAATACTGGATTCAAACTTAAATTTTTATGTTTACGTGGATTATAATACAAGAAAGTTATTACAGATTACATTATATTACAGATTATATTACAGAGAAATTGTTCTTGTATAAAAGTATAGCGGCTCCACATCTCGAATACTGTGCGACACTTTTATATGGTCTGCCTGATTTTAAAGTTGCCCAGTTGCAGTTGGTACAGAACAGAGCTATGAGAACTATTCTGAGATGTAATAGGTATATACCTATTGCAATAATGCTTAGAGTATTGAGTATATTATCTGTTAAACTGAAAATTATGTATAACGTTTATGTCTTTCTATTCAAAATAAAAAACGGTTTGTTACCACCATACTTGCGTGATAGTGTTACATTTTTTGGCGATGTTCATGACTATCAAACAAGACATTGTAGAGATTTTATACTAGTGGAAAAGTGTAATAGCAATCAAAACCTGAATTCGGTGTTATATGAGGGCCTCCAAGATTTTAACCGACTGCCAAACCATGTGAAAGATTGGGAAAACTTGTAATATTTTAAAAAGGAAGTAAGAGTACATGTAATATCTGAAGTGTAATAATTTGCTTATGTAATGGCTATTCTTACTTTATTTATTTATATTTATATGTTTTTTGTGTGTAGCAGATTTGCTAATAAATAAACATTATTATTATTATTAAGGACATTAGAATAAATATGGCTTAATCCTTGAGTATCAGATCTCAAATTAACAGTATCATTTAGTTTAATGTGGATCATTTCGCCTATGTTACGTTTGAACCAGTTTGCCTCCCTATCTAAAACTCTAGTAGAATCATAATCAAAAATGTGTCCAGTGTCAAAATCGTGAATAGCTAAAGCTGTTTTTTCTTTTTTGTTTTGATTACGAATCCCACAATCGCTTTTGTGTTGGTTGAGTCTGTTCTTTAAAAATTGCTTCCTTTGGCCAATATAGAACTTTTTGCAAGAACATGAGATGCTATAGATTATCCCAGACTGCTGAGACGGTGGATCATTAATACCTGTAAAAATTTGACTTATAGATTTAGGGTTGTAAAAAGCCAATCGGGATTCCATGTTCTTGAAGCAGTGGACAATTTTATCTAAAGAAGAAGAGCTTACACACAAAGCTTTCTCTAAAGAGAAGCCTTGTATGTAGGAAAATTTGTAAAATTTTAATTTTGTGTTGTCAATATTTGTTGTTCCGGCTTTTCTGTTATATTCATCGATACATTTGTTTACAAACCCAGAGGGATAATTGTTTTTCTTCAAGATTTTTTTAATTTTCGTAAAGTTTTCATCAAAAAAAGACGGGTGGCTCAAATTGGTAGCTCTATGCAGCAGTCCAGTTATTACTGCTTTTTTATGAGATATGGGGTTATTCGAGTGGAAATTTAGTAGTCTCCCTGAGCTGCTAGGTTTTTGGAACCATTTGGTTCTTAACGAACCTTCTTGAAAAATGTGGATTATATTGCACAAAGTTTTAAGAAATCAATTTTAAATTTAAAAATTGATATTACGATTTGGAAGGTCAGAAATCTTATTAAAAAATTGATCTGGACACAGGAGAATTGAGATCTCTAGTCCCTGAATAAATATATCTAAACAGTACGAAAAAATAACAATCTCCAGAAATTTCGAAATTTGAGGATTGACAGCGCAGATATTTTAGTTAACAAGAGCGACCAACATGTTTGCAATTACTCTGGGCTAACTCTACCTAGAGAGATTGAGTCAACTTTGGCACTGGGCCCTAAATTTGGACTACCCCTTACTCCAGACGAAGTCCTCATTCCCACCATAATTAAGGACCTGGAATACGGCATGAACAACCAATCGATAACTGAAGATGAAAAGAACCAAATAAGGACAACATATTTACGAATTTTCTCAACAGTTACTAGACTCCTAAACAGTGCAAGATCCTCCTTGGTAATGTCAAAACTACCAGACAGTTCTTGAAGGATAACCCTCAAATAATGGTGAGAAGATCAGACAAGGGAAATTCCACGGTGGTGATGGAAAAACAAGAGTATGACCAGGGAATGCTGAGCATACTGAGTGACAATAAAGTGTACATTGTCGTTAACAGAGACCCAACTAAAAAATTTTAAGATCGCTCCAATGAATTAGTGAAACAACTGGAAGAGCTGGAATGTGTTGATGGAGTCCGAGCTAAGAAGCTAAAAATACACAACGCAGTGTCACCAAAAATTTATGGGTTACGAAAAAATACATAAAACAACTTTTGGCTTGAGACCTATCGTTAGTTGTATTGGATCTCCATGTTACAATTTGGCTTCTTATTTGCATGAAATTATTTTGCCCATAGTTTCAACGTTTCCATTCAATGTTAAAAATTCGTTCGAGTTTGTTGATTTTTCTTGATCCATAGTTTTGCCTCCGGCCGCTACAAGTTAGTCTCGCTCGACGTGGTATCGTTGTTCACGAATATCCCAAAGAGTCTTGTGGCTTGAAATTGTTTCGATGAAATGGTCATATATTTCTGCATATTACGACATACCTAAGATTGTTTTCTTGGATATGATACAGTTTTGCTTTGAATCAAGCTACTTTACATACAACAACACCCTGTATCTTCAACTTGATGGGAGTGCTACGGGAAATCCTTTGTGTCCGACATTGGCAAACATCCTTATGTCGGATTTGGTGGAAGTGTGTCTAAAAAAATGCCATTCACTGTACCATTCTTTAAGTTATATGTGGATGACTCTATAACGGCTGTTCCACAAGACCAATATGACACTGTCCTTGATTGCTTCAATTTATACCACCCAAATCTAAAATTTACCATGGAGGTGGAGAGTTCTGACAAAATAACTTTTTTGGATACAAAAATATGCCATGGTCTTGATGGTTCGCTAAGAACCAATTGGTTCCAAAATCCTAGCAGCTCAGGGAGACTACTAAATTTCCATTCGAATAACCCCATATCTCATAAAAAAGCAGTAATAACTGGACTGCTGCATAGAGCTACCAATTTGAGCCACCCGTCTTTTTATGATGAAAACTTTACGGAAATCAAACAAATGTTGAAGAAAAACAATTTGGGTTTGTAAACAACTGTATCATATAACAGAAAAGCCGGAACAACAAATATTGACAACACAAAATTTAAATTTTACAAATTTCTTTACATACAAGGCTTCTCAGAGAAAATTGATCAATGCTTCAAGAACACGGGATCTCGTTTGGCTTTTTACAACCTTAAACCTATAAGTCAAATTTTTACACGTATCAAGGATCCCATACCACTGTCTCAGCAGTCTGGGATAATCTATAGCATTCCATGTTCTTGCAACCAGTTCTATATTGGCCAGACGAAGCAATTTCTAAAGAACAGACTCAACCAACCCAAAAGCGATTGTGGGATTCGTAATCAAAACAAAAGAGAAAAAACGGCTTTAGCTATTCACCATTTTGACACTGGACACATTTTTGATTATGATTCTACTAGAGTTTTAGATAGGGAGGCAAACTGGTTCAAACGTAACATAGGCGAAATAATCCACATTAAACTAAAAATACTGTTAATTTGAGATCTGATACTCAGGGGCTAAGCCATACTTATTCTAATGTCCTTAATAAATACAAGACACGAAATACTTGAGACAGTACTAAACAATAATTAATGCGGTTCACTAGAGTATATTTTAACTCGTCCATATCTGTTTCGAGATCTCAATAATGTAAACATTCAACAATTTTTATGCTAAATAGGTTTATCAAGGTACTGTTAGTAGTTGGTTTCACGACCTTCCAAAGTACCATAAGTCCACACGTACGAATTTTAATCAAGTCTTTGTTGCTCAGTGTTCGTTTTCGTTGAAAATGTGTGTTTTTTATTCAATATGTGTGACATTTGAAATACCCGTAACATCTGAGGTATGTTTTAGTTTGTAATATGTTTTTTAACTGTGTAATTGACGTGCTTTGTTGTTTTTTTTTATTAAATCATAGTGCTTGAGAAAGTGACAATTTCGTCATGAAACGTCGCACCACAGGTAAGTCGGTGTTTTTGTCACCATAACTTCTCATCCCACGACTACCTATCAACTTTAAAATTTAGTATGTTTTTAGGCACATTTGTAGAAAAAAAAAACAAAAATATTTGTATGTAAAATACTTTAACCATATAAACTCGAGTTGGAGTATAAATTACACCGGATTATTCATTAAGATAGTGACCATTGGTGCAAACGTGCTCTATCTAAAAATACAAAGGAAGTCACTATCAACTTTCGGATAAAAGAAGTTTGGGCCAATATTCATCGCTTTACGTGCAGAATATCTATTTTTGGGATTTTCCATTGCTAACAATGTGAATGCATTGAAACTGTGTACCATGAACAAATTGAGTATATCCTTGAACATACAATTTACAGAATGATGCATTAAACTAATGACCATTGGCGCAAACGTGCCTTATCCGAAAATACAATCAACTTTCGGCTGAGAATCGTTTGCGCCAGTGGTCACAATTTAACGTACATTGTTGGCATATTTCGGATTTCCCCTTGTTTCGGGAACGAATTTATTGACACTAACACTATAAACAGATGGAGTATATATCCACTCATACAATATACAGGATGATGCATTTAAATAGTGACCATTGGTGCAAGCGTGCCTTATCCGAAAATACAGATTCAAAGCATTACTATCAACTTTCCGATAAGAAACGTTTGCTCCAATGGTTGTCACTTTACGAATAGAATATTAACTTTTTGGACTTTTCGTTATTAGCCAATGACGAATATGGCTCAAACAATTTATTGACATGGGCTCCATGAAGATACGGAGTACACACTAGAGCATACAACATGTTGGATGATGCTTGACATTGGCGCAAACGTGCCTTATCCGAAAATACGGTCGTTTCTGATGAAGATCGTTTACGCCAATGGTCACCACATACCGTAGAGGATTGCCATTTTTCGAATTTCCCGTTGTTTCGGGAACGAATTTATTGGAACGGAATATTGGTGAAAGCGTCCAAAATACAGACTCAGAGAATTTACTATCAATTTCCGATAAGAAACGTTTGCACCAATGGTCAACATTTTTTAACTTTCTCCTGAAGTTCTACTCATAAAAGGCAGTTTACTTTCTTTGTAGAATCTTCAAATGAAAGTATTTTAACTACCTTCTCCACAAGGGCCAAAACAGAAGAAAAGCACCTCAGTTTCAGATCCAAATGTATCGGAGTTTTTGGTATCGGCAGGTATTGGAAAATGTCTAGTATCGGCCGATATCCGTTACCGAGTATTGGTATCAGCCCAACCCAACATAAGAATAATAGTATCTATATTATACAACAAGCATTTAATGATAGTCGTTATTCTCGAGGGTAAGGTTTGAGTCCACGAGCGAAGCGAGTGGCACAAGTTGCCTGACAGAATAACGCTCATTAAATGCTTGTTTGCAAGTTGATTACTATACTTTATCCACGACCAAGATTCCTGGTTTTCTCAAATATGATAGGTAATAAGTACCACAAAGATAATTATTCACAATTTTAAAACCACGACTGGTTTCGCTAATCGGTGGCGCGATGTTTGATGCGTCAGATAGATGTTCATTTCAATGATATGGGGGTGGACGGTAAATTACTTAATTTTATAGCCTATTTTAAGTATTTTTCAGTGAAAGGTACATTGTGAATAAAGCGAAAGGCACAAGTGAATAAAGATTAGCATTAATCTTGAGAATGTACAAGAATAATGTGATTTTTATAGTATGGTCGTGAATGATAGTATATTATACAACAAGCATTTAATGAGAGAATAATGCTCATTAAATTCGAGTTGAATACTATAGTTTATCCACGAACAAGATTCCTGGTTTTCTCAAATATGATAGGTTATAGGTGTCATAAAGATTATTCACAATTTTAAAACCACGACTGGTTTCGCTACGTTTGATGCGTCAGATAGATGTCGGTCTAGTCGCTTGTGCATGTGCATTTTGATGCTGCGAGAGTGGACGGTAAATTACTTCATTTTATGGCCTATTTTAAGTATTTTTTAGTGAAAAGTACATATTTTAGGGAAAAAGAGACACTGTAACCTACATTTGCCTCAATACATCCTAATAGAAGGATAATTATTTGAATGAACCAGTGGTAACTACCGATTTCATGTTTAGGGCAGTTTACTTTTTGAGTTGTCAGTTGCCTACGACATGTTTCGTTTCCATGACAACTCATTATTCAATAATGATTATCGTTAGTCTTGAGAATGTACAAGAATAATGTGATTATGATGTGATATAAAACCTTAATTATAAAGCTAATAAAGGAATTATACTCACTCGTAGCCCAGTAGTACAAAAATGTCTTCTATGCTTGTCACATAAAATATCAAGCCCTTAAACTTTGAGAGTCCTTGGGTTATCCTCGCCCTTTGCATTCTGGGGTTTAAGGATACAGTCAGCTAAAATGTTTGTAGGGTGCGTTTTAGGATGGGAGGAGATATGCTTGAAATGCTAAAATCTAAAACTATTCTACCGAACTCCCTCTGGTTAAATGTCTTTTAGAGTTTCGTGCCGTTACTTTGTTACAACATTAATAGAGGTTTAATTAAGTTTCAGCGACAGCCCAAAAATACATTAGAATTTAATTTCGGGCCTTAATTAACCCCCGGAAATGTTCTCCCCACCCCATGTTTCAAATCCGCAAAATTCTTATTGGCATTCACCTATTCCTATATGTAGTTTAAAATCCAAAGAGAAGGAATTCTTAATTAGAGGTTCTTTTTCCAAGTTCAAAACACTCGACGGTGTGCTCGGTTCGCTCACCCTATTTTAAATGAATAAATTATGAATTTAGCGTCATCTTGAAGAAAGAGATGGTGGAGTTTCTCCTCTCTCTGTCTCCTACGTAAGTAAACAAATAGTAAATTTTCGCGTCTCGTCGCTCTTTGCCCTATTTTTCAACACTCTCTTAATGAAAATCTGAATAAGTAAGTCAAGGCGAAGGCTGCAATTAAAAATCGATCCAGACGCTTTTAAACTCTTTTCGCTTCTTTCGCGCTGTCTACACTTTCTCGGTAGACGGTTTTCTTTAAAAATGGTAACGATTGAAATTTTTAAAAGAGATGTTTATTAGATTTTATTAAAACAAATCACCAAGCTCCTAATAATATTCTTAACATTCCTTTATATTTAGTTAAGTGCGTCCTTTCCAGGTGCAGTTAATTGAAAAATTACATATTATAGGCTAACCCAGTTTTGTGCTATTATAGGAACTGTAACAAAACCCTGTAAGCATATGACGCTTTTATGCAAAACTAGTAAGAGGGTTTCCGGTTTATTTTGTGTAAAGAACTACCGATTCGACCTACATTTGTAACGATACACCCTTTACTTTTATGGTCTTTGCTTGCAGATGCAACTTTTACACCTCTCTCGCAAATCTAGGACATGCATATAGTAACAGTTAGTCAACATCCCTTATCGACAAAACATTTTATCGTTAATCGAATTTATTACCGGAACGCCCTTACAATAAAAAAAGGACTGAAGTCCTTAAGGTCTATTAAATCGACAAATTTTATCGCGATTTTTCAAGAGTCCTTCAGAGGTGTCGTGCAGAGTCATCCAAAACGACTTAACAGTAATTTGAATACAATATTATCTGGATTTTTGAAGAGCTCTGTGGGTCATTTGAATTCTCGTTAGTACCTATACTTCTATCACTCCCCGACGCAATCAGGAAACAACGTCACCCAATAATGTCTTTGAACTTCTTTAAAACGTGCCCACCGATGCCACCCCATTTTGAATATAAAAGAATTCGGTCCTTCAACCCTTCCGGCTGTTCTGCATATCAGGTAAAGGGAGACAGATTAAACGGACGCCCGTATGGATCTAACAGAGAGCGAAACAGGAAAAGGTTTTGCCTATATGCGAGTAACATAATAGGAAAAGAATAAATTATAATACAATGTAAGGATCTGAATGTTGTTTAGTGCGTGGTGTGGCTTGAAAACGCTGATTCAGTTGACTAAGGTGAGTCGAAATGGGGTGATGTGTTTCTGGGTGGTTTTGTTTGCCCATATGCGGTGGATTTTATTGTAAGTATTTTCAGACTTTTTTATTATTTGAGGGGATTTATAGTTTTCCTAGAAATGGACTTATAACATATTCAATTCATAAAAATAAATTTTAATGTAAACATTCAAACACTTTTGTAACTTCACAGAATTTTTTTTTTTTTATTTTTATTTGGACCGTGAAATTTTGTGGCTTTCTGGAGGCATACAGAATAAGTAAAAACTTTGTTTTCTATCAAAGAGCGCCAACGTTTCAACCAGGTATATTGTTTGGACTTTATTAAGGCTAACTTCTATGAAATAGAATTAGCATTAATGAAGACTACAAAATACAGTCGAAACGTTGAAGCTCTTCTAAATGGTTCTAAGTGTTAAATTTGCAATTTTAGGGCATTTTGCAAGAATGACCGATGCGAGTTCTGCAATTCGCATGAGTTCCTTAAAAACGGACTTCTAACACGAGTATTATAAAAATATAATAGAAATGATTCTTTCTATTAAAAATTTTATTAGTTTTTATTTTTAGCATTAAATTTAAAGTAGCTGGGGCCTTAAAATGTTATTTTTAAAAGTTTATTAGCGTGTTAAAAATTGAATTGTTAATAAGTTTGTAGTTATGAAAATTTAGTCATTGGCATCAACTTTGGGTAAGAACTAGAACACAATTTTCCGTAACTTTTTTTGGTTAAGCATTTTATTTTGTTTTAATGAATTTCGAAATTTTGGACCATTCCTTTATCCAAATCTTAATCTGACTTTCCCATAAAACTCGACATATTCATTTTGAGGTTTTTTTAGTCCAAATTATCATCTTTTGATCTAAAAATTAATTTTTCTATAAACAAGAATATTTGATTCAATTTTCCTCATTTTGCCATTTTGCACTTATTAAAATTAATTTTCTTTAAAAATATCAAAATTTGCATTTTTAGACAATGTGTTGTGACAATATCTTAGCTAATTCTAACCTCAGTTTCTCCACAATTCCGTTTTTCGGTTGTTCGTGAATGTTTTTAGCTCTAATTCTCACCTGAGATTCTCCCCAGACACCAAAATTAGCATTTCTAAACCCTTTGAGTCATTTTTAACCAATTTTGGGCTTATTCCTAACCTGTATTTTTGATTGCATTTTTAGACGGTTTAAAAATACGAATCAAGGATTTTTGGCAAAATACAGGTTACGAATGAGCCCAAAAATTGGTTAAAGACGACTTGTAGGGTTTAGAAATACTAATTATGGTGTTTGTGAAGAAACTCAGGTCAGAATTAAGCCATTTTTAACTGATTTTGACTCCAATTCAGGACTACATTTTTCAGATTGTTACGTACCTAAGAACCATTCCGTGCCATTCCGATTAAAAATAGCAAAACAATTTATCCGATTGCTGATTCTTAAATATTGACTTTTTTCTCAACTCTCAACTTTGACCGCCTGTAACTTGAGAACGCCTCGACCGATTAGAGTAAACCCAACTGCTTTTTTTCTCTTCTTGATGTCCTCTTTCACCTCTCACGGAACTTCAGTAGGTGCAATACTTTTGGAGATAGGCCCCTTCGGTGGTCGATTTTTAGGCACTTTTAGAGTCGCGTTTTTTGACCATATTTAAAAAATTTTCTTTGGAGGGTAATTTCATTCGAACTGAGTTTGCTACTTTCTTAAGGAATTGCAAACGTGCTATCCGATCACAAACAGCAAAAACATTTTCCCGATTTTTTTTTGGAAATGTTCAAAAAGGGGTAGTGGTATTACGACTTTTTTTTCATTTCTCAACTTTAACCGACTGTAACTTGAAAACGCCTCCACCGATTAGCGTGACTTCAACTGTTTTTTCCTCTTCTTGATGTCCTCTTTCACCTCCCACCGGAACTTCCGTAAGTGCAATACTTTTGGAGATGGAGCCCTTTGGTTGTCGATTTTAAGGCAATTTTAGAATCGCGTTTTTTTGACCATTTTTAAAAAACCTCTTTAGAGGTTAATTTCATTCGAACTAAGTTTGTTACATTCTTAGCGAATTGCAAACGTGCCATTCCCATCAAAATCAGCAAAAACATTTGCCCAAATTTTTTTTTTAAATTGTCCAAAGGGGCGAGGGGGATATTCCGACTATTTCTCAATTCTCAAAATTGACCGCCTGTAACTTGAGAATGCCTCGACCGATTAGAGTGACTCGAACAGTTTTTCCTCTTTCCTCTTCTTGATGTCCTCTTTCACCTCCCACCACCGGAACTTCCGTAGGTGCAATACTTTTGGAGATGGACCCCGTTGGTGGTCGATTTTTAGACACTTTTAAAATCGCATTTTTTTACCATTTTTAAAAAACCTCTTTAGGCGTTAATTTCATTCGGACGGAATTTGCTATGTTCTTAGGGACCTGCAAATGTGCCATTCCCATCAAAAACAGCAAAAACATTTTCCCTAAGTTTATTTGAAAACATCCAAAAGGGCGAGGGGGGTATTACGACTTTCTTTGACCCCCTGTAGCTTGAGAACGCCTCGAAACATTGGAGTGATTCCAACTGTGTTTCCTCTCCTCCATGTCCTCTTTCACTTTCCACCACCGGAACTTCCGTAAGTGCAATACTTATGGAGACAGCCTCTTTCGGTGGTCGATTTTTAGGCACTTTTAGAATCGCGTTTTTTGACCATTTTTAAAAAACTTCTTTAGAGGTTAATTTCTTTCGAACTGAGATTGCTACGTTGCTAAGGAATTGCAAACGTGCCATCCGATCAAAAACAGCAAACACATTTTCCCGAATTTTTTTTCAGAATGTTCAAAGGGGGGTAGTGATATTACGACTTTTTTTCTATGCTCAACGTTGACCGGCCGTAACTTGAAAACGCCTCGACCGATTAGAGTGACTCCAACTGTTTTTTCCTCTTTTTGAAGTCCTGTTCCCCGTCCCACCGGAACTTCACTTCCGTAAGTGCAACACTTTTGGACATGGACCCTTTGGTTGTCGATTTTTAGGCACTTTTAGAATCGCGTTTTTTTACCATTTTTATAAAACCTCTTTAGAGATTAATTTCATTCGAACTAAGTTTGTTACATTCTCTTAGCGAATTGCAAACGTGCCATTCCCATCAAAAACAGCAAAAACATTTGTCCGAATTTTTTTTTTGAAAATGTCCAAAGGGGCGAGGGAGTTATTCCGACTTTTTTCTCAATTCTCAAATTTGACCGCCTATAACTTGAGAACGCCTCGACCGATTAGAGTGACCAACAGTTTTTCCTCTTTTTGATGTCCTCTTTCACCTCCCACCACCGGAACTTCCGTAGGTGCAATACTTTTGGAGATGGTCCCCTTTGGTGGTCGATTTTTAGACACGTCCAAAGTATGGGGGGTATTACGACTTTTTTTCTCAATTCTACACTTTTACCGCCTGTCACTTGAGAACACCTTGACCGATTGGTGTGAATCCAACTGATTTTTTATCTTCTTAATGTCCTCTTTCACCTCCCAGCGGAACTTCAGTAGGTGCAATACTTTTGGAGATAGGCCCCTTCGGTGGTAGATTTTTAGGCACTTTTAGAATCGCGTTTTTTGACTATTTTTAAAAAACTTCTTTAGAGCTTAATTTCATTGGAACTGAGTTTGTTACGTTCTTACGGAATTGCAAAGGTGTCATTCCGATCAAAAGCAGCAAAAACATTTTCCTGAGTTTTTTTTGAAAATGTTCGAAGGGGGAGGGGTATAACGACTTTTTTTCAACTCTCGACTTTGACAGGCTGTATATTGAGAACACCTTGACCGATTCGAGTGAGTCCAACTGTTTTTTCCTCTTCTTGGTATCCTCTTTCACCTCCCACCACCGATACAGATATAGGGAAATAGACCCCTTCGGTGGTCGATTTTTAGGTAGTTATAAAATCGCGTTTTTTGACCATTTAAAAAAAACCCTGTAGAAGTTAGTTCAGGTCAGTAGTTCCTTGTACTATTATATTCAACCTCAATTCAACTTTACTTATACTTGAACAGTGGAAGTTTTCAATAAAAGTTACACACTAGTTTGTGAATTTATCTGCATCCCTTAACAAAAATGATTTAGATTGTTGTTGTATTTGTGCTTATAACTGTTACTTCTCCTTTATACGGTTTTCAAAAAGAGAAAAACGCTGATTTGTTATTCCTCTAAACGTTATTAAATGACGGCCATATTTGTTTCAGAACATTTAATGTTTAACTGGTATAATAACATGATATTTCCAGTATATTACATATTAATACTCCAGTTTCAAGCTCACCCAATGTTGCAAGTCTTCAAACAATGCAATAAAACCAAGTCAATTTAAATGAAAGAAATGTGATGCATATATATTAGCCATTCACTTATTTTTGTCATCTAGTTACCTTTAAAACTTTAATTTTTTTATACCCATATCCTTTTAGCACATGTTGAGAAGATACTATAAAAATGTCAAAGTCAAATTTCAAACGCCTACGTGAGGAAAATAATAAATGAATGGCCTATATTTTTAAATATCACGTAAATGATAAGTAAATTATATATTTAATAATATGTAGTGTCTTCGAATAGGTAAAACCACAGTCTCCATAAACAAACAAATAAGAAATTTTTTTAAAAAATCGGTGAAAACTGCAACTTTTTCTTAAAACTGTGTTAATAATGCGAATAAAAGTTTTTTTAAGGGGTTTTTGTCAATTAAATCATTAAGATTTATTGAAAAAGAAACAAACAAAAATAAATAAAACTTGTAACTTATATCAACGTTTTTTTGACGTTGATTTAAAACAATACTATTTCAACTAAAAATCAACCTGTAAGGCAAAATCAATCAGAAATACCATTTATTAACGTTGATGTGTTTACTGGGCATACAAGATATAGCCTTTTTTTGTTACTGCCTTGTCTTGTCTTGACAAGTTTTTAGTATGATTTCATACAAGACAAAATTAAATTCTATATTGTATTATTTGGTCTTGTGTGCATTTTTTTTATAAGCAATCTAAAAATTCTTATGAGGATCGCTTTACTATTAAGAGATACAGAGTCCCAATTGAGCTTATTAAGACAATGCTCTGAAAGGGTTGAGACTATCAATGAGTACAATAAGTCATTTGAACTTTGCAAATTTCAAATCAAGAATCTGCAAACAAAACAAAAATTTGCGTCAGCGATTTTCCATATATTAAGCAAAAAATGTCGTCAAACTTGTTTACAAAGTATCAGCTTCAAGTATTTGAAAGAAAAACTACTTGACTTGACTTGACATTCACTGATTTAAATTTGACTTGAGCTTGACTTGATTTAGCTTGTGCATCATGTAGAATTTTTTTATGACGAAATAAAGTTGTATTTTAATTTAAAAGCAGGTATAACCTTGGCGCTTACCCCATATATTCATGAGCGACCGCTGGTGGGGGAGGTGGCTCTCAAGGCTTGCTTTTAAGATGGTACTACCTCAGAGTTTCTCTCATGCAGAGACCTTGTACCACTAGACAGTGACACCAAAATAGCTTGTTCCCAAAATATCAACGACGTATTTTTTCAGCCTATCCCTTTCGTCTTCGTGAGTTCCGATATTTTATCTTTGTCACGGCGGCAAGCCATGCCAACCCACGACACCAACGATTACAAAAGAAAGCCGCCAAATAATGGCAGAAAAATATGCCCGATGAGGTAGGAAAAACAAATGTGGCAAACATATAGAAGATGGGGTGGCGGAACATTGACTAACAGGTGGCAGCGCCGAAACTTCACCCACCGACTCACAGGTGGCAGCATTGATCGAAATCCTCCATAACATCACACGTGCCTTGCGAATTGCAAACGTGCCATTTTTTTGAAAATGTTCAAGAAGGGGGGGGGGGTATTACGACTTTTTTCTCAACTCCCAAATTTGATCGCCTGTTACTTGAGAACGCCTTGACCGATTGGAGTGAACCCAACTGTTTTTTTCTCTTCTTGACGTCCTCTTTTACCTCCCACCACCGAAACTTCCGTAGGTGCAATACTTGTGGAGATGGACCTCTTTGGTTTTCGATTTTTAAGCACTTGTAGAATCGCATTTTTTAAAGGTTAATTTCATTCAAACTGAGTTTGTTACGGTTTTAGGGAATTGCAAACGTGCCATTCCGATCAAAAACAGCAAAAACATTGACCTGATTTTTTTTTTGAAAATGTTCAAAGGGTTGTATTACCACTTTTTTTTCAACTCCCAACTTTGACCGCCTATAACTTGACCGAAGAGTGAAGAAGTTGAGAACGCCTTGACCCATTGCAGAAAATTCAATTGTTTTTTCTTCTTCTTGATGTTCTCTTTCACCTCCCCCTACCGCGACTTTTTTTGGAAATGTTTAAAGGGAGTTGGGGATATTACGTATATTTTTTTCCTCAATTCTCAACTTTGACCGCCTGTAACTTGAGAACGCCTTAACCGATTGGAGTGAATCTAACTGTTTTTTCTTCTTCTTGATGTCCTCTTTCGCAACTTCCGGTGCAATACTTTTATAAATAGACCCCTTCGGTGGTCGATTTTTAGGCACTTATAGGATCGCGTTTTTGGGGCCATTTTTAAAAAACCCCTTTAGAGGTTAATTTCATTCGAATTGAGTTTGTTAGGTTCTTAGAGAATTGCAAACCTGCAATTCCCATCAAAAACAATAAACATATTTTCCCGATTTTTTTTTGAAAATGTTCAAATGTTCAATTCTGAACTTTTACCGCCTGTAACTTGAGAATGCCGTGACCCATTGCAGACAATTCATTTGTTTTTTCCTCTTCTTTCACCTTCCACCAGCGCGACTTCCGTAGGTGCAACACTTTTGTAGATAGGCCCCTTCGGTGGTCGATTTTCAGGCACTTTTAGAATCCCGTTTTTTGACCATTTTTAAAAAACTTCTTTAGAGCTTAATTTCATTCCGACTGAGTTTGTTACGTTCTTAGGGAATTGCAAAAGTGCCATTCCGATCAAAAACAGCAAAAACATTTTCCCGATTTTTTTTGAAAATGTTCAAAGGGGGTTGGGGTTATTACGAATTTTTTTTCTCAATTTTCAACTTTGACCGCCTGTAACTTGAGAACGCCTTAACCGATTGGAGTGAATCTAACTGTTTTTCTTCTTCTTGATGTCCTCTTTCGCAACTTCCCTAGGTGCAATACTTTTGTAAATAGACCCTTTCGGTGGTTGCGTCAGCGATTTTCCAGATATTAAGCAAAAATGTCGTCAAATTTATTTACTAAGTCAGTATCAACTAATAAAAATAAAAAAGCCGAGCTCAAGTATTTTTCAAACTACTTGATTTTTCAACTACTTGAAAAAAAAACTACCTGACTTGACATTCACTCCTTCACATTTGACTTGAGCTTGACTTGACTGGACTTGTATCTGATGTAAAACTTTTTTAATAATATTTTTATGACGAAATAAAATTGTATTACCCATTTCCTTATTTTTGTCATCTAGTTACCTTTAAAACCTTCGTTTTTTATACCCATCTCGTTTTAGCACACTTTGAGAAGATGCGATAAAAATGTCAAATTCTCCAACACCTCCTTGACGACAACAATAAGTGAATGGCTTATACTTTTAATTTAAAAACAGGTATAATCTTGGCTGTTACCCTGTATATTCATGGGCGACATTACTCTCATGCAGAGACCTTGTACTATTAGCCAGTAGACACCAAAATAGCCTGTTGCCAAAGTATCAACGACGTAATTCTTTCAGCCTATCTCTTTCATCTTCATGAGCTCCGATATTTTATTTTTGTCGCGGCAGCTAGCCAGGACAATCAACGACACCAACGAATACAAAAGAAAGCCGATAATGGCAGAACAATATGCACGACGAGGTAGGAAATAACAAATTCGTGGAACATATAGAAGATGGTGGAGCGAAAGTGATTCCACTGACTCACAGGTGGCAGCACCGAAACTTCACCCACCGACTCACAGGTGGCAGCATTGGTCGAAATCCTTCATAACATCGCACCGCATTTCCGGCGCCGAATGTGTGTTCAAATACAAGTTCCTACTGTGAACTCCCACCCCGACGTATAAGGCAGGGCTCTACCACGTCTTACTGATGAGTCCAAGGTAGACCCCGGGACGAAACCCCACATACATAGGCCGTAATGACCTCAGGTCTTCCCAGTGGTGTTTCCCTGAATAACAAAAACTTTTTCAGGCAAAAACATTTCCCTAGTGATGTAAAATTTCCGGAAAAATAATATTCGGAAAATGTTCCACAAATTTCCAAAAATTTGACCAGTAAAATAGGAAACATTTGGAATTAAAAATTTGTAGCATTTTTAGATATGTTCAATATTCGGCTAAAAGCATTTTTGGTTTAGGAAATACTTACTTTGTTTGTAAATCGTGGCTCCCTAAAGCTAGAATTGTTAACATAATCATAAATATATTAAAAAATCCAGGAAAACTTTGATGGCTAAGTTAAAAAGAAAAGCATTTAATTGCGGATTGACAATAATGACATCGAGTTGTGACAAATGCAGAAAATTTCCATTTTAAGGAAGTAAATTTTTCCGGAAAATTACCGATTTCGAAAAATTTCGGTTTGGAAAATTTCTGCCTTTACATCACTGCATTTCCCATTTATGGCACTTCATTATTCCACGCCATAATTGGTGACCCCCGACAAAAGTAAACTTCCGAGCATAAGGCCGCAACCAGGATCGCTTCAACGACATGATACTACCAGAGCAGTATCTCTCTTGCACCCACCGCACGCAGCATCCAGCAAACTTTCTCTTCACTCACTGCACCGCGGAATTATCCTACATACATAAATCCCTGGTACCATTCTCGGCAACACTGCATATCCTCCATCACTCACTTCGCTCAAGCAACAGCAACACAACTTCGTCCCCTCAGTTCGCAAAATGAGCCTCAATCCTCTCTCATCATACTACCTCCGTTCTCGTTGTCACTGGGAAGGGAGTATTGGGGCGGAACTTCATCCACTGACTCACAGGTGGCAGCGCCGAAAGTTCACCCACCGACTCACAGGTGGCAGCATTAGTCGAAACCTTTCATAACATCACACCGCCTTCCCTGTGCCGAATGTGTGTTCAAATACAAGTACCTACTATGATGAATTCTCATCCCGTCGTATAAGGTAGGGGTCTAACACGCCTTACTGATGAGTCCAAGGTAGACCCCGGGACAAAACGCCGACACCACATACATAGGTTATAACGACCTCAGGTCGTCCCCGTGGTATTTCCCTGAATAACAGAAATCTTTTCTGGGAATACCTTTCCCATTTATGGCACGTCATTAATCCACATCATAATAGTCAGAGTCTTCTACACTGAGACGTCCACGCTTGTTTTTTCATTTGACAATGGAAAACAAATATTTTTTTAATGTCATATAGCAAAGATTCAGTTGTATTTCTCAAGTTTTTTTGTAAGTAATATGTCACACAAAGACACAGAAAATTTATTTGATTGGTCCATGATAGGAAACTGTTGTGGAATGGGAGCAGTAAAAGCTACCAAAATAGAGGCGTTTAACCCAAAAAAAGCATTTGTCTGGAAATTAAAAAATTGTACAGCACATGTATAATCTCTATCATTTTTTACCAGGTAGCTTTGGGATTCTGAAATAGATTGAAATTTTCTAAAAGCCAAGAGGTATAATGAGAAATAAATGAAAATTTCAAATGTAACTGGATGTAAATAAAATGTGATTGAGATATAAGTCACTGTTTTATTAATAATTATACGACGCCCTCGCCTTTCAGTAGTGGTCTTTCTCTGCTATCTTTACAAATTTAAAAAGAAACTGTCATATGTGAGGTACAGCTTAACACCTGCGCTTACGTGAACTATTATTCGATTTTTTGCTGAAGAACTAAGAAACACAAATATATTTTCTTCAAAAATGTACAAAAACTCTATTAATCACATTTTTTTCTTTATTTTAAACGATGAGAAGACTGTGACCACTAAAGCCTGAAACAGGTTCACATCAAAAAGATTGAATTCTCGATCAAAAAAGAGCAAAAGCTCTACCATAGCAAAAGACCTGGAGCGGCTGAATTTCTTGGATCTATGGTGCCATAGATGGTAAACGTATTCCCAGAAAAAAAAATTTGTTATTCAGGGAAACACCACTATGACGACCTGAAGTCTTTATAGCTTATGGACATGATGTTGGCGTTTCGTCCCGGGGTCTACCTTGGACTTGTCAGTAAGGCGTGGTAGTTATATGCCGGGGTGAGAGTTCATAGTTGGAACTTGTATTTGAAGTCAAATTCGTCGGAGGAAAGGCGGTGTAATGTTATGAAGGATTTCGATTAATGCTGCCACCTGTGAGTCGGTGGGTGAAGTTTCGGTGCTGCCGCCTGTGGGTCGGTGGATGAAGTTCCGCCACAGATCGATTGATTGCTGGTAATAGAAGAAGAAGCATAGACTGGTGTTGACTGGAAATCAAGTCAAGTCAAGTAGCTTGAATATAAAGTCAAACCGTGAATCCATAAGCGTGAGATACCTTGTATGAGATAAACATGTACAATACATAGTTATTTATAGACATATAATATTTAATTAGTATTGTTACAAAATTTCAGTAATCGTGTAACCTTGCAGACTTGGCTTCTGCCATCGCATCGTCCGTTAAAACTTTGTGCTGCAAAAAGTCTACTTAACGTAAATTACTATGACTTTATCGAAATTTAGAACGTTAATTATTGTGTGTCGCATTATCAATTGAACTTGTTCAATTTACTCCAAATTAAATATATAAAGAAGAATTTTATTATTTAATGGTAATTAATAATCAGATGCAGAAATATGTAGGTACTTTTGTAGATTTAAAAAGGCAAAATTGTCTTAAATGTTTTATTCTGAATGTTTCAACAAAACCCATCCCCAATTTCGTAAATTTATGATAATTGGTCCACTTTGCTAGCAAGTTCTTGCTGACCTCCGGTCAATAACATCCCTGCTCGCGCGGTGTTTAGAAAAGGACAATAGCGGGTCAGCCGATAATGCCATTGGTCCGCTTGGTCAATCGACCGTGTTCCAGTCAAAATGGCGCTGGCGGTGGCGGAGGCAGGGGTGGCTTTCCCTGCTTCCCTCATAAATGGCATCTCTCGGGGGGCCGGCACCCTCGTTTATCACTTCCGACGGACGGACGTCGCCTACCCCGCCAAATACCCTCGGATACAAACGTTGCCGTTCCCTTTCGGGAAAATGAAATTTTCTTCTCTCGTCGAAGGATTTGTACTATTTGCTCTGTGACTTTTTCTTCTACGTTTCGATAGAGCGATTACTTTAGAAGAAAAAGTTGAGATAATGAATTTAGAGGCTCGTCCAAATCGAGTAAAAATCTCAACAGTACGTGCCTAGAATTTCGAAAGACATGCAGCTCAGCATTTACGTTGTTGCCTCGTTTTATGCAGTGCTCACGTAGAGTGAAGAGAACATGCATAACTTTGTTTATTACATGTTAAAAATTCAGAACCTCAACTGAGTGACAGCGTCTCAGACAATGGGCAAATAAAATTCATCAAAATACCCTTCGGCATAATTTTTCGGCAACATAACGTCACACCAAATTAAAAAATCGACTTTCTCACAAGTTTCCGCTTCCGTTTATCTACTTTCGTTTTCAATTTAAAAGTTGGGGAGTGTTTGTTTTAGGTTTTAAACTTCATAAAGTGCACAAGTTTAGTCGCGAACTTTATTTTAATCTGTTTGAAAAGAGTTCCGAGTCGTTCCGGAAAGTATGGCACACATAATAAGATTTTTCACGTTTGTGTGTATTTTTCACTTGGCGGTTTAGATAATCATAAGGTGTTGACGCAACAAAAAACTGTGATATTATTAAGGAATAGAAGGCAATAGATCTCGCATACAAACGAGGCCAAACGACTCTCGTATTGCGATTCAGATGACAATATAAAATTCCTTCATGCGTTCCCTTCAGTATGCCAGACAAATTATAATGAAATATCTACTGTATTTTATGTTAGGAATTTCTTAGTTCTGGAGTTTATTAAGAATTATATTTTTACTATAGTGATAAATATGGCTTTTTCTAAACAAATTAAATACATATAATTCAATACAGAAAAACAATAGTAAGTTGATGGAAAACATTATCTTCGTACTTCTAACACTTCAACTACTCACAATCTTTCGAGCTGAAAAATCATCGAACCGTTATGAACATTGGAAACAATTAGAACACTTTATTGATTTTTAGAAGTAAATAAATATACTTGATGCACAGTTACGGTAGAATATAGGTTTTCGACAAAATTGTCGCCACTTTTGTCCGGTACTTTTGAAAATATCAGAAATTAACGATGTAAAGGAAATAGGCGGAATTTGGGCAAGGGAGCAAACATGCAACTACCTCTTGGTCGATGTTTCGTTTAGTTGTAGTTAAACATCATCAAAACTCTGGCTAAAAGAAACAATGGGAAATACAACACGATGAAGTTCAAACATCGAGATAATAGGATAGGAATATCTCAGGAATCTATCTTAAACATGTTAAAATTTAGTAAACTGTAAAGTGTAGGTGGTCTAAAAGTCTACGGAAGAGCGGTGATATGTTGTACAGAACAGGAGCAGGCGACATTCACCAGCGTATTAGATTTAATACTGCTCCTGGTACTGATGAGGGGTAGACCCCGAAACCACACCGTTTCCAACTGTAATTCAGAAAGTAGCAAGTGTAATTCAAAACCAAATCAACTTAACTCAGAATAGTCAAGTGTAAATCAGAAACCGTCACAAGTAATTCAGAAAGTGTTAAGCGTAATTCAAAATAGTCAAGTATTATTCAGAAAACATCAAATGTAATTCAGAAAGGTACAAGTGGGCAATTTTTCAACAGTAATTTTTCATATTACATTTAAAGTTCTACGTTAATTATTAACCCAAAGAATCTGTTATTGTTCCACATGAATTTAAAATTCTTGGCTTCAGAGTTATGTTAATAATTTCTAATTACACTGCTTTCTTAATTACACTTGACGGTTTTCGAATTACACTTTGTTGGTTTCTGAATTACACATGGAGATTTCTGAATTACACTTGACTATTTTGAATTACACTTGGTATTTTCTGAATTACAGTTCTGGTTCTGACAACCTGCGAGGTACAATATGGGCTGCTTCTCGAACTGAGGGCCATCTGCCATGTAGTATTAGATCTAATACGCTGGTGGATGTCGCCTGCTCCTACTCTGTACAACATCTCACCGCTCTTCTTTGCTTCTGAAGTTCTTGGCCTCAGAGTTATGTTAATAATTCATAATTATACTGCTTTCTGAATTGCACTTGACGGTTTCCGAATTACCGTTGTTGCTTTCTGAATTATTCTTGGTCATTTCTGAATTACAGTTGACTATTCTGAATTACACTTGATTATTTTGAATTACACTTGATTATTTTGAATTACACTTGAGGTTTTCTGAATTACACTTGACTATTCTGAATTACACTTGATGTTTCTGATTTACAGTTGCCTATTCTGAATTACACTTGATGTTTTCTGAATTACACTTGACTATTCTGAATTACACCTGATAGTTGCTGAATTACAGTTGGAAATGGAATAGTATGCAGATGGGTTGATCGACAAATTGGTGACCCTCTACTGTTTCGTTCTGGTTCGTTCTGGTTCGGATAAAATGCGAGGTACAGACCAATATGGGTTGCTTCTAGAACTAAGAGCCATCTGTCATGTAGTATTAGATCTAATACGTTGGTGGATGTCGCCTGCTCCTGCTCTGTACAACATCTCACCACTCTTCCGTAGATTATTGGCTTTGAGCCGCGAACTCACGGTTTTTAATTTGTCGACCAGCCAAAACTGTACTAATGAGGAGTAGACCCCGAAACTTCACTGTTTACAACTGTAATTCAGAAAGTAGCAAAAGTAATTCAGAACAAATCAAGTGTAATTCAAAATAGTCAAGTGTAATTCAGAAAAGTCAATTGTAATTCAGAAAGTATTAAGCGTAATTCAGAATAGTCAAATGTAATTCAGAAACCGCCACTTGTAATTCAGAATAGTCAACTGTAATTTGGAAAGCATGAACTGTAATTCAGAATAATTAAGTGTAATTCAGAAAGCATCAAATGTAATTCAGAAAGAATCAAGTGTGACACTTGTTGCTTTCTGAATTACACTTGGTAATTTCTGATTTACAGTTGCCTATTCTGAATTACACTTGATGTTTTCTGAATTACAGTTGACTATTTTGAATTACACTTGATGTTTTCTGAATTACACTTGACTATTCTGAATTTCACTTGTAGATTTCTGAATTTCTCTTGACTATTCTGAATTACACTTGATACTTTCTGAATTACAATTGGCAATGGAGTAGTATTTTAAATGTGTCTTGGGTTTAAGGTAGACTCCTGATGGGTTTTTTTCTTATTACTACTAAAGGCATTTTACGTTATTATCTCGAGTTGTGTACTTCACCGTGTTGTGTTTTTATCGTTCATAATTACTTTTACTTACAGCCCTGATGATGCTTAAATACAAATAAATGAAACGTCGGCGAAGAGGTAGTCGTATTGTTGCTACCCTGTACTAAACCATTAGAAATTAGGCGAAGTAAAATGGTTTTTAATTTTTTCTAAATTTATTTGAAGAGCTATTTAAAAATGAATTCAGTCTCATCGTCGCCATCATAAATTTTACTTTTTATATGTGAACATTTTTTTTCATGAATATATGTCTCCTAAGAACATGATGACAAAAATGAATAGCTTTCTCTTACGAAGTTAACTTTTAAGTTAATCTCTGCCTCACTCATTATGCTTTAGCAAAAGAATCTTGTATTATATCATTTTCTTTTGTCATTATGTATTATATCAAATTACAAGGATAATACCCACATAATTTCACCTAAAGATTTCTTTCTGTTTCACATCTAACTTTGGAGAAATTCAGGTTGAAGGTGGGGTTAAATACAATTAAAAACCAACCCGCATTGTCTAAAAATGCCAATTTTATTGATTAGGACTAAAAAAGGCAAAAATGACGAAAATCTTCAAGTTGGTTGCTTTTGAATAAAATAAGTAAAATTTGACTATAAACGCCTCAAAATGAAAGTTTTGTTTTTTTTTCTTTTGAGAAAGTCAAGTTAGGATTAAGGCGAAATATCGGTGAAAATGGCTCAAAGAGTCTGGTGGCGTTTATGGCGGTACACCAAAATCTGTTAGAAACGATTGAAAGCAATTAAAAATTCAAATTTTATGAACAGTTGATGTGCAGTATTTCTCTTTGAATAGCTTGTAACAAATGCGACTTTTCAGCCTTAACACTCTCCTTTAGATACCCCCACAAGGGTCTTTTTTTGACTTTTTGAATTCTATCAAAAATTAGTCTAAACTGGTGAAAAGTCATACGAAGTATATGGGTTTAATTTAATTTACTTATCTAATGATAAATTAGTGGCACATCAATTTGTTTTTTAATTTTGATACATCGGCTACTAACTTCGCAATATTTAACGTTTTGCGTTACTAATAATATATGTGATAACAAAATAAACTTCTCCATATTCCCCCCCCCTCATTCTAAAACTGCTCTATATCCCCCATTTCAACTACGAAACGAATTGAGAAATGAGAATTGAGAATGCAGATTTAGAATTTTATGCCATTATAAAAGGAATGATGTCGCCAGACTTACTCTCTCCTTTCAACGAAATTCGTTTTATATACTAATTTCGCGAAAAGTGTATTACGACGGTCAACATAAACTTTCGAACTTTAAAGTCGATATCTCATCCCACTCCTAGCATAAAATCTCTCTGAATGAGGATATAATGTTAACCTCAAATTTCGTCCCCCGTTAAGCAAGTAATCAACTCGGGCATAAACACAACTTAGCGAGACTCTAAAGCGAAAATTAAAAATTATTCCCTCAGAAAGAGCGTTAACTACCTGTTGCCACCTGGTAATTAGAAAAATAAAAGGAGGAAAAGACGCAAAAACAAATTGAGTTTAGTCGATGTCGACGTTCCTCAGAATTCTGAAATTTTAATTGCCAGACGCACTTTGAATTCCGTATTGAAAGAGTATTTGGTAAATATTCGGTTCTGGTTGAATGATAAAAACGTATACTGTGCGTTTTTTTAACGCGCAACATAGGATTTTACGTGTTAAATTTTTCATGTCCTGTTGAGTGGGGTTCTATAAGCACAATTGCTATGAAACTTGACATAAGTAAAATTGGGGGTGTTAGCTTTACCTCTATTTGCCGACCAGGTCCAAAAGATTTGGAATAACGCGAAAGAGAGCATTTATTTTCTGAAAAATCTTTTTTCTCTCCTCGTAGCTATTGTTATTCAACTTTGCATGTCAGGTAAATGTCAAATGCAGGTAAAATGGTAGGTACCTTTGGCATTTAGAACTTTTTGTCGCTATTATTTCTAAGCTTTTATAACAAGAGGAATAAAAGAACTTGTACTAGTGTAATTATTAATTTTTTACTCTTTGCACTTGAGTTTCCAAAAGTCCCAGATCTAGTGAACATAAAAAAAAATGGAAATGGTTTAAGCATTAAACCTCAAAAAATGTGTAATAAATAATGAAATGTGTCTTGTTACCATAGTAGTGGTAACATGACTTGATAGGTACCTGCTCAAAATGAAATCATAATAGTTACGAGGAAAGTAAAAAGACACATTTTTTTGGAAAATAAATTACTTTTTACGCATTATTCCAAATCTTCAAGACCTAATTGGCCAGTACGGGTAAAGTTAAAACCTTCAGTTTTAATTTTGCCAAGTTTCATAGCTTTGGTGCTAATAGATCACCACCCAACATGGGTCCGAAAATGTAACATGTAAAATCCTATGTTGCGCCTTAAAAAAAACTCACTGTTCTTCGATTATGACGTGCCATAGATGCGAAATGTATTCCCAGAAATAAGTTTTATATTTTCGTGATTCAGGAAAACACCACTGGGACGACCTGAGATTGTTATAACTTATGTATGTGGTGTTGTGGCGTCTACCATGGACTCGCCAGTAAGGCGTGGTAGAGCCCTGCCTGATACGTCGAGGTGAGAGTTCATAGTTGGGATTTGTATTTGAAGACAAATTCGGCGCAGGAAACGCGGTATGATGTTATGAAGAATTTTGACTAATTCTGCCACCTGTGAGTCGGTGGGTGAAGTTTCGGCGCTGCCACCTGTGAGTCGTTGGATGAAGTTGCGCCACAATACTACCCAGTGACAACGAGATCGGAGGTTGTATGATGGGAGAGAAGCGAGACTCTTTTTGCGGTGCAGAAAAGATTTTTGTATTTTTTGTTATTCAGGGAAACAAACTATGACGACCTGAGATCATTATAGCCTATGTATGTGGTGTTAGCGTTTCGCCCCGGAGTCTACCTTGAAATTGTCAGTAAGGCGTGGTAGACCCCTACCTCATATGTTGAGGTGAGAGTTCATAGTTGGAACTGGTATTTGAAGAAAAATTCGGCGCAGGAGAGATGTGTAATGATATGAAAGATTTCTAAAAATGCTGCCACCTGTGAGTAGGTGGGTGAAGTTTCGGCGCTGCCACCTGTGAGTCGGTGGATGAAGTTCCTCCACAATACTCCTCTCCCAATGACAACGAGAATAGAGCTTGTATAATGGGAGAGAAACGAGACTCTTTTTGCGAACTGAGGGAACGAAGTTTTATTGATCTTACTTAAGATAGCATAAGATAATTCCGCAGCACAGTAAGTGAAGAGAGAGTTTTTGCTGGATGCTGCGTGCGGGGGGTGTGACAGAGATGCTGCTCTGGTAGTCTCGTGGCGTTGACGTGATCCTTGTGCTTGGAAGACTGCGTGTTGCTTTTGTCGAGGGTCACCAATTATAGCGTCGATTATGACGTGCCATAGATGAGAAATGTATTCCCAGAAAAGAGTTTTGTATTTTTGTTATTCAGGGAAACACCACCGGGACAACCTGAGATCGTTATAGCCTATGTATTTAGTGTTAACGTTTTGTCCCGGGGTCTACCTTGAACTCAGTAATAAGGCATGGTAGACCCCTGCCTCATACGTCGAGGTGAGAGTTCATAGTTGGAACTTGTAGTTGAAGACAATTTCGGCGCAGGAAAGGTGGTGTGACTCTATGAAAGGTTTCGAGCAATGCTGTCACCTGTGATTCGGTGTTCGAAGTTCCGCCACAAGTATAATGACCAAATGAAGTTCTTGTTGGCATATCCTTCAAGATTTTCATAAAATGTGTGAAACAAGTATCTAACAAAACAGTTCTACGTCCGAAAGTTGTCAACGTTTCGATTTGTAATGTCATTTAACTTCAGAAAGCGATGTGTTTCGAAGCCGACACATATCTTTATATTCTCAAATAGAAAGCTGTATTGCTTTTCCTCTCAATCTGTAACTTTTATATAACATTTTTTGTTTCCTTTATGTCCAACATTATAACAAATATCAACTAGTATATCACTTAACGTGAAGTTCCCAATAAATATTTAAAACGTTCTAATTTATCTTTAATAAGCTTGCCAACTCAAAAAAAACTTAAGTGCACACATCTTGTGTTGTATAATACATATATCATGTTTTATACATTGCATTTATGAATGGCTTCTAATACAATGGCCTGAGTAGTGAGGTTTTAGACGAAAGTTTCAAAGTATTTTACGGAACTATAAATCTTTTGTAAAGCAAATTGCCCAGTGTGTTGGACAACATTATGAGAAAACTCCATCCAAAACACTCCCTAATATCTTTGTCGCGGATTATTCATTTTTTTACTACTTACTTATGGGTATTAAGCCTAAATACAATTTTTGGGGAGTTTCTTTTGATGATGGAAACCGAATTTCCCACTATTCCCAGTAAAATTACCGAGAATACTAATTTACCCTGAAAAGGGCTCGGACGAAACACCTAGCTGATGTTTCGGTAACTCATCTGTTGCCTTCTTTAGAACTAATACCTAAAATAAAAAACTTTAATAATTATGGATTTAAAATGTTACTTGTTTAATTGATCTAGAGTAGAGAGTAAAAACAAAAAACAAAACTTTAACATCACTACAATCACGGAATTACTAACATTAGGCGTTACCACAGCTTATTTTCAATACAAAAATTATTATTATCAACAAAAATCAAGTATGGCAATGGGATCAAATAATGTTTATAATTATAACCTTTAATTTTGTGGAGATATATTGATGATCATTTAGACGCCTTTCTCAATCATATTATTATAAATTCACAAGAACACACTATAAAATTCACAATTGAAAAAAACAAAATCAAAAACTTTCATTTTTAGATATTTAAAAAAAAAGAAGATTTAGACATATTTGAAACTTTAGTTTATCGTAAACCAACACATACAGATGGATACTTAATGTATAACTCATATCACTCTATTATGGTAAATCGTTTAGTACGTTGGAAGAAGTTTGAAATGGTAACTTTCACATAAATTAAAAATTAACATTTCTATCAATCAAAAAATTGTTTTGGGGAATACCACTCATAAGTAACAAATATGTTAATATTTGTTTTTGATGTTTTATAATTTCCTGCTTTCTTCAGCTACCAATATAGCTTTGGAGCCTCTGGCTAAGAGACAACTTAAGCTCTATTTATAAAGCAAACCTCTGGATCAGACTTACCTTTTTCTGAGTAAATTCTAGCTGAAAATCTAATCTAAGTTTGCCGGCTCTAGAGCAGCGCTGATTTTTCTACAATATATTAAATATAAATAAGTAGCTATCTATACCTATTATCCATTCAGTTATTTTTGGCATCAACCCATGCCATGGATTTTCCCCAGTATATTCTCGATAGATTTTGTTTGTTTACTTGTTGTCAAAACAAATTTGTCAAAAGGTGTCGTTGACATTTAGTTGTTGCCGATTTTTTACATATTATCGAGTACATTTCTATATTATAAAACTTTATTTTGCAACTAAAATGCCGAAAATAGTTAATGCGAAGATCCAAACTTGCTCGGCATCACCTTAGCTGAGCAGATTTCCAATATTTTTGGAGTAAGTATGCTTACATCTAGACATTTTTAGATATTGGCTGTGGGGCCTATTTGAAGACTGGAAATACTACTTAATGTCTCCCTGCTTACTTTATTATTAATAATTTAAAAGAATTATCGTTATCTATTTGTTTTTTAGTCCATATCGTGCAATAAAAACTTAGGCAGGCAACGCAAAATAATGTATGCAAGTACCAGCAGCCCCAACATGTAACGTCTATTTGATAGTATAAGTACGAGTCAGTAAGCTCTGCGACACGCACAAACTGATGGGCTGAAAAGTGATTTGAGACTGAGCAGATTTCCTGTAATCGTAGACTAATTTGATAGACACTAAAACCCAAAAGCTATTCAAATTCAAACTGCCCTTAATAAGGTTGAGCCAAAAAGCGTTTACATATCGTCGGTCCAATGCCAAAACCACGAATGTGCAGAACAATAGATACGAACATTCCTGGTTTTGGCATTGGACTGACGATATAGGACATAGGGATTACCAGGTACCAATTAATTTTTTTTAAAGCCTAAATTTACAAAATAGATTTCTCTTGAGTTAACAAAGAATACAAATACACCCACTCGGTGCAACTGCCCTCTAGTAGAGCTGTAGACAGTTCTCCTATAAGAAATTTTATACAATTTTAAAACCTACTCTTCCAAATGTAAAAAAAGATTATTGGGTATACTGCGGTTGCTCTTGTTAATCAAACTTTTACGTTTAGTAGCATTTACAGTTTAAGAAAAAAAATAAATGAGAATTATTAAATTAAATGGTTAATTAGATGGTGTATTTCAAACATAGTTATATCTTAATTTTTAGGTTGGTGGAACTATAAAAAGTATCAAAACTAAAAGTTTAACGTAACAGAAAAATTCTTAAAGCCCATCAGAGTAGAAAAAAGTCCTGCAAGGTAATCCATCCTGTAAGATATGTCCGATCAGAGAGGTGTTTTAAAGTGGGAAGAGCAAGTTGCACAGAAGACATTTCTTAGGGAAAGCTGGAGGATTAATAGGCAAAGACACGGATTCCTCATAAACCCATGCAGGGTTTTTTGATATGTAAAAAAAGACACTCTACCCATAGCGTTAAAGACCGCTGGTTGTATCTACCAAGAAGATTCAACCCCCCTCAAAAAATTGCTGCCTAGTCATAGTCGAGAAGTATGGAATATCACTTTGCCCTCAGCACCTTCACAGTCTCAGAAGTCCATGAATTAATTTTTGTGCATGGACTGTTCCGAGTTTACGTAATCAGTTGTTATCAGTTTCTATAAGGTAAGACTATTTCGAGGACCGTTTTCTTTACTTCTTTACCATCAAGATTAATATTATAACATTTTATATTTTTTAATTCATAGCCACAATTTACTACCAAGCCTCGCACACTGCAATTAACCACTATCCAATGCCGATAACAAATAATGCATCCTGAGATCCTAAAGAATAGGATAAAGATGACAAAAAATCCCACTATTGGAAATAAATGCTTCAGGTACAAATTGACTTTTCAAACTCCATCAGGCTTTATTTTATTATATTTTAGCAAAAAAAAGAAGAAGTGTATAGAAAATAAAGATTGCAAAGGTAACAAGATATTGTTACTAAGCATAACATGTTTTGGATTATATGGACACATGAAGCTAACCGATGCAGAAGTTATTTAACTCCAATGCAGAACCCTGTTAATGGGTAAGAGAGTCATATCTGGGCGATTTATCGAAGTTGGGGGCGCATTATTTTCTTCTAAGGATGAGCAAATAATTATATATGCTAAAGAGGTCATAAATATTCATAAGTTAGTTCCTAATCTTGTGCAATATTATAGATCAGGATGGAGCTTGGCATAATAATTGTCATATTGCAACTGGTGCTACTAAAGCATGTTTTTCGTGAGTCGTCATTGCTTGATGAAGATTTGATATCTTTAAGTGAAACCTCCTACTTGAGATCACTAGAACAAATAGTTTCAATTGAAGTGTTTTTTTTGCATTAGTTCTGTTACTATTAAATGAACAACCATATGAGAGGAATATTATGTATAAACTCACATCTGAACAAGAGTTCGAATCTCCAGCTGCACAAAAAGAAACACTTTAGCGATTTTTGTGGGTTGTGTATATTCAATGTTGTATTATTGCTTTGTTATTAATAAATATGCATTAATGAAAAGTCTTGCAAGTTAGCATTTATGATATGAAAACTTGTGTCTTTTTCTCTAGGATTCAGCTATAGCCATTTCCGAATTTATTTGAACTATAATCAAGCATTGAAGTGGGGTAATGAAAGAATTAAGAAACAATGAGTTCAGTTCTTAAAATATAACCTGTGCCCACAGTCAGCTTTGAGTTCAAAGTCAGCATTATTAATACATTTTCATGCTTCCAATTGCCGCAACCATATATCATTGTCCTTGTCCTGCCATATCTAAATTTCACTGTTCTTGGTCCAAAAAAAAAATGTTTTATAGATATTGTTACTAGTACTTACGTAGAATGAATACATGGCTGAACACACATTTACACCAAAAACTGAATCTCTTCTACTCTCATTTAGGATCATCTCAAAATATATTAATAAAATATAATATACCTACTAGCGAAGGCGAAGAGCCTCGGTCCATCGGCTAGATTCTCAGTTATTAATCATTATTATTAAAATCTTAAACAAAAAAAAAGCTATGTGGCAACTATGTGAGCATAATTGTAAACAATAATCTTGACCTCACACCGTTTAATAATCACTGTCACTGTCAGTCATGTTATACCGGGTCAGATTTCCAACGCCAACTTGACAGAAATAAGTGAATGGATTATATCTTTAAAGAATAACTAGTTGGATTTACTATAGTTATGAAATGTCACACAACACGGCCATGTGACTATCCCTTGCTTTAAAAGAACAAAATTAAACCCAAGGAGCATTTCCATGTTCACTAACCAGACAGAGGCACGAAGGAGGAAATGGAAAGAATGAAGTAATGAGTCAATCAGCACAAAATTGAACGCTAACGACCTTCAAAAAATGGTGCATTTCCGTACATTTCCAATAAGCAACAATTTGGATGAAGACTAGGAAATATATCTCAAACATGATCTCAAAGTTGATATCTTACTAGATTGGTCGGGCAAAGTCATTTTCGTTTCACAGTGGTTGTGGTTCTGGTTAACATAAAACTGACAGCTCATCTGAATTTCAACAAATCTGATTGGTTGTATATCAGCTGGTCTGCCATTTCTATATCAACCAGAACCGGTCTGAAACAAAAACGACATACATTGCTTTCCTCGAGTGGCATATAAGTCAAATGAAGTAATTCTGCAATGGTCAATTTAACACATATTTGCATAGTGCAGTGTACTTCACTTGACAATCGAAGAAAATTGTAGTTTTATAAAAGAGGGATTCTTCAGGATACAACAAGAAGTAACTACAGCAACATGTATTTTGCTGGTGCTTTGATATTTTCCCATAAAATAAAGGAATTAATTTACCCTGCAAATATTTAACAGCGTACTTTCCGGTAAAATAACGTGGGGCCCCAAAGACGGCGCCTCCGGCACGTTACACATTTTGCAGGAGCGTTGCCGGCAAGCACATCAAACAAACGATGAACGCTGGTGGAATCTTGCACAAGAACATACACGATGGAAATTGAAAACAAACACCCCGGTAGAGCTAGGTAAATATCTCCTAGTTTAGACTCACTCCTGTACAAGTTCCTTCTGAACACAGAGAGTTTATTAAAACTGGTTGGATTAATTTATTACACCAACTGAGTTATTCTTCCGACTACCTACGACCGCAAAAACCGGTCGGCTTGCGTGCCTCAAGCCTTCCGAAGGGCCAAGGGTCAGCCGCGCTCGGCCAATTGACCCGGGGTCGCGCCCCGTAGGGCGCTATGCTGACCAACACACCTCCCCTGACCTTTGTGCGTGGCCACTCGTCGCATAAACACACCATATATCAACTCGGACCATGGTCGGAACGAGAAACGAATTACCTGGTATTCATTAGGGCTGGAAGGGAAAAAACGGTCGTTTATCATCTATGTTTTGTCAGGCATATGCGAACTACATAGCTTTTAAAAATTGATGCAAGGAAACGTATTTTAAAGTTAGTTTTCATATTTTTATGAAAAAAAACCCGGACAGAGAACGAGGTTTGTTTGACAGAAATTACTTAGACCTGCCGCAGCAAAGAGATTTGAAATTTGAAACAGTTTTTTTTTAGTTTGGGAAATAAATCGATTTGTTGGGAAAAATAATTGAAAATGAGTAGCCATTCAAAGCGTAGGTATAGTTTTAAAAATAAGAAAATTTCTGTTGTCTAAGAAAGTCACATTTTTTTTAACAAAGTGGCTAATAATAGTAATTTATGTAACCAGTTACGAAAAGTCCAATTTTGTGTAACGAATGAATGTTTGCGGGACGAGCGCAGCGAGTTCCTGCAATTTGAATGAGGTACACAAAATAGCTATTTATGTAACCAGTTACGAAAAGTCATATTTTGTGTAACAAATGAATGTCTCGCTGCGCTCGTCCCGCAATTTGAATGAGATACTCAAAAAAGGCTTTTCGTCACGTGTTTCATACAAGATTTTTTCTAATTTTGACTACAAATACCTACTTAGAGAGAGAGTTGTTATTATTAAACTTCAATATTTACTTTTAAAACACTTTGTATCTACTTAATACGGTAAAACTGTAGCAACGATGTGCACAACCGAAACCTATTTGTTTCTAAGGTGATGAAACGAACTTTTCATCACCAGTTACGAAAGATTTTACTTTTCGTAACTAGTTACATGTTTCGGTTGTGGCACACCGTTGCTACAGTTATACGGTGTTAAGTAGATACAAAGTGGTTTAAAAGTAAATATTGAAGTTTAATAATAATAACTCTCTCTCTAAGTAGGTATTTGTAGTCAAAATTAGAAAAAAACCTTGTATGAAACACGTGACAAAAAGCCTTTTTTGTGTATCTCATTCAAATTGCGGAAACTCGCTGCGCTCGTCCCGCAAACATTCATTCGTTACACAAAATCGAACTTTTCGTAACTGGTTACATAAATAGCTATTATGTGGAAAAGATAGCTGAAAATGAGTAGCCAGTCAAAGGGTACGTGTATCTTTAAAAATAAGAAACTTTTTGCTCTCTATAAAACTGCGAAATATACAATATTTTCGAAAAAAAGTGCAAGGTATGTCAAAGTTGACAAATAAATCGTTTTTGTTGGGAAAAATAATTGAAAATGAGTAGCTATTCAAAGGGTAGGTAGGTACTAGTTTCGACAGTGCAGACTCGGCTATCGCCTCGTCTGGAAACATCTTTGTTATGGAACTTAAAACGTGGGGTAGTATATAATTAAAGTATGGGGTGTTCATTATAAAACTTCATCTAGTTGGCTGTGAAATGTTAAAAGAAAAGGATGGAGAAACAAAAGTCCATTTATTTTGATTATGTCATCCTTTTCTGTCAAAATTTCATAGCCTGCTAGATGAAGTTTTATAATGAACACCCCGTATTCCTTTCAATGCAACACACTGCTTTTGACATCTACATATTCAATCTTTGAGTCTTCGGTGTAAGGTTGTAGAGACTTGGAGTTCAAAAAAGGGGAAACACGAGTACCCCCGACTTGTGTCATGAGTGTGAATGAGCACAAAATCCGTGTAAATGGAAAAATCATTTGAATAATTTAAATAAATAAAGAAGAACAAAGGAAAAGAAAGCAAGTTAAAGAGAACTGAGGAAGTATAAACTAAAAATATAGAATTTATGTATACAAATTATAATAAAACTTGCTTCCTCTAGAACTAACGTGAACTATGGAAAATTGGAATGTGTGTGTGCTAATTTGTAATACATATTGTAATAAGGAAAATTTGGTACAAAACTAGAAATATTTTAAATTTATTTCTTTACCTGCACATTTTGGATAATTTTTTTAGTTTTTTCCACTTTTATTCTTCAAATTTTTATTTTTAACTTAATATTATTTTTTTTAAATAACGTTAATTTAAATTTTGCCACATTTGTATTCTTACACACTTCAACTGTAGTAGTATTAATAAATTTTTATTCTTACACTCTTTCAGTAATTTTTCACGTTATTTGGCCTTAATTCTAGCCTGACTTTTTCAAAAAACATTGTTAATTTAATTTAACAAGTAAAATGTAGTTTTTTTCAAACAATTTTTGCTTCTAATTTTAATCTGAATTTCTTCAAAGACTTCAAATTTGCTTTTTTAGATGCTCTGTGTAATTTTTAAATCCTAATGCTAACCCGAATTTGCTTAGTAACGTTTATTCTGCATTTTTGACGCTTTTAGTAATTTTTAATTGATTTTGGCTATAATCTTTACTTGAATTTTATTCGAAATTTCCAAATTTGAATTTCTACGCACTTTGAGTCTATTTTTACGTATTTTGGCCTTAATTTTAGCCTAATTTAAAAAAAAATATATCAAAGTTGTGATGAAATGAGTCACTTTTAAATAATTTTAGTCCTAATTCTAATGTACATTTTTTGAAAGACACCAAATTTGCATTTTAGGCGCTCTGTATAATTTCTTAACCAGTTTTGATCTGAATCCTAACGTGAATTTGGCTAGAAACTTGTAATAGTAATTTCTTGAGAGTTTGATTAATTTTTAACTGATTTTAACGGTAGTCTTAATTTGAATTTTGTTCGAAGCTTCTAAATTTGTATGTTTACCCCCATTTGAGCGATTTTTGACGTATTTTGGCATCAATCCGAGCCTGACTTTTTCAAAAAACATTAAAATTATTATTTTTACTAAATTTCAGTTTTAATTCTAAATCAACATTCTCCAAGGCTTCAAATTTGTATTTTTGACGCTTTTAGTAATCGTTAATTGATTTTGGCCATAATCTTAATTTTAGTTTTTGTAAAGCCACTCAGTTTTTATATTTTCCCTCTTTGAATCATTTTTCACGTATTTTGGCCTTAATCCTGGCCTGAGTTTTTCAGAAAACATCAAAATTGTCATTTTTAGGTATAATGAGTTCTTTTCAAACAATTTTAGTTCTAGTTCTAATCCGAATTTTTTCAAAGGCTTCAAACTTGCTTTTTAAGACGCTCTAAATACTAATGCTAACCTGAATTTGCTTAGAAACTTCTATTCTGCATTTTTGAGGCTTTTAGTAATATTTAATTGATTTTGGCCATGATGTTTATTTGAATTATTTCCAAATTTTCAAATTTGTAGTTTTACGCACTTTGAGTCATTTTTTACGTATTTTGGCTTTAATCTTAGTCTCATTTTTTCGAAAAAATATCAAAGTTGTCACTTTTTAATAAAATGAGTTATTTTTAAATAATTTTAGCCCTAATTCTATTGTCAATTTTTGAAAGTCACCAAATTTTCATTTTTAGACGTTTACGTGAATTTGGCTAGAAACTATTAATCGGGTTTGTTTGACAGCTTGATTATGATTTAAATGATTTTAACCGTAACCTTAATTTGAAATTTTTTCAAAGCTTCCAAATTTGTATATTTACCCTCTTTGAGTAATTTTTTACGTATCTTGGCCTTAAACCTAGCCTGTCATTTTCAAAAAACATAAAATTGTTATTTTTATGGAAAACGAGTTTTTTTTGGAAACATTTCAGTTCTAATTCTAATCTAACATTCTTCAAGACTTCAAATTGGCATTTTTGAGGCTTTTAGTAATTTTCAATTGATTTTGGCTATAATCTTAACTTGAGTTTTTTCCAAAGCTTCCAAGTTTTTATATTTACCCTCTTTGAATCTTTTTTCACGTATTTTGGCATTAACCTTGACCTAACTTTTTCGAAAATCATCAAAATTGTCATTTTTCTGGTATAATGAGTTTCAACAATTTTAGTTATAATTCTAATCTAAATTTTTGTTCCTTTATTTGTTCTTTGATCTAAGTTGGATTTTTTCATTAGGTTTTCATTCCTCTGAGAGAATTTTGACACAAAATTGATTTTTTTAGGGACTAACCCATTGGAATGTAGGTATACTCATTTGTAATTTGTAACATACATGTTCATTATAAAACCTCATCTAGTTGGCTGTGAAATGTCAAAAGAAAAGGATGGAGAAACAAAAGTCCATTTATTTTGATTATGTCATCCTTTTCTGTCAAAACTTTATAGCCTACTAGATGAAGTTTTATAATGAACACCCCGTGTATTGTAATAAGGAAAATTTTTGCATAAAACTAGAAATATTTTAAATTTATTTATTTACCTGCAAATTGTGGATATTTTTTTTTATTTTTTCTACTTTTTTTAACTTATTTGTTATTTTTAAATTAATATAAGAAGAATATGATTGCGTCCCAGAGAAATATAGGTGGATGTAAATTGGCGGATTGGGACAAGGCAGCAATAAGTACTACCTCTTCGCCGACGTTTCGTTTAATCTTACATTAAACTTCATCAGGGCTGTAAATGACAATAATAAGGACATTAGTTTCTTTTAAATTAATATTAATTTTGTTGGAATATTGTTCATTTAAATTTCGCCAAACACTCCAAATTTGTATTCTTACACTCCTTAAGTAATTTTTCACGTAATTTGGCCTTAATCCTAGCCTGACTTTTTCAAAAAACATTGTTATTTTTAAGTAAAACGAGTTCTTTTCAAACAATTTTTGGTTCTAATTTTAATCTGAATTTCTTCAAAGGCTTCAAATTTTTCACTTCTAGATGCTCTGTATAATTTTTAAATCCTAATGCTAACCTGAATTTGCTTAGAAACATCTATTCTGCATTTTTGACGCTTTTATTAATTTTTAATTGATTTTGGCCATAATCTTTATTTGAATTTTTTCGAAATTTTCAAATTTGTATTTTTACGCACTTTGAGTCATTTTGTACGTATTTTGGCCTTAATCTTAGCCTGATTTTTTCGAAAAAACGTCAATTTGATGAAGAGAGTCACTTTTAAACAACTTTAGCCCTAATTCTATTGTCAATTTTGTGAATGTCACCAAACTTGAATTTTTATACGCTCTATGTCATTTCTTAATCAGTAAATTTGGCTAGAAATTTTTAATCAGATTTTTTTGACAGTTTGATTATGTTTTATATGATTTTAAGCGTAATCTTAATTTGAAATTTTTTCAAAAGCTTTCAAATTTGTATATTTACCCTCTTTGAGTCATTTGTCACGTATTTTGGCCTTAATCCTAGCCTGACATTTTTAAAAAACATAAAATTGTTATTTTTATGTAAAATGAGTTTTTTTTGGAAACAATTCAACTCTAATTCTAATCTAACATTCTCCAAGACTTCAAATTGGCATTTTTGACGCTTTTAGTAATTTTTAATTGCTTGTGGATAATTTTAATTTGAATTTTTCCAAAGCCTGCAAGTTTTTATATTTACCCTCTTTGACTAATTTTTCCCGTATTTTGGTCTTAATCTTGATCTAACTTTTTCGAAAATCATCAAAATTGTCATTTTTTGGTACAATGAGTACTTTTCAAACAATTTTAGTTCTAATTCTAATCTAAATTTTTGTTCTTTTATTTTTTTCTTTGATCTAAATTGGACTTTTTTCATTAGGTTTTCATTCCTCTGAGTGAATTTTTACACAAAATTGATTTTTTTTAAGGACTAACTAATTGGAATGTATACTCATTTGTAATTTGTAATACATATTGTAATAAGGAAAATTTGGCATAAAACTAGAACTGTGTTAAATCCATTTCTTATATTTTGATTGATGATTCCTTATACTTTGATTGATGACTTGATATTTTTTTGGTTTTTTCTACTTTTCTTAACTTAATTTTTATTTTTAACTTCATATTAATTTTATTGGAATATTGTTAATCTAACTTTTGCTAAACACTCCAAATTTGAATTTTTACACTCTTTAAGTAATTTTTCACATAGTTTGGCCTTAATCCTAGATTGACTTTTTTAAAAAACATTGTTATTTTTAGGTAAAATGAGTTCTTTTCAAACAATTTTTGGTTCCAATTTTAATCTGAATCTCTTCAAAGACTTCAAATTTGCAATTTTAGATGCTGTGAGTAAATTTTAAATCCTATTACTAAATTGCATTTGCTTAGAAACTTTTATACTGTAGTTTTGACGCTTTTATTAATTTTTAATTTTGGCAATAATTTTTATTTGAATTTTTTCGAAATTCCCAAAGTTGTACTTCTACGTATTTTGAGTAATTTTTTACGTATTTTGGTCTTAATTTTAGCCTGATTTTTTCAAAAAATGTCAGTGTTGTCTTTTAAATAATTTAAATACACTTTTAAATATTTTAAATAATGTAAATTTTTTGAAAGACACCAAATTTGCATTTTTAGACGCTTTATGTAATTTCTCAACCAGTTTTGATTTTAATCCTAACGTGAATTTGGGTAGAAACTTTTAATCGGTTTTTTTTGACAGTTTGATTATGTTTTAAATGATCTTAATTTAAATTTTTTTTAAAGCTTCCAAATTTTTATATGTACCCTCTTTGGGTCATTTTTCACGTATTTTGACATTAATCTTGACCTGACTTTTTTTAAAATCATCAAATTTGTCATTTTTTGGTATAATGAGTTATTTTCAAACAATTTTAGTTTTAATTCTCACCTAAATTTTTGTTATTTATTTTTTTTTCATTGACACTTTGAAAAACTTTCTTTGAAACTTCTTCAAGACTTCAAATTTGCATTCTTGACGCTTTTTGTGATGTTTAATTGATTTTAGCCATAACCTTAATTTGAATTTTTTCGAAATTTTTTTTTAAGGAAAAAGTTTAGTTTTTGCACCTAAGAAATAGTTGTGTTGCTTTCAAGTTTAAAATTCTTTTAGTGGCATTTAGTTGCTGCCAATTAAATGCCAATATAAAATGTGTCTAGTTGGTGCTACGTAGTTGGAATTTTCTTTCGAAAAGTTGATTAGACTTTCGTGTTGGTTGGGAAAAATTAGTTGAAAACGAATAGAAACTTTGTGGGTCTATTTTGAGCAATTATTAATTATCTCGAAACCGATTTAAAAATCAAAAAAATACATTGCATACTTGGCTTACTTAGAAAAAGTTAGCTGAAAACGGGGACTAACTTTTAATTTTTTTTTTTTTTTTGAAATATAAAGGCGGTAATAGATATCTTGGGACGGTTTGAGCCTCTACGAAATTCACTAAACAATCGCGTTAGTGCGTTTGTATACTTTGCAAAATAGCAAAATTATTCAATATCTTGAGAATGGTTTGAGGTTACCAAGATTTCGATAAACAACTGAAAATTTAACAAAAAATTAATACAAACTTAAGAGGTTTATTGTGGAAAATTAGAATATTATTTAATATCTTAGAATGGCCTGAGGAGCCAAAAAATACATTAGGCTACCATGTTTGTTAGAATAAATAAGCTATACACAAACAGAAAATATTCGTGATCGATTTTCGAAAATAAATATCTCGAGAACTGTTTGAGGTTTCTAAACTTGTATTATGTACAACTTGAAAATTATTAAATATTGTGAGAACGGCTTGAGACTTCAAAAAAATACTTTAAACTGTCGTGTTGGTTGAGAAAAAAGAGCTACCTAGAAACTTATTACATATCTTGGGAACGGCTTAAGACTCCAAAAAAAAATGGATTAGTCTCACACGTTTGTTACCAAAAATGTTGGAAGAAAAATTGTGTAAATATCTCGAGAATAGTTCGAGGTTTCAAAACTTGTATTAATTGGAAATAATTATAAATGGTCTTCGAAAACTTAACTTCTAACTTAACAAAAATCAAAAACGATTGACGCAATCGATATCCGGTCCGGCTTCAAGTTCCCATGACGTTTGCATGACGTGTGTTGACGACAACATTTTGTAATGGGAACCTTAAAAGTGCCGGATTTCCGGACAAAAACGGGACCAGTTTTAGGAAAATAACGGCATTTGTTGACTCTATCCACATCTTCCAGGTCATTGCAAATATTAGTCGACTTCTTCTATATATATTGTTCATTAAATTTTTGCAACCTCTAGAAAATGAGTATTCCTTTAGAGTTTTTAATTTTATTCTATACCAAATGATCAGTTATTCGAAATCAGCTTTGGAGTTTTTTTCCAAAAACCTAACATTAAATATTTTATTTCGTGCCAGTATAAAATTCTCCTGCAGCAGTAAGATTGACGATGTCAAATACAACCGAGGAATTTCCAATAAAACTCTGCATAGCTGCTTTTTACTGCATACTATCCCGACTCTGTCTAACGAGACTTTTATAAACCGAGATGTACAAGAGACATATATTGGGTTTTTGAGAACTACGGTCGTAAACCGCAAATAATAGCTTTTTCAGAATAGCGTACATTACTGGTAACCATCTAAAACGAAATAACCTCAGGATCTGTCAGGACAACGATTATCGACAGTAATAATAATTTTAACGTTATAAATATAAGAGAAATTAGTAAGACATTACATAATGTAACTTTCTAGACTTCAGTGAAGTCATTTCCATGAAAATGCATTAATGCGAGACCTGCGATCTTTGCTTGTGGTTGGTTATTGTATAAAAGGCATTGCGAGATTAACAATATCTCGCTAGAGCGACTCAATAAGACAACATGCATGTCTTAATTATGAGTTTATTAACATATATATTAAAGCTGCTTTTGAGGCTGCTGAGCGACGAAATTTGAACGAATAACAACGTGCTGAGATATAATTGCATTCAAATTGTTGTAGAAAACAGACGTATCTAAGGAATAATGTTTGATAGAAATATTTTTGTTTTCATAATCCTGCCATGTAGGAGAACATAATAGTCTCCAAGCAGTCTAGCAAGCAGGGGGCAATCAGCTCACATACACATGCCGAAAATTGAAAACAAACACATGGCAGGTAAATATGGCGATGGCGTCGGCGTCAGTGGCCGTGACGCCATCACTACCCCCGAGGGTTGTTAGCGACCACACTGCCTAGCAACACACGCCCTCTCCCTAGCAACGGCTAGCCACTAGCCACGGATACTTATTGATCAGCCGGGCTCGCTCCCCTTTTCGCCCCCTCGCGTCGCACGTGTCTCACACGGACACTTGATACATGCATATCCCAGTCGAAAGGATAAAGTCGCCTCCCCCGCGTCCCAGCCCCGCGTCCCCCTCACGGTGTGCTGTCGTGCGAAGGGGAGAGAGCAGATAAGAAAATACGCTTATACGGGTTCGAACGGAGTTTCCAAGTTTTTGGGATCAATCTACTTTGTGAAATATTATGTTCTTGGGACACGTTTCAAATATGAAGAAGGGTTTTTGTAGCGTGAAGGACGGGGACGCCGTTGTTGGAGTGTAATTTAAAATCTAATGATCAATTTTCGGGGACGCTTTGACGTTAGCTGTCTTTATTGTAAGGTTTAACAATATCACGTTCGGGATTCAATACAAGCAGACATGTTACCTGAAAAAAAGATGAGGATTAATTTATTCTGTTACCAGAAACCAGCTTTTCTTAAAGCATCAATTAAATAGCTGATTATGCAACCAGTTGTTAAATGTTTAAATTTGCCTAGCTGGCAGGTTTGAGAAGGACGAGCGGTAACGCAAGTTACACTATATTGTATCCAGTTTCCCAATGTGTTTCATACTAGGCTTTTTCCAACTTTCTGCCCCTACGATGTAGAAAATAAAGCAACACTTTGAATTGATTTCAGTTGTGATCTGTATACTCGTGAAAAGATATAAAAATAATAAAGAAATCCTTCGTGCAAAGTTATTAAAATTTTTTGACCGAATGATTTGGAGGAATTTCAATTTTACCTATTTTAGGAGCTGATGATGGCCCGAAGGCTGAAACCTTTCCATGAAAGAAAATTGTAATAAAACATTTTTCACAGAGTACGGATTTTTTCTTCCCCTTTGACACAGGCTGAAACTGTTGCGCCAAACAAGATTTTAATAAAAAATTTGCACTAAGTACAGATGTGTTCTTCTCCTTTAATCTATGGATGAACAGGTTATATTAGTACACAGGCTCTATATATTATTGTTGAAGCCGAAGACGGGTAATTTTAAATGCGAAATTCCAGTTCAATTAAGTACTCTTCTATAACGAAGGATGTCAGATAGACGATGAGGCAATGAGCGAAGTGACCCGCCGTCGCACTGCAGTGGAGAGACTTGAGGTTGAAAAAAAAACAAAATTTTTGAAGAACCAAAAAAAATTTTTTTTTATCGGCAACCATTTTTTTTTTCGATTTTTGCCGCATTTCTGATTTTAAAATTTCAATCCCTCAATATTTATTTTTGCATTCCCAGCTAACACATTTCTTCTAGAAGACGTCTTTCAGACCACAGTCCTTGGTCCAAAAGACATCATTTAGGTGGCCAGATGAACGTCTAAATGACAAAACTAAAACATATCCAAAAGATGTTATATTTAAGATGTCTTATGGCTATATATAAAGGCAAAATATGGACGTTTATTGAATTAATTCTGCTGTCATAAGGGCGTCAGTTTTACCAAAAAAGTTTTCTAAAGTAATCTAAAGCAGATTGAAAAAAAAGCAAATATTTTGAAGAACAAACCAAAACAATTTTTTGATGTGCAAATATTTTTTTTTTCGAATGTTGCTGTATTTCTGATTTTAAATTTTCCATTCTTCAATACTAATTTTTGCCATCCCATGTAACACATTTCGTCGATAAGACGTCCTTCAGACCTCACTACTTGGTTCAAAAGACGTCATTTAGGTGGCCAGGTGGACGTCTTAATGACAAAACTAAAACACGTCCAAAAAATGTCATATTTAAGACGTCACATGGATATATAAAGGCAAAATCTGGACGTTTATTTAAAACGTCCAGATTTTGACGCCAGTTTAAAAAAAAGGTGCTAAAGCGCGTTAAAGAAAAACTAAATTTTCTCATAAATATATTTTTATTTAATTATTCATATTATGCATATATAATTTTTTTTTTAAAAAAAGCAGTCAATAAAAAAGGAAAGAGAGTCTCTACATAAAACAAACTGTTTAGTGAAAAACACAAAAAATGTATATTTTGTGCAAATAAACTTTTTGATTTTTTCCTGGGCAAATATTTTTTTTTGCATAATGCTGCATTTCTGATTTTAAATTTTCAATTTTTCAATATTAATTTTTGAGCACTTCGTCCAAAAGATATTCCTTAAGGGGCCAGTTGGACCTCTAAATGACAAAACTGAAACTAATCGAAAAGATTTTAAGACGTCACATGTCTTTATATAAAGGAAAAATCTTGAGGTTTATTGAATTAATTCTGCTGTAATAAGGACGTCAGTTTTACCAAAAAAGTTTTCTAAAGCAGGTTGAAAAAAAAATTGAAGAGCAAACTAAAACATTTTTTTTTTTGGCCAAAAATGTTTTTTTTTTGTCAAATGTTGCTGCATTTCTCTTTTTAAATTTTCAATTCCTCAATATTATTTTTTGCCATCCCAGTTAACACATTTCGTCTATAAGACGTCTTTCAAACCACAGTACTTGGTCCAAAAAACGTCATTTAGGTGGCCAGTTGGACGTCTTACTGACAAAACTAAAACACATGCAAAAGATGTGATATTTAAGACGTCACATGGCTATATATAAAGACAAAATCTGGACGTTTATTGACTAAATTCTGCTGTCATAAGGACGTCACTTTAAAAAAAAGGGTGCTAAAGTGGGTTAAAAAAAAACAAATTATCTTAAAAATATATTTTTATTTAATTATTAATATTACATAAAAAGAAAATTTATATTTTTTTTCTGCATTTTTCTTTCTCAAAAAGGGTCATATCAGGCAATGAAAAACGAAATAGAATCGTCCAAAAGACGTTCCTTAGGAGGCCAGTTGGACGTCTAAATGACAAAACTAGAACACATCCAAAAGATGTTATATTTAAGGCGTCACATGGCTAGCTTATAAAGGCAAAATCTGGACATTTATTGAATTAGTTCTGCTGTGATTAGGACGTCAGTTTTACCAAAAAAGTTTTCTAAAGCAGGTTGAAAAAAAAACACAAATTTTGAGGAACAAACCAAAAAAAATTTTTCTGTCAACAAATATTTTTTTTATTTTTTTTGTCTATTGTTACTGCATTTCTGATTTTAAATTTTCAATTCCTCAATATTCATATTTGCGATCCCAGTTAACACAGTACTTGGTCCAAAAGACGTCATTTAGGTGGCCAGGTGGACCTCTTAATGACAAAACTAAAACACATCCAAAATATGTCATATTCAAGACGTCACATGGCTATATATAAAGACAAATTTGGACGTTTATTGACCAAATTCTGCTGTCATAAGGACGTCAGTTTAAAGAAACAGGTGCTAAAGCGCGGGTTAAAAAAAATAAATTTTCTTAAAAATATGTTTTTATTTAATTATTCAATATACATATATTTTTTTTATATTTTCTTTAAAAAGGTCAACTAGTATGCAATAAAAAACGAAATAGAACCTCTACATAAAACAAACTGTTTAGTGAAAAACACAAAAAAAATTATATTTTGATCCAAAAATCTTTTAATTTTTTTTTGGGCAACTATTTTTTTTTTATTTTTTTGTCGAAGATTGCTGCATTTCTGATTTTAAATTTTCAATTTTTCAATATTAATTTTTGATCACTTGGTCCAAAAGTCGTCTCTTAGGGGGCCAGTTGGACTTCTAAATGACAAAACTAAAACACACCCTAAATATTTTATATTTAAGACGTCACACGGCTATATAAAAAGGCAAAATCTGTACGTTTATTGAATTAATTCTGCTATCATAAGGGCATCAGTTTTACCAAAAAAGTTTTCTAAAGCGGGTTGAAAAAAAAATATTTTGAAGAAAAAACTTTGAGGATGATTGTTGCTGCATTTTTGATTTTAAATTTTCAATTCCTCAATATTCATTTTCGCCATACCAGTTAACACATTTCGTCGATAAGACGTCTTTAAGACCACAGTTCTGGGTCCAAAAGACGTCATTTAGGTGGACTGCTGGACGTTTTAATGACAAAACTAAAACACATTCAAAAGATGTGATATTTAAGTCGTCACATGGCTATATATAAAGGCAAAATCTGAACGGTCATTGACGTAATTCTGCTGTGATAGGGACTTCAGTTTTACCAAAAAAGTGTCCTAAAGCTGGTTAAAAAAAACAAAATTTTTTTAAAAAAATATTTTTGCTTATTTGTTACTACATCTACGGGGTATTTATAAGAAAACTTCATCTAGTTGGCTGTGAAATGTCAAAAGAAAACGATGGAGAACCAAAAGTCCATTTACTTTGATTATGTCATCCTTTTCTGTCAAAATTTCATAGTCTGCTAGATGAAGTTCTCCAATGAACACCCCCTACTTCTAACATTTCATTATTCATGTTATATAAAAAACTCCTTTGTTTAATTTTTTTTTTAAGTGCAACTAGCAGGCAATAAAAAACGAAATAAAGTTTCCACATAAAATAGAGTAGTTACTGAAAAATACAAAAAATGTATATTCTGTGCAAATGTTTTTTTTTATTTTTAGGGGCAAATATTTTTTTTGTCGATTGTTGAGTTGCTGCAAAAATGAATATTGAGGATTGATTTTCAATTCCTCAATATTCATTTTTGCCGTCCCAGTTAACACATTTCGTCTATATGACGTCTTTCAGGCCACAGCACTTGGTCTAAAAAACGTCATTTAGGTGGCCAGTTGGACGTCTTAATGACAGGACTAAAACACATCCAAAAGCTGTCATATTTAAGACGTCACATGGCTATATAAAAAGACAAAATCTGGACGTTTATTGACTTAATTCTGCTGTCATAAGGACGTCAGTTTAAAAATAAGGTGCTAAAGCTTGTTAAAAAAAAACTAAATTTTCTTAAAAAAATAATTTTATGCAGTTAGTCAAATTGCATAAAATTTTTTTTTATTATTTTCTGATTTTTTTTTAAAAAGGTCAGTTTGCAGGCAATACCAAATAGAGTCTCTACGTAAGACAAACGGTTTAGTGAAAAACACAAAAAATGTATATGCTGTGCAAATAATCTTTTGTTTTTTTTGGACAAATATTTTTTTTAAATTTTTTTGTCGAATATTCCTGCATTTCTGATTTTAAATTTTCAATTTTTCAATATTACTTTTTGAGCACTTGACAAAAGACGTCCCTTAGGGGGCCCAGTTGGACGTCTAAATGACAAAACTAAAACGCATCCAAAAGATGTTATATTTAAGACGTCACATGGGTATATATAAAGGCAAAATCTAAACGTTTAATGAATTAATTTTGCTGTCATAAGGGCGTCAGTTTTGCCAAAACAGTTTTCTAAAGAAAGTTGAGAAAAAAAACAAAAATTTTGAAGAACAAACCAAAAAAAATTTTTTTTATGAGCAATTTTTTTTTTTATTTTCTTTGACGAATGTTGCTGCATTTCTAATTTTTAATTTTCCATTTTTCAATATTAATTTTTTCCATCCTAGGTAACACATTTCGTCTATAAGACGTCTTTCAAACCACAATACTTGGTCATTTAGGTGGCCAGTTGGACGTCTTAATGATAAAACTACAACAAATCCAAAAGATGTCATATTTAAAACGTGGCTCTATATGACTATATATAAAGACAAAATCTGGACCTTTATTGACTTAATTCTGCTGTCATAGGGAGGTCAGTTTTAGCAAAAAATTGTCCTAAAGCGTGTTGAAAAAAAAACAAATTTTCTTTAAAAAATATTTTTGTATAATTGTGGCTACATCTACTTATAACATTTAATTATTCATGTTACATAAAAAAACTTTTTCTTTGTTTAATCTTTTTTTCTCAAAAAAGGTGCAACTAGTAGGCAATAAAAAACGAAATAAAGTTTCCACATAAAATAGAAATGGTTACTGAAAAACACAAAAAAAATTATACTCTGTGCAAATAATTTTTTTTAATTTTTATGGCCAAATAATTTTTATTTTAATTTTTTTTTGTCGAATGTTGCTGCATTTCTGATTTTAAATATTCAATTCTTCAATATTAATTTTTGCCATCCCAGTTAACACATTTCCTCTATAGGACGTCTTTCAGAGCACAGTACTTGGTCCGAAAGACGTCATTTAGGTCGCAAGTTGGACGTCTTAATGACAAAACTAAAACACATCCAAAAGATCTCATATTTAAGACGCCACATATGGCTATATAATAATATAATATAGACAAAATCTCGACATTTATTGACTAAATTCTGCTGTCATTTTAAAAAATCGTCGGTTTAAAAAAAAGGTGCTAAAGTGGGTTAAAAAAAAATAATTTTTCTTAAAAATATATTTTTATTTAATTATTCGTACTAAATAAAAATTGTTTTGTTTATTATTTTCTGTATTTTTTTCTCAGAAAAAGTCAACTAGCAGGCAATAAAAAACGAAATTGAGCCTCTACATAAAACAAACTGTTTAGTAAAATTAATATTGAAAAATTGAAAATTTAAAATCAGAAATGCAGCAATATGCAAAAAAAAAATATTTGCCCAGAAAAGAATCAAAAAGGTTATTTGCACAAAATATACATTTTTTGTGTTTTTCACTAAACAGTTTGTTTTATGTAGAGACTCTCTTTCCTTTTTTATTGACTGCTTTAGCACCCTTTTCTTTAAACTGACGTCCTACTGACATCAGAAATAAGTCAATAAACGTCCAGATTTTGTTTTTATATATAGCCATATGACGTCTTAAATATGACATTTTTTGGACGTGTTTTAGTTTTGTCATTAAGACGTCCACCTGGCCACCTAAATGACGTCTTTTGAACCAAGTAGTGAGGTCTGAAAGACGTCTTATCGACGAAATGTGTTACCTGGGATGGCAAAAATTAGTATTAAGGAATGGAAAATTTAAAATCAGAAATGCAGCAACATTCGAAAAAAAAAATACTTGGACATAAAAAAAATGTTTTGGTTTGTTCTTCAAAATATTTGCTTTTTTATCAATCTGCTTTAGATTACTTTAGAAAACTTTTTTGGTAAAACTGACGCCCTTATGACAGCAGAATTAATTCAATAAACGTCCATATTTAGCCTTTATATATTATGACGTCTTAAATATAACATCTTTTGGATATGTTTTAGTTTTGTCATTTAGACGTCCATCTGGCCACCTAAATGATGTCTTTTGGACCAAGAACTGTGGTCTGAAAGACGTCTTCTAGAAGAAATGTGTTAGCTGGGAGTGCAAAAATAAATATTGAGGGATTGAAAATTTAAAATCAGAAATGCGGCAAAAATCGAAAAAAAAAATGGTTGCCCATAAAAAAAAATTTTTTTTGGTTCTTCAAAAATTTTGTTTTTTTTCAACCTCACATAAAATAGAGTAGTTACTGAAAAATAAAAAAAATGTATATTCTGTGCAAATATTTTTTTTTATTTTTAGGGGCAAATATTTTTTTTGTCGATTGTTGCTGCATTTTTGATTTTAAATTTTCAATTCCTCAATATTCATTTTTGCCGTCCCAGTTAACACATTTCGTCTATATGACGTCTTTCACGCCACAGCACTTGGTCGAAAAGACGTCATTTAGGTGGCCAGTTGGACGTCTTAATGACAAGACTAAAACACATCCAAAAGCTGTCATATTTAAGACGTCACGTGGCTATATAAAAAGACAAAATCTGGACGTTTATTGACTTAGTTCTGCTGTCATAAGGACGTCAGTTTAAAAATAAGGTGCTAAAGCTTGTTAAAAAAAAAACTAAATTTTCTTAAAAAAATAATTTTATGCAGTTAGTCAAATTGCATAAATTTTTTTTTATTATTTTCTGATTTTTTTTTTTAAAAAGGTCAGTTTGCAGGCAATAAAAACCCAAATAGAGTCTCTACGTAAGACAAACGGTTTAGTGAAAAACACAAAAAATGTATATTCTGTGCAAATAATCTTTTGTTTTTTTGGACAAATATTTTTTTTAAATTTTTTTGTAGAATATTCCTGCATTTCTGATTTTAAGTTTTCAATTTTTCAATATTACTTTTTGAGCACTTGACAAAAGACGTCCCTTAGGGGGCCCAGTTGGACGTCTAAATGACAAAACTAAAACGCATCCAAAAGATGTTATATTTAAGACGTCACATGGGTATATATAAAGGCAAAATCTAAACGTTTAATGAATTAATTTTGCTGTCATAAGGGCGTCAGTTTTGCCAAAACAATATTCTAAAGAAGGTTGAGAAAAAAAACAAAAATTTTGAAGAACAAACCAAAAAAAATTTTTTTTATGAGCAAATATTTTTTTTTTATTTTCTTTGACGAATGTTGCTGCATTTCTAATTTTTAATTTTCCATTCCTCAATATTAATTTTTGCCATCCTAGGTAACACATTTCGTCTATAAGACGTCTTTCAAACCACAGTACTTGGTCCAAAAGACGTCATTTAGGTGGCCAGTTGGACGTCTTAATGCTAAAACTACAACAAATCCAAAAGATGTCATATTTAAAACGTGGCTATATATGGCTATATATAAAGACAAAATCTGGACCTTTATTGACTTAATTCTGCTGTCATAGGGAGGTCAGTTTTACCAAAAAATTGTCCTAAAGCGTATTGAAAAAAAAACCAAATTTTTTTTAAAAAATATTTTTGTGTAATTGTGACTACATCTACTTATAACATTTAATTATTCATGTTGCATAAAAGAACTCTTTTCTTTGTTTAATCTTTTTTTCTCAAAAAAAGGTGCAACTAGTAGGCAATAAAAAACGAAATAAAGTTTCCACATAAAATAGAAATGGTTACTCAAAAACACAAAACAAATTATACTCTGCAAATATTTTTTTTTAATTTTTATGGCCAAATAATTTTTATTTTAATTTTTTTTTGTCGAATGTTGCTGCATTTCTGATTTTAAATATTCAATTCTTCAATATTCATTTTTGCCATCCCAGTTAACACATTTCCTCTATAGGACGTCTGTCAGAGCACAGTACTTGGTCCGAAAGACGTCATTTAGGTCGCAAGTTGGACGTCTTAATGACAAAACTAAAACACATCCAAAAGATCTCATATTTAAGACGCCACATATGGCTATATAATAATATAATATAGACAAAATCTCGACATTTATTGACTAAATTCTGCTGTCATTTTAAAAAATCGTCGGTTTAAAAAAAAAGGTGCTAAAGCGAGTTAAAAAAAAATAATTTTTTTTAAAAATATATTTTTATTTAATTATTCGTACTAAATAAAAATTGTTTTGTTTATTATTTTCTGTATTTTTTTCTCAGAAAAAGTCAACTAGCAGGCAATAAAAAACGAAATTGAGCCTCTACATAAAACAAACTGTTTAGTGAAAAACACAAAAAATCTTTGCAAATAATCTTTTAATTTTTTTGGTCAAATATATTTTTTAAATTTTTTGTCGAATATTGCTGCATTTCATATTTTAAATTTTCAATTTTTCAATATTAATTTTTGAGCACTTGGTCCAAAAGATGTTCCTTAGGGGGCCAATTGGACGTCTAAATGGCTATATATAAAGGCAAAATCTGGACGTTTATAGAATTAATTCTGCTGTCATAAGGGCGTCACTTTTACCAAAAAAAAATTCTAAAGCAGATTGAAAAAAAAGCAAAAATTTTGAAAAACAAACCAAACAAATTTTCTTTTATGGGCAACTAATTTTTTTTTGTCGTATGTTGCTGCATTTTTGATTTTAAGTTTTCAATTCCTCAAAATTAATTTTTACCCTACCCTCTCAAGTAACACATTTTTTCTATAAGACGTCTTTCAGTCGCAAAACTGGGTCCAAAAGACGTCATTTAGGTGGTCAGTTAGACAACTTAATGACAAAACTAAAACACATGCAAAAGATGTCATGTTTGAGACCTCACATGGCTATATAAAACGACAAAATCTGTACTTTTATTGCATTAATTCTGCTGTGATAAGGGCGTCAGTTTTACCAAGAAAGTTTTCTAAAGCAGATTGAAAAAAAAACAAAAATTTTGAAGAACAAACCAAATTTTTTTTTATTGGTAAATAATTTTTTTTTGTCGAGTGTTGCTGCATTTTTGATATTAAATTTTCAATTCCTCAATATTTATTTTCGCCATCCCAGTTAATACATTTCGTCGATAAGACGTCTTTCAGACCACAGTTCTGGGTCCAAAAGACGTCATTTAGATGGACAGTTGGACGTCTTAATGACAAAACTAAAACACATCCAAAAGATGTGATATTTAAGACGTCACATGGCTATATATAAAGGCAAAATCTGAACGGTTATTAACGTAATTCTGCTGTGATAACGACGTCAGTTTTACCAAAAAAGTGCTCTAAAGCTGGTTAAAAAAAACAAAATTTTCTTTAAAAAATATTTTTGCTTATTTGTTAGAATTTATAAGAAAACTTCATCTAGTTGGCTGTGAAATGTCAAAAGAAAAAGATGGAGAAACAAAAGTCCATATACTTTGATTATGTCATCCTTTTCTGTCAAAATTTCATAGCCTGCTAGATGAAGTTTTCCAATGAACACCCCCTACTTCTAACATTTTATTATTCATGTTATATAAAAAAACTCTTTTGTTTTAATTTTGCTTTAAGTGCAACTGGCAGGAAATAAAAAACGAAATAAAGTTTCCACATAAAATTGAGTGGTTATTGAAAAATACAAAAAATGTATATTCTGTACAAATATCTTTTTTATTTTTAGAGGAAAATATTTTTTTTGACGATTGTTGCTGCATTTTTGTTTTTAAATTGTGATTTCTTCAATATTCATTTTTGCCGTCTCAGTTAACACATTTGGTCTATATGACGTCTTTCAGACCACAGCACTTGGTCCAAAAAACGTCATTTAGGTGCCCAGTTGGACGTCTTAATGACAAGACTAAAACACATCCAAAAAATGTCATATTTAAGACGTCACATGGATATATATAAAGGCAAAATCTGGACGCTTATTTAAAACGTCCAGATTTTGACGCCAGTTTAAGAAAAAGGTGCTAAAGCGGGTTAATAAACTAAATTTTCTTAAAAATATATTTTTATTTCATTATTGATATTACATAATTTTTTTCTGTATTTTTTATAATTTTCTGTATTTTTTTTCAAAGAAAATCAACTAACAGGCAATAAAAAACCAAATAAAGTGTCTACATAAAACAAACTGTTTAGTTCAACAGTGAAACAAACTGTTTAGTAAAAAACACAAAAATTTTATATTCTATGCAAATAATATTTTAATTTTTTTGGGCAAATAATTTTTTCTAATTTTCTTGTCAAATATTGCTGCATTTCTGATTTTAAATTTTCAATTTTCCAATATTAATTTTTGAGCAGTTGATCCAAAAGACGTTCCTTAGAGGGCCACTTGGACGTCTTAATGACAAAACTAAAACACATCCAAAACATGTTATATTTAAGACGTCACATTGCTATATAAAAAGGCAAAATCTGGACGTTCATTGAATTAATTCTGCTGTCATAAGGGCGTCAATTTTACCAAAAAAGCATACTAAAGCGGGTTGAAAAAAATGGAAAAAATTTGTACAACAAACCAAAAAAAGTTTTTTATGGGCAAACTATTTTTTTTTTACTTTTTTTGTCGATTGTTGCTGCATTTGATTTTTAATTTTTAATTTTTCATTATTCATTTTTGCCATCCCAGTTAACACATTTCGTCTTTAGGACGTCTTGCAGACGACGGCACTTTGTCCAAAAGATTTATTAGGTACGTGGCCACTTGAACTTATTAACGACGAACGCAGGACATCCAAAAGACGTCGCATGTCCATACATAAAGACAAAAATTTGGACACTTACTAACGTAATTCTGCCCTCATCAGGACGTCAGTTTTACCAGAAAGTGTCCCAAAGCACGTACAAAAAGTCTACTTTTGTTTATATTTTTATCCAACTGTTGCTCTGTTGAGCAACTGATGGAGTTTTTTTTACAAAAATTACATTTTACCAATCACTTACCGCATGACTCTAGATAATCTAAACTTAACTAACCTAAATAGGATCCACAATAGCACCACATTTGTGGAACAAAAATGACGTCGATAGGACGTCATGTTACTGACGGCCTTTTTACGACATATCCATGACGTCTTTAAGACGTCGTTTTATGGTCAACTATGACCAAATTGGGCCAAAATAAGACCACATTTCGATGACCTGTACGTCAGATTGGTTACCTGGGTTGATACGTATGGTAGCGGAGTGGTACCTACTAAAAGCGGTGCCGAGGGTTATCCGTATCTCATCGCGCTTGTTTAGTTTATCGTTAATGTGAAAGTTGAAGTCTCGCGGTAAAGAAATAATTGTGAATACAAATATTTAAATATAATAATAAAAATATTTTTAAAAGGAAATGTAAGTTGTTTTAACATTATTTAGGATCTGCTGGTCAATGAGCGGATAAGGAGTAACACAGCAATTAACGTTTTGTTTAATCTACTAAAACATCTTCAGGGCTGTGTGGAGAAGAAGGTTTGGACTTTTGTTGATATTGCATATTACTTTAATTATTCTACAAACTTCGAAATTAATGTACCGTCCTCAAGTCATAATAATATGGAAAAAAAATTTGTTTAGTTACTTACTTTAACTAGACACAACACACAATGAATACACAGAGGACACAAAAGAACAAATTAAAATTAAAAATTTCGTAAACAGCACAGTTAAAAACACAAACAGGCAATACGACCAACTATCTATCGAACACCGATTGACAAGAACACTCAGTTTTTTCAGATGTTTATTTTTCTTTTTTCTCCTTTTTCTTACTTGTTAGAATTTGATTTAAAAGGAAAGTAATAAAAATAAGTAAAACAAACAACTGAAGCACACGAGTGTAGAGGCCGATCAGAAGTAAGCCCTTCTGACGATAATAGGATCCAGTTCCATGGCTATGACACGCAATGCGAAGCACTCGGGAAGTCCACATGCCCGTCGAATTTGAGTCCATCATCTATCTACAAACCCAAGAACTTATTTAGTTTCAATTTATTTACCGGTTCATCTCCGATGGTAATATCATTCAGGTCGCACTTGAATGACATAATTCCCCTTTTGTGTAAGTTCAGAGATAGACAGTTCGCGCTACACCTCTCCAGTATGATTACCAAATCCCGGTTGACCGCCTTGCCAAGGCACTTGCCATGGACACATGCCACAGAACGGTCGCATCATCGGCATACCGAGTAAATCTCCCTGAAATTTTGATACCTGTAAAGTCGCTGATGTACATTAGGAATAGGTCCCAATAATTCACTTTCATCACTTGTGATAATTTGTTATTAAAATATGCATTCTGATTCCTCCCTGATAAGTAAAAAGCAAACCATTTCAGTGCTCCACCCCTGAACCCATAATGCTGCAGTTTCTGAAGCAAGATGTCATGCCGCACACAGTCAAAAGCTTTCGAGAGATCACAAGCTTTTAAGACCCACTTAAACCATAGGTATTTGGCAATTTGTGCGACTCAGGAAGTGAGCAGTAAGAACTTTTTGTTTTTGTATTGGACCATTTGCATTTTTTGTGAACAAAGAAAACATATATGACTTTGCAATTTTGAAATCGAGAGACTGCCAATCTGAATTCACATACAGGTTAAATCTCTCGTTAAATGTTTATCGTTGAAACGTAATTTTTGTTCCTATTTTTAACAAGTATCTGCAAAAATAAATTAGAACTTTTTTAATCGTGAGCTTCTAACACCTAAATCCAATCGCAAAAGAAATGAAAAAGTTTATACAAATCGAGCTTTATTTAGACAGAAGGCATGCATTCAATCTCGCCAACGTGGTCCGATCCTGATAAATCGCTTCATTTTCCGAAGCCTGTTTTCGATTTTCTTCGGTTCGATGGTAACAAAGTGTAGTGTTTTCTCAAAGTGTCCCTCCCCGAGACGTCTTCCCTGTTATAAATTCTCCAATTTCTTACGCCCTTCAAGTGGGGGCTGCCACCAGTGCAGTTTATTTCTGCGGAATGGGGGTTCGCCTCTCCCCGAACTATTCCTAAACTAAATTAAGGTCCCAAGGAGGCATCTGTGACCGCACCCTGCCGCTGGCAGCTAGATTTTCGTCGACATTTGCATGTGACGCTTTATTTTATTGCTCTTTTCCGGATAAACTTCGGATTTTCCGGAACATCGAATTTCGGATTGAGGAAAGGAGCTACTTGACGAGTTTGTTGCGGAATTAGACAATTATATGAATAAGACATGCGATTAAGTGACTAAAGCTGGATTTTTCCGAGATCAATCTGGGAAAAAGGAACAAATGAACCGGCAGCTTGGGAATAGAAATATCCTGGAAGAGTGTAACTTCAACTATCACACAAGACGTTTAAACCTTAAATAACTATGAAATTGGCAACAGGCTAGGCTATCTACTCCAGTGCCGGAATAGTGTAGAGCTGACATTAGGATTCCTAGAAATGGGTACACCTTCATTTGAAGACAAACTTGTCTGCCCCCAAATTAACACTAAAAGGTCTGGAATAATCTGCCACTTTTGGTTACCACGAGAGGTCAATAAAGCCTTCCGCACGTTGGGTGTCAAATAATGGTTTTAAACAATTTCTGTTGCCAAAACTTTATGTTAGAAGTACGCTATATTTTGTTTACTGTTAGGACACCCTACATGTTTCTACTTATTTATACTTGTATAAAAATAATTTACGTGAATTTCCCGAGGCACGATATTCTTGACATAATGCATAGCTCATTCGAACAATTTTAATGCATCTCCCTTATATACGACTTGTTGCCTGGAAGCGCTCTGAATGTCGGTTGCCAAACAAGGAAACAAAGTGCCAAATACGGTTGTCGACACTTCTTTACCATATTTTTCATATTGCTCCGCATATGTATTAAGTTGAATCCTTCGTAGCAAATTACGTTTTCTGCTAAATCAGACGAAACAGTAAAATGTGAGAAGTCTACACGTGTCTGGCACGTACGTATTTTAGGTATGGCTTTGGAAAAATGCAATTTGTGACTATATGAAGTCGTTCGCACTTTTCTATGTTACAATTTGTCCTCGCAGGTAAATAATCTTGTTACTAATTTGATTTATGCCTGAAATTAATCAAATTTCTCAATGGCGTCATGTTTCCATTTCGGCCCAAACTCCTTGGAAATTAATAACCCTCGCATTAGGAGCGATTTATATCGTTAAGGAAAGTGTCATTTTCCCTCTGGTAATATTTTAATAACGCCGTTCGAATCTCCATCCTCAGCCCTTTTTAGAATGTCGCATATTTACATCTGTGATTCAACAAGCCTTTTGTTAGGATTATCGGAGAAACCAAACTTGAATTTATGCATTTGATAGTTTTACTAGACCCCGACAGAGTATCCAAAGTCATGAAGAAGAAAAAGTCACGATTGTCTCCCAAACTGAATATGCCACGTATGGCACGGCGCTTTGCCCGTTTCCGGTCCTGACAACTTACTTTTCCATTAGGGGTAAACTTTATCATTTAGCCAACCGAATCGTAACAATTGTCTTTGGTATCCACTGTCCATATATTTGCTGTTATATCAGCTACAGTATTCTCCTTGATGATTTCCTCCCTGCGCTTATCTAGATTCATTCTATCGATACTGACAGTAGTGAGAGTGCCTTCAAGCTTCCGCTTAGAAGCAAACTTTTCCTCGCTGATCACGTCAACTATTTGCCCGTCTAGTACGGTCAAATCCATCAAGCAACCCACACTCTGAGATCGCAAAGGAGCAGCTGCATCCTCTTTCCCTTATTCTCCCTGCGCTCTGCCCGTTTCCGGTCCTGACAACTTACTTTTCCATTAGGGGTAAACTTTATTATTTAACCAAGCGAATCGTAACAATTGTCTTTGGTAAACACTGTCCATATGTTTGCTGTTATATCAGCTACAAGTTATGGGCACATAAATGATGACTGCATAGGTATCTGCACGAGAGCGCTGCTGAGCTTGCATTCCCACGGAAAGTTTACTTTAATTAGTTAAAACCATATTATTGTCATTCCTAGATTATCCTCATTGCTAAACGCTTGTGTGTAAAAATAAATATTGTTTTTAAAAACAGTTTTTCTTTATTGAAAAACATAAGTTACAGTATCCTCTTTGATGATTTTCTCCCTGCTCTTATCTCGGCGCCTTCAAGCTTCCGCTTAGAAGCAAACTTTTCCTAGTTGATCATGTCCATTGTTTGCCTCTCTGGTACGGTCAAATCCATCAAGCTGCCCACACTTTGAGATCGCAATGGAGCAGCTGCATCCTCTTTCCCTTCCCCGGTAGCTCCTTCAGTAATAACTAATTTCTCGCTTGCGAGCTGCGGAGCTGGTGGATCAAGGAATAGAAATACGTCTAATCGAACCGACATTTGCTCGTTTGATATACAACGGGCACAACAAAACACTGAACTTTTCCGGCCAAAAAAGTCTCCCAAACTGAAGATGTCAAGTGGCACTGCGCTCTGCCGGTTGCCGGACTTGACAGCTTACTTTTCCATTAGGGATAAACTTTATTATTTAACCAACCAAATCGTAGCAATTGTCTTTGGTATCCACTGTCCATATATTTGCTGTTATATCAGCTACAGTATCCTCTTTGATGATTTTCCCCCTACGCTTATCTAGATTCACCTTATCGGTTCTGAGAGTGCCTTCAAGCTTCCGCTTAGAAGCAAACTTTCCTCGTTCATTATGTCCATTATTCACCTCTCTGGTACGGTTAAATCCATCAAGCTGCCCACACTCTGAGATCGCAAAGGAACAGCTGCATCCTGTTTTCCTTCCCCGGTAGCTTCTTCGGTAACAACTAATTTCTCAAATAATGCATGAGACTACGCTTTAGTGGCTTAGTAGTTGTTACTGTTTTCACCTATTGCTACTATGGGACCTTGAAGTTTTAAGTTATTTCTTAAGGAGGATCTGATTCAGTGATTCGAACATCCCTGCCCCCCCCCCCCCTCCATATTGCCTAGGTAGGTACATTTCCATTACCCACAAACCTATCACACCAGCCTACTTAATACACACTTTTTTTTTATTAAATTTTTATTTATAATCAGAAATAAATGAAAGATTATTCATAAATAAAATTACAAATTCGTACAAACAATTACAATTTACAATCCAAACAAATCGGGAATGCTGATGGCACAGCCACAGCAACAAGAATAATTTCGAGTGGGCTGGAGGCTCTAGGGCATATTTAGAGTATTCCCATCTTCTGTTTTCTCAATAAAAATTTAAAGATAGGAACAGTCTCAGAAATCAACATAAAATACCGATCACACACTGTAGTTATGCCATCTTATATTGAAATTATTTTGGGAGGTTTTTGTCAATTTTCAGCTTCAGAGCCCTCTATCTCAGTTTTAAATTTATCTGAAATAAACTTGCGTATGTAAACCCCTTTCTCCTCTCCTTAGTCATCCCTTAAATACTAAATAATGCCGCTGCATAAATCATATCTTCGCAGCCTCAATTGTTTCACCCGGTAAACAAATTAGAACAACCATTTCCTCTCCGGTGATTTCTCGCATTCCTCTAGAAATTACTTAAAGCATGTCACTGCATTTGACACGTAACATCGCGGCAGAGACATATTCTTGGAAGGGCACTGTGAGAATGTTTAACACGAGCATTCAGTGGCAAAGCGCAGTCACATTCAAACCGACATTCCACATAATATCTGTCAAGTGGGATAAGAAGCATTCGTGTATGTGATAATTAGTCGTTGGCTGATTCTGTCGGGACAAAGCATAATTCCTGGATGATTTATGTCGAGATGAAGGTACAAAGGCGCAGGCGATTCTAAAGGCCCTAGTACTGTGATGAAGAGTTTTAATATATGTATAGTGTTTCTAGAAGTAAGATAGGTCCAGAAAAAGAAAAGTATATATCACAAGTATATACGTTTAGAATCATAAATCTGCACTTAACTCTATAATAGTCATGTAGTACGCCTCTGTTTGGTGGAGCCCAAAACTGAAAGGAATCATTGTGCAGCACAGCCGGGGTGTACCCATATATTACGGAGGCATTGTTTTAGCTTTAACATGCGGAAGTATATTTCCTAACTCAGCAGTGGTTAAATTGCAAATTGACGGCCATAGAAAACAACACAATGACTGGTCCCATTTGTTTTAAGTAATGTGACGTGTCGTTTCGAACAATAAACTGCATATAAAAAAAATCCACTCTAAAAGTATCCCGCAGAGTCCCCTAGTTACATACATTCTATAATGTAAACAGTCCGAACCAGTCGAAACTTTCCCATCGAGTATTCGCAGAAACAAAACTTAATTTCGTCAAATCCACCCCTAAAGAGTCGGAAACTTCCTCTAAATTCCCTCGCGGACCCCCCTTTCTAACAAGACGCTGTCGCTGACCCCACGGTAAAGTCGTCCCCGTAGCACCAGCAATTCCTTTGTTATCTCCAAAGTATGCGCACGATCATCCTGTGACCGTTCTCCCGCATTCGGCGAAACAAGCACTCACATTCAAATTTATCCACGTAACAGTAACCACCCTCTATATGCTTTCTGTTTGATCCGAGACATTTCCCGAGAAGCAGTTGCCCTGGCAAATTGAGAAGTTTAGCGGCTCCGCAAGTAAAAGGTTTGCGTCTGAGAGTTCCAGTTGGCCGATTGGACTTGATACCTAAAGGCATAGAGCCTGGCTCAAAGACTTGCATATTATTTATTGCGTTCCTAACGCCAAACATTGTATATCGCGGGACGATGTCCCGAGGGGAAGACGGGAGAGGTAATATTGAAATAGCCATGCTGCTTTCAATTTTATGTTGGCGCATATACGAGGAATATGTTTTATGTATTTGAATATAAAAAAAACTTGAGTAGAGATGATAAAGTTTCACGAACTAATAATTGGCGCAATTTAATAATAACGTATTAAATTTGGACTCATTTTGTGACAAATTGATGTAGGAAGACGGTTGGTAGAGTAACTAAAATTTGTTGCCTTTAGTCAAACCCCCTTGGCTTTCCAAGAGGATTTTCTTATTGCTGCTTTGACTTTCGAGAGCAGTTTTTAATGTCCCCAAAGTTATAAACTATTTTGTGTCTGAAAACCAGTTTTAAAAGTCGTGAAAACCCAAATGAAAATGTCCTACTGGGCTTCGTGCCCCTTGCTTCATTCTTGGCTAGTCCTCTCCGTAGCTTTGGCCAATCATTAGAGAATCAATTAAATAAGTAATTTGTCAGAGGTATGATAAGAATTTCACGCACCTGGAACAGATAGCAAAAATAGGGCCATGTCCACACAGGAAAACACCCACATAATTATCATAAAACTACATACAACATAAACATGTAAAGAAACTCACAATCACACAAACTTAACAAAAACATCATTTATTAATAAAAGAAGCTTAAACGGTATTTTTATTAGTTTGTTGAACCTGCGGGTTGGGGCAGAATCAAATTAAACTACAAACTCTTCGCCGATGTTTCTTTTAATAAAATCAGACTTCTTCAGGGCTATAAAGACATCAATTTAACCGTCATAATGAGAATCAGAAAACACCAAATACACCTCATCTCGGTATTTTTATTTACAAAAGGTGTTGAAAGGTATTTCTAATGCTTCTGAAAACATGTAACATTACTAGGTTATTATTAATTTCAACAAATTTCTGTTCTATTCATTGATATATTTCATTCAAATTATCATGTTTTTTGTGCACAATGGAGAGATACTCCACCTTTAAGAAAGATAACTCTGTAACTTCGTCATCATGCAACTGCTCAATAAATGTTTCCTTTCGGTACCTTTCTGCTGTTAATGTCCTTATAAAAATCTGCACTTGAAATGTCCCTGTAATTGGTTATTTTCAAAGAAAATTGGGCCAAAATCAGTCGACGAACTGTAATTCCCGCCAAAACTCCAATTTTTTCAAGCTGTGGTCCTTGCTGAATGACTGAATGGGGGTTTTCACTAATCCAAGTTCCCATGTTTTGTGAGTTGACATAACCACTTATTGTTGTAATTAGCGTCCTTAAGATATAAATTGTTGGTGAAGTTAGCGGGATTAGGACAAATAATGCACCTCTTCTTTATTTGAAAATGGCCGACGTTTCGACTATTTATTTAGTCTTCATCAGGGCTAAAACCAATAAGTTCAGTAGCAACAAATCCCTGGGCCCAACATAAAATTGAAAGAACTTAAGTTGGTTCATCCGTAATGTACGCCTCCATGTTTACTGGTTACTTGGTATTGTCGGTATTTGTCAATTGTTAATTCTTGTAGTTGTCTACAGTTGGTCTGTATATTTAATATTTTTATTTTTTGTGTTTAAAACATTTTTTAAATTTTTAAAATTTGATATATGTAATGGATGTATAGGAATTTACGTTCCACATTTGAACAAGCAGTATTTACAATTTTATGTTGGGCCCAGGGATTTGTTACTATTGAACTTATTGGTTTTAGCCCTGATGAAGACTAAATAAATAGTCGAAACGTCGGCCATTTTCAAATAAAGAAGAGGTGCATTATTTGTCCTAATCCCGCTAACTTCACCAATAACCACTTATCTCAAACCATGCCTTATCAGTAAATATGGATTTTTGTGAAATGTTCCGGTTATTATCCATATTACTAAATGCAAAATTGCACTCTTTGGAGAAAGTCGGTTTCACGCAATTCTTGCACTACTGTGAATCAATATGGGTACATTTGCAAATCTTTATGTAAAATTGTATGGGTGGACCTACAGAAAAGCCTATTTGTTACGGTAGTTGTAGTATAGAAGGCTAAGGTGTTTTTTGAATTATCTTTTGTGCCTGGGCAACTATTTCTTCTATAAGCATCTTGTTAGATCACCTGCTTGGACTTCTTTGTAAACTACTTGTTTCTGTAACCAATTCTAGAGCACGCTCTAATGTGTTTCTTAACGGCATAAATCCACAGCAAAATTTGGAAATTTGGCCTGGAAATCCTCCCTACACTTTTGAATAGAATAAACCCACTTGCCGTCAACTTCAAATACAGTTTCCTAGTAGCTTTTTAGCATAAACATTTTATGTTCTAAGCCATTTTGGAGAAACACAAGACTAATTTTATAGCAATCAAAATTACCGTTTTTAGCCAAAAAAACCTTCTTTGCTAAAATAAGCTTAGAAAAATGTGAGAAACGAGAAAAAGCTAAAAGCTAAAAAAGCATGAACAAAATGACAACTAATAAGTAAATTCAAAGCATTCAAAGCTGATTGGCCAAAGTTAATGACAAACAGTTGATGGCGGATCAAGTTACCAAGTGCCTTTATCTACCTACTTCTTTTCTATCAAAAAAAAATCATAGCCAACCAAATGACGTTTTAATAATCAGGGCTGCTAAAAAAGATTCTTGGAGAATGTTCTGTGGCGAGATTGAAGACCTGGCAACAGACCAACCCTGCAAAAATCCACGAATATGGCTTTTCAGACATACAAATTCCTTGTGGAGGATAGAGTGTTCCCGGTACTAACCCCAAAGATGAGATGTAGGGGAAAAGATCCTAAATCGCTCAGGCCAATCAGTCCAACCTCTTTCTGCTGAAAATCTTGGAAAAGCTGTTAGATCTATACATGAGGGAGGGAGCGCTGACAACGTAACCTCTTTATACGGAACAGTATGCATACCAGGCTAACAAATCAAGAGAACTAGCACTCCACAACCCGGTGGAGAAAATCCAAGATACTCTGGATGCAAAAGATGTCACAGTTGGTATTATTCTCTTAGACATTGCCGGGGCCTTTAATATTGCACCTACAGGCTCCCTCCTCAGCGCCAGTAAAGCGAGAAGGGTCGAAGCAACAATAAACAACTGGATTCGCAACATGTTAGAAACCAGACTGATCACTGCATCATTAAACGATGACACTGTCAAATTCACAACAGCGGGAGGTTGTCCACAGGGTGGAGTCCTTTCCACGCCTCTGGTCCCTACTAGTGGATGACCTTCTGGTTACTTTAGAACTATGGAGAGTCGAGGTCCTCTTATGCTTGGACCTCGAGTTATAAGGAACCACTCAGACTAACAAATCTCCAGCACGTTGAAAAAGGGCTGGACTTCTTGAGACCGCCATGCTTAACCTGTTTTCACTTCCAATACTCTTGGAACGAGAGGCAATAAAGGCGACATACCGTGTATGTCAGTTCGTATCCAGTTCGTGAAATGACTAAATTAATCGTTTATAAAATATATTTTCGTCCAAAAGTCCACAAATTAAATCTAACGACGTTGATGAGAATGACGGGTTTCATCTCAGAAATGTGGAAGGTGCAGAGGTTTCAAAGGTGTTGAAGCCGTCCAGTCACGATGTCGCTCCAGGGACGACGCCACGACATCACCCTTCAACAGGTTAGCATGGAACATGCCCCCCCCTCCTTGGAAGTACCCGTTTTCACTTGGTAGTGGACAAAGCCGCACAAGAACTCTTGTAATTTCACCCTCCGCCATACGAACTCATACAACTCGGTAAATGCTGTCTCTTCCACAGATCAAGTCAAGAACTCTACCCAATCGCTATTTCGTTGGTGGAGCAGAATTGTCTTTGATCAAGATCATTTGTCCAACAACTGTGCTCCCAACGGATTTACTCCATTTTCTGCGTTGTTGAAGTTCACCAATATATTCTCGCCTCCACCTGTTCCAGAATTGTTCTTGAATTGTACGCAGCAACTGATACTTGGATAAACTGTTCTCCAGAATTTCTCCAACTGAAGGTTCAGGTATTGCGGTTATGGGTCTTCCAATCAGGAAGTGTGCGAACATGTAATGTGTTAGTGGACTGTATTTCGTATCCAGTGTGGTATACATCGTGGTTACGAAGGCATTAAGAGGGCCAACTCTCTAGCCAGGAGGGCGGCAAGCTCTGCATTCGTAGGCCCGGAACCGGCACTGGGAGTCCCATACTCTCTGGTCAAGGCTGAACTCTAAAAAAGGGGCAATGCCAAACCCCAGGACTGGTACGAGAATCTACTCGGACTATCACGCTTCAAAATATGTATCGCGGAAACAGGGAGGGCAAAAGCCCAAACATTTATCAGACTAAATAGGAGACAGATCAGAGTGGCCACTGCACTGTACACAAGACCTAAAATTTCACAAGCACACACTCGGACTGTCCGAAGAGACGGAGTGTCGGCTGTGCTTAGAGGACGATGAGACAGTCGAGCACGTCCTATGTGAGTGCCCAGCTATTGCCAGATGGAGATACTCAGTGTTCGGGGACACGATCATTGAGCCTCAAGATGCAAACGCAGTGTCTCCCGAAAGACTTATCCATTAATGGAGCTAGCAGAAGCAAACCTTGCTGGCAACACTTCGAGTGAGCCACAATAGACCGCAGGTCGCGGTGGAGGACTGTACAGGTCCACTCACATTGAATAAGAATACGACTATAATGCAGCGAGCGGACCATGGTCATCAATTCCACGCAATTTCGTTCTCAAGTGTCGCATTAGTGATTGGATGGTAGCAACATCGATTTCCCGAATCTTTTCTTAAATTATCCTTCTTAGCTGTATTGGGCGTCCCATCCACTGCTGTGAACGTTCTTGCTGATAAAAATAACCAAAATTCTTCGATCGGTCTTGCCTGGAGAACATCAGGAGGTATATCTTCTTTAGGTGCAAATGGGAAATTATTGCAACCTGCAACCACCTTTTAGTTTCCCTAGCATAGTGGCAAGATGCCAAATCAGGCCAGAACATGATTCCATCATTACTGTGATGTGTGTTTATAAATCGTATTTGTTTAGAAAAACATTTTTCTATATAAAGAGTTGCAGTGACGTCTTTTCGTCTGACGCGTCCTACATATGAAACCAAATGGAGGTATGGCGCACCACAACAAAATTTTATTTTCAAATTTAGTTTCTCTTTTAAATTTTACACTGACCGGAGCTGCATTGAAATCCATGGTGTAGAATCCATCATTTCATATCTCGGTGTACAATCATGTGTAAAACTCTATAATAAACATCTAGGTGTTATTGGTGTAGACATATCAAGGTGCTTTCTTACACTTGTTCTTGATAACCTGCTCTAGGATCTGTCAAATACCCAGGTCATTGGCTTTTTTGTAAAATCACACCATATATTCCTTCCTCACATTCCTTTATTGTTCGATAAATTGTTACGCAAGGAATATCTCCTTTAAACATGTTTACAATTTCCACTTTTAGCATCTAGCCAACTAAATTATAGATGTGTGAAGGCTTTCACGGCCGGTCAAAATGAAATCTAAAGGGTTTTTCGCTCTTTGAAGCCGCGGTATAATGCAATTTCTTCTTGACTTTTCGTCTACAGCTGAGGCAGGCATTATCAAAGGCGATGAGGTAATGGGCGAAGTGATCTCACGTGCTTCTCGATGTTGACTGATTCGACTGTGGTGAGCTCCGTGGTATTTATTCCCCCGCCAGCGCCGTCGCGCTATAGTGGAGGGACTGGGGTGGGGGTAGTGGTGGCTCGGGGATTCGGCGCACTTGAAATATGTCGTAGGACTCGCTTCCAGTCTGCATTTAGAAACATAATTTTCTCCTTCGTGTTGAATTTGCTGTGGTGTTTAAAGATCCCAATGGCCTCTCTCGTTAGTCTCCACTGCGATTGATATAAGATATCCACCTCGTTGAAAAGGATGTCGTGACCTTCAGAGAGAGCGTGCTCTGCTACTGCTGACTTTTATGTTTGTCCCAGCCTGCAAGTCCTCTTATATTCCGTAATCCTCGTTTATAGAAAACCAACACACACTGATCGACACCTCAATAACGGATCAAACCATCATCCCAGACAAAAAAGAGGAGTCATAGGGACTCTGTCTGTGAGACTTTTGTGTTTGTCCCAGCCTGCAACTCCTCTTGTGTTCCGTAATCCTTGTGTTGACACTGCGTTTTGTGGTGCCAATGTATACCGAACCACAGCTACAAAAAACTCTGTAAACTCCGGGTGCCGATAGGGGATCTCTGCGGTCTTTGGCCGATCTCAAGGTGTGTTGTATTGTAAGAGTGTGTTTAAAGACAATTTTAACATTGCGCTTTTTCAGTAGACTAACGATCCTGGCCGTTACTTTATGGATGTACGGTAGAATAGTCCATCATACAGCAGGACATTGAAATCTTTAAACTCGACAACAGTTTCAACAAGAAAAAAGAATGAAAAGAGAGCGTAGGTAGTCATCATTTTGTCGATCAACCCATCTGCGTACTAGTTTCGGGGTCTACTCCTTATATCAGCACAGCTTTGGCTGGTCGACAAATTGATGAACCATTATTCGGCTAATTTAAAGCCGAAAACGTACAGAGTACCAGTGAGATGTTTTACAGAGTAGAAGCAGGCGACATCCACCAGCGTGTTTTAGATCCAACACTGCGTGGCAGGTGGCTCTCAGTCCGAGAAGCAGCCTATATTGCTCTGTACCTCGCTGGTTATCGGAACCAGAACGAAGTTAAACGAGTGTTGTTGGTCACCAATTGTCGATCAACCCATCTGCATACTAGTTTCGGGGTGTACCCCTCATCAGCACAGCTTTGGCTGGTCGACAAATTGATGAACCATTATTCGGCTAATTTAAAGCTGGAAACATACAGAGTACCGGTGAGATGTTTGTACAGAGCACAAGCAGGCAACATCCACCAGCGTGTTTTAGATCCAATTGATGACTACCTACGCTCTCTTTTCATTTCATTTCGTTCTTGTTCCGATAACCAGCGAGGTACAGAACAATATGGGCTGCTTCTCGAACCGAGAGCCATCTGCCATGCAGTGTTGGATCTAAAACACGCTGGTGGATGTCGCCTGCTTGTGCTCTGTACAAGCATCTCACAGGAAAAAGGAAGTTACGTTTTTAAATGCAGACTGTTTTATAACCGAAACCCCGCGCCACCACTATCCCCACCCCAGTCCCTCCACAGCAGCGCGACGGCGTGGGAATAAATACCATGGGGCTCACCACAGTCGAATCAGTCAACGTCAGGAAGCACGAGAGCCCCCTGCCTCATCGCCTTTGATAATATCTGCCGCAGCTGTAGACAAAACGTCAGGACCACGGTTTCAACTTCATTGGACCACGGCTTCAAACACCGGAAAACACTTTAGATTAAATAATAGGTTTGTGGTAAAAGTTGAAAGGAATGTATTTACTGCGAGATATGTTAGAGATTGAGATGATGTTAGAAAGAGATTTGTTTAATCTCTAGGGATTATTATAATTCCATGACACTTGAAAGCCTTATTAGCCATACCTAAAACAATTAACTGATAATGTCAAGTGACCCCAGTGACAAATGTATTGCATTTTAGCCTCCTTACTGCGGGCTGATCCAGGCAAAGGCAACAATAGCCCCTTGAAAATAGTCATAACCATAACCCATGGTGAACTTTATATTTCATCGTCAAGTACAATATTTTCCCTTTCAATAAAATACTCCGTGCACACACTCCCGTTTGTGTACCTGCTTAATTTCCATCGTCCTCTATTTCCGTTAAATTTCCAACTCGGTCGGATACTCCAGGATTGTAATACTTCAAAGTTAAATCGTTAAAAAAAAATAATAAACCTAAGTTATTTGCATACAGTTAGTTTGATCTATAAAACGGGTATATTAGTCAATGAACTTTAAAAAAGCCAGTCAAAAAGGTGGTGGTTAGAATCGTTAAGAGCGACTTTTACAAGTTCTGTTTAAACTTTAAGTTGAATATAAACAAAAGCTTTTGTCAGATAAACAATGTGAAAACTTCAGGTAGGGATCAAATTTGATTTGTAAAAGTGACACTAAATCCGTCCCTGGACATTCGAAAGAGCGTTCGCCGGTAAATCGAGGCTCGTGGTTACCTTGCTATATACGGGCGAACGCCCGCCGCCTCCTGCTCCCCAAAAGGTCCCCGGGGGAACGGGGGATGGGGAATCGAGTGTGCTGGCGACCCTTAGAGTGAGGAACGACCAGGCAAAACCGATCGAAGTTGGCCCAACGTGGGTGTGGCAGAAATGCCCACGCACACTTGCTATGGTCACTCTTTTTGTGGCTTCGCTTCTCGCTCCTTTGTATCTCCCCAACTTCTGGCCCATACGGGAAGATAAAATTTGGAAAGACAGTGGTGTACCTGCTCTCAGATTGACTTTTCTTTCCGCTACGTGGATTAGTTTTGAAGATGCGGAGCATTAGAACCTTTCACTTGATAGATTGTAAAAAGGGTAGCAAACTGAAACACATTGAAATGGTGTTTTAAAGTTTTAGAAAGTCGCAGTAGATACTTCTAAGAATGCATTCTGAAAATATTTTATTAAATTTTCTAGTTTAAAAAATAACTTATGGTTAGGAATTCATCAAGTCAAGTAGTGCTTGACTTGACTTGATTTTTTTTTCAGTTGAGTCGACTTGATGTCATATATTTTCTGACTATTTGTAACTTCAATACCAAAAATGACGAATGAACAAGATGAATTCAAACACGGTTACGTAATTTCGTAACAGTTGATTTGAGAACTTTCAGTGATGATCAGACATCTACAGAATGAATCTTTTATAGTCTGACCGTACTATGAAGATGACAAAATTGCGACCCCTTTTCAACTCTGTCACTTGTGCCCAAAGATATTTTGAAAATCTGAAATAAAATTACAACAACATAAGTTACACAAACAAAAACTCGTGAGGTGCATTGTAAGCTTTAGGTAAAAAAACAATCTTAAGTCTTTACTCTTAAGGTTCCCAGTTCTGCACTCTGCCGGATTAAATTATTGGAACACTGATTAACCTGAAACAGATATCAAAACCATCATACCTTGATTAATTCTAATTGGCAGCTGTTAATATTTAACCGTCGGTTGGGGACGTCATTTTTTGGCATTTTGTCATTTGATATTATTGTTTCAGTGGGTACCAAACCACTAAAGCAGTCCAAGAACTGAAAGATTTCTACGCGGGCGACGCAAAAAATGGCGATAAACAACCAACAACTAATTTAGAAATGTCAATATAAAATTAGTGGCGAAATAAGATTATTTCACCACTAATCGGATGATTAGCTAATCAAACGTACCAAAATACTTAATTAATATTTATCGCGGCTTAATCGGACTGTAACATTTGACCGATGATTACTTGCTCAAGTGCGTGATAAGGATTCAAAATTCCGGCCCTTAAGGTTCCCATAACGTAATTGGGTCACTGGTTGTCGTCAGCGCACGTCCTACAAGCGTCGCAGCAACTTAAAGCCGGATCGGATATTAATGGTGTTGATTGCTTTTGGTTTTTGACATGTTGAAAGTTAAGTTTTAAAAAACTTTGGAGCTAGATCAGCTAATGTCTAGGAGCCCTATATATTCGACTGGATTAGAAATAAGAAATAATAAAAATAATGACACTGACAACTGTTTTGCAATAATTTGACGTAAGACGTCATGATGTCACTTCCGGCGGATATCGTTACGAGTTCTGTAAAGCGTCATGAGAAAACTGTAAAACAGGAGGGGTCTCCGGATTAGCTCGATAGTCTAGCCAAATCCAACCAAAGAGTCTAACCAAATCTAAGCAGAAAGGCTAAGACCCAAAGTTATTGTAAACCGGTATATCTCACCATTTACTCCTGGTGATCAAGCTTGGGGCATCAAGCCACAAAATAGTCCCTCAACCTCTACTACCACCTGCGGTTTATTGTTATTATTATTAGGCTCCATTGCTGATTAGGAAATCACAGCTTGATGTTATGCTGGTAGTTTTTCTCTGGTAGACACAATTGGGAGCTTTCTCATCCTAATAAACAACTACAAAGTAGAGAATACATAGTTTGTTGATAACACCGGTGACCGAATTACCAGTAGACGGGCCAAAATTTAAATACCAGAGTCTAAGTCTAATTAGAAAGTCTAAAGCCCCTTAACTATCCAAACTATAGATGGGCGAAGGGAAAATTCCCAAAAAACCTTTGAACCCAATTTTGGACTTTTACCCGGGTTTCTTTCCATATTTGTTTGAAAGCACCCAACAGTTTCAAAATTTAAGGTGAGATTTTAGATTATAATTCAATAAATCCAGATTCTGGTTTGTTTTTTGATATACTAAACACTCGTCAATTGATCAAAAGCCTCAAACTAACAAATTATTGGTTAATCGGTAAGTGTTAGGCGTATTGAAAATAGAAACGTAAGTTAAATATAGAGGTTATAATGGAACAAACCCGGAATTTTCCGAGAATCGTCCAGGGAATAAACCCTCAAAAATGAAAAATCCATGTGAAAACCCGTCTCTAATCCAAACCCTGCCTATGTCACCATTTATCCCTGGTGATCCAGGTAATTCAATTTCATGGGTATTCCAAACCCCAAAGCAATGTTGCGAACCTGACTACCTACCACCTGCGACTTTATTATTATGTTATTATTAATATTATTCTTATGCCTGACTAAATAATTTACAGCATTATATCTTTGCTGGTGAGTTCTTCCTATAAACGTGGCAGAGCCAAGTGTATCGGAAAACTAGGGCGTACTATTTTGGGCGCTTTTCCATTTGTGTAAATAATAATACGGGGTGTTCATTGTAAAACTTCATCTAGTTGGCTGTGAAATGTCAAAAGAAAAGAATGGAGAAACAAAAGTCCATTTATTTTGATAATGTCATCCTTTTCTGTCAGAATTTCATAGCCTGCTAGATGAAGTTTTATAATGAACCCCCCGTATTTATCAAATTTGTTAATAGTAAAGTTTTATTATTATTATTTAGCATCTCTTTCTTTGCGTAGTCCCACTGTCTTACGGTTTTTAGAGGGAACGCCGAGAGCACACCGTGCTCCTAGGGTGATCCCTATATATGTACAACTGTCAGTCTATATCGCTCGCCATCTGGCTGTTTAGATCCTCCTGTGACTAACCTATAAGACCTGTTGCATGAAGTGTATAATCCTAATAGGAATAGGTATCTCATAGTCTGTGGGGACTTCAATGTGAATTTCCATACAGATAACGCTTACTCAGACCTAGTGAATCAATTACTTGTGAGTTTTGCTCTTTCATCTAGCATACATGGTGTTACTAGGGCTAGGAGAGGCGATGGGACACAAGTGGATAATATCTTCAGTAATATTCCCAACGAATTGATAAATGGAATTATATACTTAACTAATGTGTCTGATCACTGTGGCCAGATAGTGAGAATTCTAGTCTCAAAAAATCAAGCCACTAGGGCCAAATGCATTAAAAAACGCTTTTTTACTGACACCAACATACAGTCCTTTATAGATTGCCTTGAAAACGAAACTTGGGAAGATATCTATGCTGTGCAAGATCCCAATGAAAGCTATAATATATTTCATAACATTCTATATTATTATTTCAACTTGGCATTTCCTCTTAGCTCAGGTAGGTCACAGGCCGAAAGACCTTCTTGGATTAGCAAGGTGATTAAAGAATATGGGCAATATGTAAAGGACTTATATGTGTTGTAGAAGATCACTGGAAGCCGGATTAACTTGGATATCTACAAGAATAAAAGAAAAAGTTATAGAAAGTTTATTTCGCAATATCAAACAGCGCTTAATGAAAATCAGATTAAAAACTCAAACAACAAAACAAAAACGGCTTGGGGCATCTATACGAATCTCACTTCAAACAGTAGTCAAAATAGTATAGTTCTTGACTTTGATGGAGTGTCAGTGGGAGATCCTTCCATGGTGGCAGACTTATTTCTGAGAAAGTTCGACACCCCGTCTGTAGCTCGCCTGCAAGATGGTGATGTGGAGAACGTTAATGGCAATCCCGATACGGCTTTCCTGAGGCCGGTGGATGATATGGAAGTATTTAGAATTATAATGGCCCTGCCCAATAAATATTCCGCGGGTTTAGACGAGTTTCCGATAGTAATAATCAAAAGGGTAGCTAAATGCATTTCAACGCTACTGGTCTATATCATGATTGACTGTTTTGGTGCTGGGATATTTCCAGACATCTTGAAGAGAGCTAAGGTTATTCCCGCTCATAAAAAGGGAAAGAGAACCGACATCAACAATTATAGACCCATTTTCCTTCTCTCTTCCGTGTCGAAGATCTTTGAGAGGGCCATATACAGTAGGCTTATAAACTTCCTACAACATCATGAGGTGATAGTCAGCCACCAGTATGGGTTTATGCCCAATAGGTCTACACAGCTTGCAATATTTGACTTTATTACATAAATAATTGAAAATGTTGACAGAGAAAAAAAGGTTGCTGGGTTGTTCTTTGATCTCTCAAGGGCCTTCGACACATTAGATCATGATCTGCTCATGAACAGGATAGCTAGCTATGGAGTCAGGGGGAATTTCGCCTCAATCATAAAGTCTTATCTAACAAACAGACAGCAGGTAGTATCTGTGCACTCACAGGGGATCGAGGTTCTTTCCCGGTCGGTAGCGATCCGGAGGGGCGTTCCGCAGGGCTCCATTCTCGGTCCCGTGTTGTTCCTCCTGTACGTCAATGGATTGGGTGCGACGATTGCTGGTGGTCGTATCTGCCAGTATGCGGACGATACGTCTATTGTGCTGGTGGATGATGGCTTTGCTAGTCTCTCGGCGGCTTGTTCGGGTGCGGTGGGGGGAATGCGGGATTGGTGTGCGGCCAGTGGCTTGATGGTCAACTGTGGGAAGACGGGTCTGTTGACCTTTAGCAAATTGGGTAGCTCTCTTGAGTCTTTGTATGTCAATATTGGTGTCGGTTCTCTTCCTGTATCAGACGGGGTGAAATTTTTGGGGGTGACGGTTGATCAAACTCTAGCATATGATAAGCAAATACAAATTTTGGAAAACAGACTAAACAGTTTCTGTGCTTTAATTCGCAGACTCAGAAATTGTTTTTCACGTACCACACTAATACAAATATATTATGCCGGAGCTCAATCGATAATATCTTATAGTATTCTATTCTAGGGCTCATGTAGAAATGCTCACAAAATATTTGTAGCCCAGAAGCGGATTGTTAGATGTATCCAGGGGCTACACCCTAGAGTATCATGTAGGCCCTACTTCAAGCAAATGAAATTACTCACTGTCCCATCGTTATATTACTTCAAGCAAATGAAATTACTCACTGTCCCATCGTTATATTTCCTATCGCTGGTAATGTTTGTAAAAAGACACTATAATCTGTTTACACGCAACGCGGATGTATATGCTCAAGGTATGACCATGGCAACCAGGAGTGCAGACATTCTCAGAGTGCCACTGCACAACTCTACTTTTTGCAAGAAAGGTCCATATTATCAGGCGCTCATGGCCTTTAATCTATTACCCAATACCATCAAAGACAAGACCAGTCTTTTATCATTTAAGAGAGCCACCACTGATTTCCTGCTAGACAAGTGCTACTATAGCTTTAGCTTTACATGAGCCTTGTAACTGAATATATGGATTTGCAAACCAAAACTACAGTGTTGTGTGATTCTGGGAGTGGCTGCATTCCAGAAACAATTTATAGAGTGTATCTTTTTTCTCTTGTTTGCTTTTGACGTTGCTTTGTTGACTGTGTCGATTTTGGTGACAATAAAGATATTATTATTATTATTATTATTAGTATCCCTCATGGTGCAGAGGCTTCAGTTTATAGCAGTTTGCGTACTATATGCGCAGTGCTCAGCACAACCTAGTTCTGAACCGTGAGGATTTGTGACTTCCAGGGATTTGTTGGACTGCTTCAGAAGTTTTTTTTCAGTTCAGACCCGTCGCTCCAATTACGATTCATGTTTTCTTAATTCACATTGTTTGGATTTCTATTTGTAGTACTTTATATTTCATCTGTTTTTCTGCTTTATTTTGTGTGGTATTGTAGTCTGATGGTACGTGTATCAGTAGGCATTGCCTCCGTTTTTTGTCCTTGACAATGATGTCTGGTTTGTTTGCTTTAATTGGTCTATTTGTTTGCACCTGCGTACCCCAAATGATCATTACATCAGGGTCATCTATAATCGAGTCGGGAATACGGGGTGTTCATTATAAAACTTCATCTGGTTAGCTCTGAAATGTCAAAAGAAACGGATGGAGAAACAAAAGTCCATTTATTTTGGTTGTCATCCTTTTATGTCAAAATTTCATAGCCTGCTAGATGAAGTTTTATAATGAACACTCCGTATGTTCGTACCATTTCTTCAGCCGGTATGTAAAATTCTTGGCAAATGTTCCAATGGAGATGTGCGGCTACAACATTGTGCCGGTCCAAGTAGGCTTTTTTTGCCAAAACTCAGACAGTCCAAAACGACGTGGTGTCCTGGTGTGTCTTGCAGAGTCTGCAATTAGGGTTTCCACCAGTCTTCATGGTCTTCGTCCTCATGTAGTTAGTGGCTATCGCTTGCTCTTGGCAAGCTGTGATAAGTGCTTCAGCCTCCATTCTTAGGTTAGCGTAAGTCAGCCTCTTTCATGTTTGTCCTTGATTTATTGTTCCTTCTCTGCCTTTTTCAATATTTGTCCATGCATTGCCTTTTGCCTTCTTTCTCCATTTCATTTTATTCTCATTTTTCGTTCTCTTTTATTCCCTTTCTTTGATGGTTCTCTGCAGGATATGTCTTTGACTTTATTATAATCACCTTGATCTCCTTTGTGGGTTTTAGCTTCCTTTTGGGTTTTTATTATTAATTATTATATTAACGAAGAAAATTACTCGAACTCGGTGTCGAAAACTGAAATCGGCGCTTCACTTTTTGGCCAATGGCACGTTTCTTCATTCATTTTTCTCTTTTAAGTGTATACTACGTATTCATTAGAATCCGTCATTTAACCACCTATTAAATTCATTTGTTATTTTGAAGAATTTCGTGACTTACTTCTGTGACGTCGTGCCCTCTCCTCGGACATTTTAGTTGTCAGTTTTTTACCACCAGCAACACTATTTTCTTCCTCACAACAGCATACCCAAGTGATTGGTTGATAATTTGCCAAGAACTCTCCTTTTTGTCTCTAATACTGGTCTCCCCAATGTTTGCCACTCTGTTCGGAAATTTTCATTTCGTTTCAGTCAGGGTTCTTGCCACTAATAGCTTTGAATTCTCCAAGTCCGGTTCTACTAATCCAACGCACCACCCAAGGTCATTTTCAGGAGTGACGTAAATAAGCCCTTCACTGCCAGGAGGAATTCTCGTAGTTTCTTCCGCCGTCAAACGAACACAATCCATGGCACTTGGTCCCGTTACAGCAAACTCTTCATTTCTAAATTTTAACACCTGCTGCCGATTGTGCTAGGAAAATCCGTATTTCCCAATGATGTCCATACCTATACATATATAATGAACTCGTCTTTAATGTCCTCCACCAATACATCGTGATGAATCCTTAACCTTTCCCCAACTTCGTTTATCGTTATTTCTCTTTTACCAAGGCAAGGATCACCGGTTACAGTGAATAGGGCCACTTTTTCAAACAATGCCCCGAATTTGCATAGTCATTTTATCCGGTCGAATAATTGACACTTCGGCACCAGTGTCGATGGTTAAAAGAATTTCCGGTTATTCAGTCTTGCTAGGGATGGTAAGGCTTCTCCCAAGCTGTCCAATCCTAATGATCCTGGGATCCTGGAACCTAGACTGCTCTTTTTTTGAAACGCGAGAATCCTTTTTAAAATAGCCCATTCTGCTGCAGTTAAAATAAGATTCGGGTTTCTGTAGGTCGGTATTTCGGTCCATATTTCTTCTGTAACCAACAACTTGCGCCCTGCTCCTTGATTCGTCGAAATTTGAAGTTATTTGCTTCCTGAATTCACGCTGCTCCTGAATTCACCTGTCCAACAATTGCTTTAAGATCGAGTTTGGTTGCGGCTCTTGATTGATACTCCAATGCCCGAGTTAATGGCTTATTTGCACTGGAAGGACGAGTCAAGCTCAAATAGCGTTTCATTTCACTGTCGCGAACTCCTTCGATAAACTGCTAGACTGATAGCTGGCCAAGGAAATTAGAGGGAGCCGCATTACGCTAATCGTGTCAAACGCTCAATGTCCGCTCCAAATTCCTGTAGGTTTTAGCCTGTCTCCTGCTGCCTCATCCGTAGTTCTGCAGTTCTGTCTGGTAGGTTATTTCACGATGAGTATTACCAATCCTCCGCTCTAGCGGCAATTGCGTTGAATAGTCGAAAATGTAGGCATGATGTCTGCAGTCTTTCCTCTCAAAACTACTAGTTCGGTAGCCTTGTCCGAATCTGTCCATCCATTTTTAACTGCTGCTGCCTCAAATTGGTCTTTATTAATGCTCCAAGCAGGAGTGCCTTCAAAAATTGGAGACCTAGTAATGTTTAGTGGCTCAGCGGTTGAAGTTGGCCCATTGCGACATGTTTCCCAGATCCGCCACCGTTCTTCTAACTTTGTCATTTTCATCTCTATATCATGTTTGACTTGATCCAGGTCTTGTTTGAGTTCTTCCACGTCTTGTTTGACTTGATCCACGTCTTTTTTGACTTGGTCTACGTGTTGTTTGACTTCAGTCATTTTGGTTGAGACCAGTTCTTGCAACTCGCGATGACTATCGGTTAATGCTTGAAACAGAGCAGCTTGATATTTTCTTTGTTCCTTTTTTTCAAGTTGGCTTTGTTTTTCTTGTTCCTTTTTCTCAAGTTGCCTTTGTTTTTCTGAAAACAAAGGCAACTAGAAAATTTCTTTGTTCCTCTTGGTCGAGCTGACTTTGTTTTTCTTGTTTCCTCAAGTTGCCTTTGTTTTTCTTGTTCTTCCAGAAAATTTTTTTGTCTTTTGTTCCTATTTGTCCTTCTTCAGCATTTCCATAAGTGCTGCCGGTTGTTCCTCTATGATTTTTGTCGTAGATCGAGTATACCCCAGGTAACAAGATGACGTAAAAATGACGGCAGTGTTACGGCAGATGTAACGTCGAAATCACCTTAAACCTGACGTCGTAGTGACGTCAAAATGACCGGCCTAAGTCACAGCCCATTGACGTCACCTTACTGACGTGAAACTGCGATCAGCTTTATGACCTGATAGTAACCTTTAGTTTGCTGACGTCAGCTTGACTAGACAAGGTCACGTAACTCTGACGTCAGTGTTACGTCAGGGATTTTTTTCGCTATAAAAAAAATCATAGTTGCATTCTCGAATTTTAACTTTATTATCTTGATTTGTAAAGCAAAAATTTATGAACGAGTAAATTGACAAGATGGACGTCTTTCAACACATAACGTCAGAAGCAATCAATGCGACCCCATAGAGGGTGCCACAAAAAGGGGCAAATCGGCAAATCTCCATACTTTGCCTTCCTCTCTAATATAAAATTATGAAAGAACCTCCTTGCTTTATAAATGTTTTAACTGTTATTAATAGATCATTAATATTTTATAAATATGGACTAGATGACTTAATAATGACGTCTTATTCACGTCAGTTCTATGACGTGAGTTGATGACGTCTTTAGTCCGTCAGCAATGTGACATCATATTGACGTTATTATGTAGGCTCCAGTCTCAATTCACCAACGCGACCATAAACTGACGTCAGGGTGCTACTGGGGACGCCATGTATAAAACACCAAAGTTCTTGCACTGTCCTTACCACGCAAAATTCCAGGCGCGCGACGTCTGGAATTGTCCGTATAGTCACAAACGATTAAAACGATTGAAACACAATTACTCTCTACTAACACTTCGCACTGTTCACTTGTCCGTTTATTTACTACAGTGCACTATCTATCCGATCCCATCTCGCGCAGCTCGCTGGTTTATATACCCGGCCTGAACACACTCTCGTACTTTCGAGAACGAAGGCGACTGTTCTCGGTTCTCGTTTAGTCTAGATGGGTCTCCGGTGTCGCGGTCGGCGCTCGGCGTTGCCGCTTCGGCCTGAATCTCTTTGGACCGACGGTCGGACGTAACATTATATTTTTTTCTGTTACCCTGGACATACTAATTGCAAGTACGGAGTAGTCATTAGTAAATATCATATATTTTTGCCCGAAAAAGATGTCATAATCAAAGTAAATGGACTTTTGTTCCTTCATCCTTTTCCTTTGACATTTTACAGTTAACTAGATGACGTTTTTAATTGAAACCCCCAATACCTACAAAGGTACTTATAGTAAACTAGTACCACATGTTTATTAGAAAATGTTATCTAGAATGCTTTGAATTTTTGAAAGAAAAGGATGACGTAGCCAAAGTGAATGGACTTTTGTTCTTTCATCATTTTTTTTTTTAATTTTTATCTTTTAAAATGTGCTAAAAGGATACTTATAACTCATTCACTTATTTTACTAATACTTATACTTATACTTCTACTTAAACCATCCTCTTTTGTTGCCATTTTGCTTGACAATTTATATAACGTATATAACTATACCTTACAATACTGCACCTCCAAAAGTGATATACCTAGCTAACAAGAAAATTATTTTTGTATATACAAATACTCCAAACATTTTATTTATTATTAATTTACAGATACATAAGAAAAATGTCAGTGCCACTCTTTTCTCTTTTCCAGACTTCAGTGAGCATTGGATTATTGGGCAGTCCTCTTTAAAACCAAACAAGAAACAGCAATAATTAAAATAGACCAGTAATATAACACAAGCTAGTTAATAATATATTACAATAGATATAGAAACCTAACCGATCCTCTCCAAACTCTTTTTAAGTACTTATTATAATTATTATACAGGGTGTCCAGTAAGTATATGGCATAATTTCGGGAGCGTATAAGGGAGGCCAAAATAACCCTTATTTGTCGTATACATTTTTTTCCTAAAGAGCTTCCTAACGGAGACACAGGATGCCAAACGGTTACCTAGCGATTTAGTTATTTATCTCTAACTTTTGAATCGTCTTGTATAAATTATTAAAATGTTGATATTTTATGTAGCGCATAAAGCGTCATAAAGCCATACTATAATACATATTTTACGCCCTCGAGGTAGTCAGGAATGGACTTGCCGCCACACTCGTTGGGCCAAAATTTTAACAGATGTCATTTTACAGAGCTAAAAACCTAATTTTTAAATACCTTGGACATTCTTCTCTAAAAAAGGTGCTCTTCATTTGTTTCGATAAAGTTAGCCGTTTTCGAAAAAAAATAGGGTTTTTTTACCGCATCGTGGTGGAGAAGAACCTCCCAGGAGAGCAAGACACCCTCAGCTAAAGGAGGAACTTCTCAATGATATTGCTGAAAATCCTTCCAACAGTGTAAGAAAGCTGTCGGTGCAAGTTCATACGACAAAATGGGCCGTTCATGAGATTCTTCGAGAACAACTGCTACATCCTTATCACGTCCGAAAAGTACATGGCATATCTCCTGCGGATTACCCTGCAAGAGTGAAATCAGCAAATTGTTTTTTGCAAAAACAGAGAAATTCCAAATCTTACTAGTATTGTTATGTTCACGGACGAAGCCGGTTTCACCCAAGACACTTGAACAAGACACGCTGGCACGAAGAAAATCCCCACGCGATAGTGCAGACAAAGCGTCAAAAAAGTTTCATGTTAACGTGTGGGTGGGAATTATTGGAAATCATCTCATTGGACCGTTCTTTTTTGAAGAAATATTGAATATGCCAGATATTTACAATTACGGCAACAAAATTTAAACAATTTGTTAGAAAATGTGTCTTTAGAAATTAGAAATCAGGTGTGGTTCATGCATGACGGCGGACCGCCTCATTTTAGCATTTTGGTTCGTCAGCAACTATCAAACACTTTTGGTAATCGATGGATAGAGCAATATCGCTGACATGAACCCATTGGATTTCTTTCTATGGAGAAATTTAAAAAGATTTGTATATTCGACACCAGTTAACACTAGAGATAACCTAATAGAAAGAATAACACATCACTGCAACGAAATTCGAAGCAATCCTGGAATGCGGTTTCAAGTACAACGAGAAAACGTCCGTCAGATAGACAAATGCATAGAGGACAATTGCGTCCAAATGAGAAGAAATACATCTTTGGCATTCTTATCATTCTTGGGTATAAATGATTTTCGAAATGTCACAAGGGTTCAGTTTTTAGGAGTTTTAGTGATTTAACCTGTTTTCATTATCTTGTTGTTTTTTATCGCTTTTACCTGTTTCTCATAAGCTACGATCGACCATCTCAAAAGTTCTTGGATGCGGAAAACGTCGGTTTGGAAATGAATCAGGATCAAGTCTTCGTGTATTTACACAATTACTAAGTGCCTGTCCAAAGTTATACATAATATGAATGTGGTCATTAATAAGATATCACAATGGCATTACTTATTATTAGTTATGATGTTATTCGCTTAGTTATAATAAGTCCAACTAATTTTAATAAAGTCGATTATTAAGTGAATTTTGAAAGTCAATGCTTAAAGTGTCCCGAAGAAAATCTATTTTATTTCGAAACGGCTAATTTTATCGAAACAAATGAAGAGTACCTTTTTTAGAGAGAAATGTCCAGGGTATTTAAATATTCGGTCTTTAATTGAGCAAAATGACACATGTCAATATTTTGGCCCAACTAGTGAGGAGGCAAGTCCGTTTCTGACTACCCTGAGGGCGTAAAACATGTACTGTAGTATGGTTTGATGAGACTTTATGCTCTACATGAAATATAAAATTGTTAATAATTTATACAGGATAACTTCAAAACTTAGGGCCAAAAACTAAATCGCTAGGTACCCCTTTAGCACCCTGTATTTCCGGTAGGGAGCTCTTTAGGATTTTTTTTATATGACAAACTATAGGGTTATTTTCGCCTCCCCTATACGTCGCTGAAATTATGCCACATACTTACCGGACACCCTCTATATGGTAAAATTTGCACATTACTCTTGTCTATAAACCATTCACTTGTCATTGCCGTCAAATAGGCGTTGGAAATCTGCCTTTTTTATCCTAATTTCTCAACATGTGCCAAAAAAATGAAGATTTGAAAGGTAATGAGATGCCAAAAATAACTGAATGAGGTATATGTATATTCTTACTTATAATAGAATCAAAGAAGAGGAGTTCTTCATCATTTTGGAAAATTGTGGATAACTTTAAAATGAGAACACAGTTCCAAATATTTGTGAAAGGAAATGCAACCCTTCCAGACTTTTGTTCAACTAATTTCTAGAGGGCTGTTTATGTTGTTCACGTTTATTCCTATTTAAGTTGTAATTGCAACTGAATTTCTTGTTACAATATTCACAATTGTTTAAGAAAAAAATATTGATATTTTTCAAAAAATATTTGTTAGATAGGTATTAACATAAACAATGCACGAACTAACCAAACACAAACGCCTGTGCAAGCCAATCGATTGTAAGTATTGAGGATTAGCGCGAAACGCTAAAGAAGGTTTCCAGGTTAAAGTTGACAATTGACTTGAGTCTTACTCAGTGACATCGACGTATGACAAATATCTGAAAATGGCAACGTTGGAATAAAGCTACAATTAGTCGCTCTTCTGAGATTACGGTAGAAGCATATTGATGTAGGAACCTGGTGTAGCCTTTCATTTGGGCCTCTAGAAGAAAGTTATGAATTTTTGGCAGAAAAGGACGACATAATAAAAAAAATAGACTTTTGTTATTTCATCCTTTTCTTTTGACATTTCACAAACTATAAGACTTATTCAAACCAACACCCCCTATTTATGACTGCTATAAAATTAATTAGCGTGACACTTTCGACTTAACTACATATTTTAAAAACAAATCCTACCCAAAACCAATTAATAACGTTCGGTCTGGCCTAATGCGGACTACGAGGACGTACCACACATAGAACATCAACAAAAAGCGGATTAAAACGCTCATCCTATTGAACCCTGAAGATGGATTATTCGGGTTGGCACCCGAACTGCTACCGCAAATGATTTTTCATTGTGCCCTGTAACGATGCGTGCGAAAAGTTCGAGATAAAATCTTTCGTGACAGTTTAATTTGAGTTTGGTGAACAGTTTTATTAATTGATTTTTCTACATTTTGCATCGTAGCTATTCCGCTAATTTCCCTTTACCTTACTTGCAGATAGCCACCATATGCAGATGTCTGGACCAAATGGGAGGGTTAAGTTTCATCATCTGCATCCCGATTGAAACAAAATATCAAAGGCAAGGACGCACCCAGCCTGACAGACATAATTTATTCCCGAGGAAAAGGTCGTAGGGAAAAAAGGGACGCTGCTGCCGTAGGTAGCTTAGATATATAATTTTGTAGGAATGAATATTTTTTACAGGGATCTCGTTCCGAATAATGGACCCTTTGTGCCTTTAGGTCTTTTGTTGGGTGTACGAGATTCCCTATATGAATGCACTGGTAATCCTTTACCTGTTCAAAAGCTCATTTAGTCTGTTTTGTTGGGTTACAAAATATTTGTAGTATAATTACAAGTGGCTATTAAAAACAAAAAATGTCAAACCTTGTCAATTTGTGTATTCAAAATAAAATAACTACTTATATGTAAATAGTAGCAAGATGCAATTTACTTTGATAAATTGAAATATATACTATTGTAAAGATATAACTTCTTGAAATAATGATTTGTTTCACTAACGTTTTTAGCATCCAAATGGGGGAAAACAACCGAATGATCTAAAGTTACAATATATAATTGATGCGTGAAAAGTTCCCGTGATGTTGGGATCTGCAAGCTAAAGGAATCTTGTCGCAGTTCGTTTGCTCTATTTTTTTCATTGACGTACGGTGTCGGATTCTGGGTCGAAAGGGTTACCTGAATACAATAAAAAACACCCTGAAGACATGCTCCGAGGGTGCCGCATACATTATTATGGGGTGAGAAAGGGTTAGGAAAAAACTATGCAAAAAGGGTCTGCATTGTATTGAATTTTGATATATCGCGTATATGCAAAAATGCCGTTCCCTTTTTTTCTGTTTGGCAAAGGGTGTGCTGATTTTAATATATGGGATTCCACGCTCATTGTTGGGCCCGTATATGAATGGATAACTAGATGTATTGAAAAACACGAACACGACTGTCATAACTGAATGGTAATCAATGAAAAATTGATGGTAGGGACTTACGATCGTTGATTTTGCTTTTCTGACAGACAGACGGGTCATAAAACGAGCATAAATATCGTATCTGTAACTTTGTGTTTACACTTCACAATGTTTGGTAGGGTTCTCAAAAAAAAAACGTTGATTTTATATTACTGCAACAGTTCAATTTTCGAATGTATCTAAACAATAATCTCTCATAAAAAACTTCAGCTAATTTATAAGGATTCACGGCTTGACTTGGTTTTCAAGCTACTTGATTTCAAGTCAAGCTTAAGAGAGTAAATATCAAGTCATGTCAAGTAGAGTTTCTTTAGTAGGGCACGGCATTATTGTTTTTATTAGTTCATTTTGACTTAGTAAGGACATTTTGTTTTCTTAATATCTGGAAAATCACAAACGCAGATTTATAAGCAATGACTGGTCCTTTTAGGCATAACATATGGGTCTCATCTGTTTTTCGTATTGTAGATATAACAGTTTGTACAAACAAGTAGGAACTTGATCGATGTTAGTAAGTAATATTAAGTTACTTCTTAACAGAATAGTGGAAAAATTAAAAAGTACAGTATCTGAGACACTCTGTAACCGACAGACTTTTATTTCAAAAACAATAAAATTATTAACATTATAATGTTTATAAAAACGTAAAAACTAAAAACTGTTTTTGACGCATCAATTTGATTTAATATCGTTTGTTCAGTGTAAAACAAAAAGTAATTTTTTCATAATTGGGAATAGTTTCATCTTTTAACTTCATATGCCATCCTAATTGGAACTTCAATACTCCGTGTTCCTTAGAAAACTTCATCTAGAAGGCTATGATTTATTGACAGAAAAGATGGCATAAGCAAAGTAAATAAGACTTTTGTTCTTTCATCCTTTTCTTTTCATTTCACAGCCACAGTCACATTAGAGGACTTTTTCAAATAAACACACCCAGATATAAATTCATTTTTTTTTCAAATATTATGTTGAGAGGTTCAACACATTATCTTTTTGACACATCTTCTCGGCATAGAAGGTTTTCACGGTGACTAAACCGAGAAAATGTACCTTAATGATTTTTTTTTTAACATAATTTTGCTACATTAGTTGTTGTTTAATATTTTTTCTCATTTTTTGAGACTAAAGACCTAAGATAATTTTTTGAATTTATGTGTTTCTGTATATTTCATTGCAAAAGGTATCTTTAATTTTTCTCTTTAATGAAAATAAACGGTTTGCAACAATTTGTTCCTCTGCATTTCAAATAACTTTCAAGGTTATTTGATAAGTGAAGTTATCGAAGTTATTTTCTCAACGAAGATTTAAAAGTAATTTTTTTTCTTGCAATACAGGCTGGAATTTTTCATTATTCTGCCTTTGCCAGTTCCATCTTCAGATGAGTCTTACAACTTGCCACATAAATTTGTTTTAAGTTTCTTGCTGTCCAAAATTTACAGTTTTAAAATCTTTTTAAATTCTTAGGTAAATTCAATATATAGGTTTCCCTTTCACCGTCATTTGCATTATTATTTTCACATATTCTAGAGAAAGTTTTCTTCGGTTTTTTTTCGTAATTCAAGAAGCTTCAAGGGTTGTTGAAGTTTCAAAAAATTGGTGTTTCGCTTTTTTTCAACTTCTTCCGTGATGAACAATTATAAGTTTCTGTTCGTTTGAGAAAATTCCTTCAATTTGCTTCTTTATGAAGATTTAGAATTTTTTTCTAATCTTCTTGATATAAATCTGGAACTGCTCGTTATCCCGCCTACACAAATTTGTTTCATTTTCTTGTTAACGAAAATTGAGAAGTCTCCTCAAGTTTTTCATTTTAAGAAATACAGTTTTCTGCTCTTCGCTATTCGTTCTGTTTTCTTTTCATCCAGTGACCGGAAAGAATTGATTTATTTTCTTACTAAAGACCTAAAATTGTGGTTTGTTTCTTACCTAAAGCTCACAATGCAGTGTGAAAAAGTTTGTGTAACTTGTGTTGTATAAGTTAGTTGTAACAATGTAATTTATACAACTAGATACATCGAGAAAAACAAAGCGTAAAGATACGGTTTCTTGTACAAATTTTCTTTAAAACAGGCGTTGAACTTTCCACCTGCCATACAGTGTTATCCCATTTTTTATCTGATTTTCCTCATTCTGAGCGTTGTACATTTTTATATGTGTACAGCTTTTCTCTGTTTTTCAGCCGATTTTTCCTTATTGTTTGCATTTAAAATTTGCTTTTATTTTTCCGAATTTAGAACCTGGAGGTAGAATATAGAACAGGTGCCTTGATTTTGTAGTAACCCCTTTGTTGTTAATTTATGAAAACGCTCTGGAAGATTGGTCATTTCAACAAAAGTATCCAACAATATATTCAGCCGACTTTCCTCATTCTGAAGGTTTAAAGTTGATATTTATTTTTGGGAGTTTAGAACCTTGAGATATTTTCGCCCGAATCGACACAAAAAATCTTCAATTTGTCGTGTCTTTGTGAAAATGCTGTGTAGGACTGTTCATTTCACCAAAAGTATTCTTGAAAATATTCAAATTTTCACCTGCCATGCAGTTTTTCCCCATTCTGAAGTTTTAAAGTTGATATTTATTTTTGGGAATTTGGAACCTGAAACTGGAATAAGAAACACATAAGTTGACCTTCTAGAAACATTTTTGTCTATATTTTCGCCCGAATCACAACAAAAAATTCTCAAATTGTCGTTGGTTTGTGCAAACGCTCTTTAGTACCGGGCATTTCACCAAAAGCTTGCTTGAATTTCGGAATTGAAATTTTCACCTGTCATACAGTTTTCCTCATTTTTCAGCCAATTTTCCTCATTCGGAGCTTTTAAAGTTTATGTTTATTTTTAAGAAATTGGCGCCTGGAGCTGGCATAAGGAACACGTGAGTTGACCTTCTAGTAACACTCTTTTCTATGTTTTCATCTGAATCGCAACATGAAATTTTAAAATTGTCGTTGGTTTGTGCAAACGCACTTTAGTACTGGGCATTTCACCAAAAGTCTGCTTGGAAATCAATTTTTTACATATCATACAGTTTTCTTCTTTTTTTCAGCCGATTTTCATAATTCTGATAGTTTAAACTTGATATTTATTTTTGGAAATTTTGGAACCTGGAGTTAGAATACAGAACACTTGAGTTGACTTTCTAGTAACACTTTTGTCTATGTTTTCGCCCGAATCGCGACAATAAAATTTTCAAATTGTCATTGGCTTGTGCAAACACTCTTTAGTACTGGGCATTTTACCAAAAGTCTGCTTCGAAATCAAATTTTTGCATTCCATAGTTTTCTTCTTTTTTTTCAGCCATTTTTCCTCATTCTGATAGTTTAAAGTTAATATTTATTTTTGGGAATTTTGGAACCTGGAGTTAGAATGCAGAACACTTGAGTTGACCTTCTAGTAACACTCTTTTCTATGCTTTGTAAATCGCAACATGACATTTTAAAAGTGCCGTTGATTTGTGCCAACGCTCTTTAGTACTGGGCATTTCACCAAAAGTCTGCATGAAAGTCAAATTTTTGCATTCCGTATAGTTTTCTCCTTTTTTTCAGCCAATTTGCCTCATTCTGATAGTGTAAAGTTGATATTTATTTTTAGGAATTTTGGAACCTGGAGTTAGAATACAAAACACTTGAGTTGACCTTCTAGTAGCACTCTTGTCTATGCTTTCACCCCAATCGCGACAAGAAATGATCAAATTGTCGTATCTTTGGGAAAACGCTCTGGAGGACTGGTCATTTCAACAAAAGTCTTCTTGAAAATATGCAAATTTTCACCTGCCATACAGCTTTTCCCAATTTTTCAGCCAAATTACCTCATTCTGACGGTTTAAAATTGATATTTATTTTTGGGAATTTGGAACCTGGAGCTGGAATAAGGAACACCTGAGTTGACCATCTAGTAACGCTCTTCTCTATGTTTTCGCCAGAATCGCGACAAGAAATTTTCAAACTGTCGTGTCTTTGTGAAAACGCTCTGGAGGACTGGTCATTTCAACAAAAGTATTTTTTAAATATTCAAATTTTCACCTGCCATACGGTTTTTCCCCATTTTTCAGCTGAATTTCCTCATTCTGAAGGTTTAAAATTGATATTTATTTTTGGGAATTTGGAACCTGGAGCTGGAAACTTATACGTTTTTTGACTGTTGACTGTAATAAAAGCTTTAGAAAGTAGGAATTCGAGTTGAGTTCCGGATAATGGTAAAAGCTACGGAGTTTGGTGTATGAGTGCAACTTGCGAAAACATTGAAAACAGGTCAAAAATGAATATTAATTATAATTATATTACATATAATTATTTAAAAATTAGGTTTTTATTTTTCGAAAAATCGCTTGGACCCGTCGATTTTTGTTTTTAAGTGCGCACTACCTGAACCAATTATTACTTATATAGGGTAACACAAAAAAAAGTTATGATATCAGGGCCAAATTTTTTAAATAGAAACCCCTCTTTTTTGTGATTTTATTCAGTTCTCTACGAAATTCCAATCATTTTTTATGTAGCATACCCTAAACTTATCTTTAACGGTTTTTGAGAAAATGGCGTCTGGAAAATTACCGCCCAAATTAGTAAACTAATTAAATGTTGGTGAAGTTAGCGGGATTAGGACAAATAATGCACCTCTTCTTTATTCGAAAATGGCCGACGTTTCGACTATTTATTTACTCTTCATCAGGGCTATTCTCACTTAAAGAGGGTAGTCAGTTAAAATTCGAATCAAGATAGTTAAGATAGCAAACACCATTCGATTGTTCGGTGACCCTGATATCTTAGGCTCGACAAACCACACGTCCGCCGCCCAAGGTACAAAATTTGTGAATTTCACAATCGAATGGTGTTTGCTATCTTAACTATCTTGAATCGAATTTTAACTGACTACCCTCTTTAAGTGAGAATAGCCCTGATGAAGACTAAATAAATAGTCGAAACGTCGGCCATTTTCGAATAAAGAAAAGGTGCATTATTTGTCCTACTTCCGCTAACTTCACCAACAACTTACAACTTAAGGACGCTAATTACAACAATAAACTAATTAAAATTAAGGCTAACAAAGTTAAATTAAATACTCAAACTGCCATTCATTGGTTTTTCTGTCAATATTCCTAATTTTGAGTTTTAAGTCTTCGATGTTTTGCGGTCGATTTACATAAATTTTGGATTTTAAATAACCCCAAGAAGTAATCCAAGAGTGTAAGATTAGGTGACCTTGGAGGCCACTTTAAGCTCACCCAAATTTTTACCTACCATGCAGTATGCCTTCTTTTTTAGCCGACATTCCTCATTCTGAGCGTTTAAAATTGATGTTTCTTTTCATTATAGTGCTGTCAGACTATTCTGTAGATTTCCGGTCACCATTGAAAGTTCTCAAATCGCCTGTTACGAAATTACGTAACCATGTTTGAGTTTATCTTGTTCATTCACCATTTTTGGCCAATCAATCAAGATCAACTGTAAAAGAATCAAGTCAAGTAAAGTACCGAGTTGTCAGGTATTTAGTTTTTCAAGTATTTCTTAAAATTGTCAAGCTACTCGACTTGATGAATCCCTAATTTCTCCAAATTCTCCTGTAAGAACTATGCCATCAAAAGAAACATCAGCACTTTTAAGCCAAACACCGAATCGAAGTGGATATGACATAAAGTTGCCTAATGGTGGTAATTCAGAAGAACCTTTTCCCTTCGAAATTTTACGATTCTCCTGGTGGATTCCGTGAAGAGGGTCGGCCGGTTTCGCTTCCTGCATACTAACGAACTTGGAACTCTCCTACAAAGTAAAATATCACAAACCTAAAACGTTAGGGCGCGTGACCCACCGATTGATTTTATTTTATCCAAGTTTTTCGACTTGGGGTCGGGACTCTCTGCATTACGCCACCGCCGATTAAACATCTACTGCAAGTTTGTAAAGTAATAAATTAGGACGAAACCCCGGGAATCTATTAAGGAATTTTACACGGCCAATATATTCAACTTCGAGTTCCGCCCTGGCATGCCATGAACCTATTCGGTACGAATATACGGTCATCTCGAGGGACCCAAACTGCCAGTTGTAAATTCCGAACGGCCATAAACTTGACGTCCCCTTGCTGCGTTTGAATCCTGCAAAGGGCCATTTTGGAGGGTCCGGATAAGAGTTCTGCTGCGAGATAAGGATGGCATGTGTAGCCAGATATAATGGACTCCGGCCTCCCTTTATCCAATTTACCTTACCCCGATTATGCTTGCGGGATGGTTCGCTTCAAATTCGCAGTCGAGCGGATGGTCATTGGGATGGAGACACTGGAGCAGCCTTTATACAAAATGGATGGCTACACATAAAATATATATAAATTAAATAAAAAAATATATATTTACACCAAGTAAATATGTTCTTGTTATTGTCCAAATAAACTTTTACTTGAATAGAATTTGAAATTTGAATTTCAACTCTTTGTTAGGACTTATCCTGTATTGGAAAGATTCGGTTTCTTGCCGTTTCTGTATAACATTGAACAGAAATGTTTTATTAACTATCAATCTCAATGGTTTTAAAGTTAAGTCAATGGTTTTAAATCAATGAACTTTTACCTTGATTTTTTTTACTTTATTTTAACCATGAACCAGTTAATTTAATTTTTCTACAAACGTGTTAAAAATGGCATTTTGGCACCCTAAACGAACCTTAAAGTTGATTGTGAAGAGATCCAAAAATGAATTGATGTTTCAAAGCACTAGTGTGCTTCAAACACGACTTTAAAGCACTAGTGCTTTAAAATGAAATTGATAGTACAATTTGAACAATTTGCAAAATTTATTTCTTGTATAATTGTACGAGAGCCCGTAGTGCAGTAGCTCAAAGATGACAAACTACGAACAGAAACCACCTCATTTCAGACATCGGCGACTTTTCGCTGCCCTTTACGCCCCCCCCCCCCTTTTGTTTGCATATATCTCTATAAGGGGCTGATTTGGTGGGAAGCCTAGAGTTTTTGAATATTGCTACTCCCATTAGGTTGAGATCGCAGCCAAGTCACAAAGACAGAGGGTCACTTGCGTGATGCAATACTTTTCCAATTCCTTTAGGTTGCCACTTAAGAGGCCGGCCTGAATTGCAGCACCCAAAGCCACGGCCTCATCAGGGTTGAGATTGGTGCCAATTTTGTTGGCACCAAAGAACGCGGCTAAGCTTTCTCGTCTCTTTAATATTCTGGTGGTGCCTCCTGCAAGGACTACCTCAGTAATGTCCTCTTTTTGTTAATTCAGATTTTATTACGCACTTTTCTGACAGCTTTATGGCTCTGTCTTTTGCCAGTTCTTCAAACTGCTCCCGCGATAAACTTAAAGTTAACTGGTTAATGTGTATCTGCCACTCAATCTAACTTTAAAGAGCGTTTTTGCAATTTGTACAACGATGTCTTAAGTCGAATACATAAGTCTTCAACTCTGCGCGAAACTGCACTGTTTAGTCCAAACTTGTCCACAATACTGGGCTTGAAGAAGCCTATCAATGTCCCTGCCTCCAAGAAACGTATCCCCCTCAACGCCTTTCACCTCAAAAGTATTTCCATCGACTTTTATTATGGATACGTCCATGATTCTTCCGCCAAAATCCAATACTAAAAGGGTGGATGGTTTATTCAGGCGATCTTCTGAGTAATGAATTGCTGCTGCTACTAGCTCGGTAATAAGTTTCAGAAATTTCTGCGGCCTTTTGGGTGGCTTTGCGCTAACCATTACTGAAGTATGCGGGCACAGAGATCACTGCCTCAGTTACTTCGACTCCTAGATTCTCAGTAGCCGAGTCTTTAGGTATTTAAGAATTTCTGAACTGACTTTTTCGGGGGTCTTGCGCACTATTACTCCGTTGTGAAGCACCGCAATTTCTATCCCGTTCTCTTTACCGCGGACGATTTGGTACCGGTAACTGCCAGAGTTGATTAGTTCTTTGACGTAAACTTTATCAAATCTTCTGCCCTTAATACGCTTGATATCTGCAATAAATAAGTGTGTATATACAAACAAAACGGGACGCATTTGGACCTGTTGGTTAGGTTAGTTTAGTTTTACTTTGCCTTTGGTTAGGTCGGGTTAGTTCAGTTCGGTTTCTGTTTTGTCTAGGTTAGTTTAGTTATGTTTTTCCTTTAGTTTGGTCCAGTTGTACTGGGCTTTAAGACGCACCTACACCTTGCGGCAGCGGCCCTAAGGAATTGTAGATTGCTGCACATAAGTGTGGGCTCTGTTGGTTAGGTTAGTTCAGTTTTACTTTGCGCTTGGTTTGGTTGTATTGTATTGTGTTCAATGTGAGTGGACAGTCAACCACCGCGACCTGCGGTCTACTGTGGCTCACTCAAAGTATTACAAGCAAGGTTTGCCCCTGCTAGCTCCACTAGTTGTCACCCGTTATGCCCAGACCCTCAACGAATCTGATGAGTCTCTCGGGCGACACTGCATTTTTGCACTCTTGATGTAGTCTGAAGAATGTTTGGGCTTTTGCCCTTCCGGCTCCCGTGATAAATTTTTTGAAGTGTGATAGTCCGGGTAGGTTCTCCCACCAGTCCTGGGACTTGGCATTGCACCATTTCTGGAGTTCAGCCTTGACCAGAGGTTATGGGGCTCCGGGCCTACGAATGCAGAGCCCGCCGCCCTCCTAGCTAGAGAGTCGGCCCTCTCATTGCCTTCGAGACCACGATGGCCCGGGATCCATACCAGTGTGACGCTGTTCTCCTACGATAGGGTGTTCAGGATCCTGCGGCATTTCCAAACAGTTTTGGAATTGCAGCACCAAAACATAAGCACTAGATCCGCTGCATGACTATCTGAGCAGATCTTTATTGATCTATTGTGTCCTCCCTCCTCTAACAGGTGTCAGGCACACAATTCAATGGCATGAACAAAACCGAAGAAGGGTCTGAATTCCATGCCTGCTAGGACTGCGGGTGATGCATCGTCGATGGCAAAGGTCCAGGTTTGTTCAGGACCCGCTTCCACTCGCTGATGGTGTTCAGCCCATGGTTCATTTTCCTGAGCAGCAATTTTACCGTTTTAGGCGTTAGTCGCTGGTCGGTGATTTCTGATCCATTTACGAGTCTGAGACGGGCACCATCCCCGGGTTGGAGCCCGTCGACCAAAGCTTCCATCCATGTAGAACTCTCCTCGTCCTCGCAGGTGACCTGCAGCCAGCCAGGGCGATGGGTGCAGCCCTGGCTGCAACCATCATCCGACAGGTTTTCGACTGCATTCAAGATTGCAGCCTCATATCAGCCGGAGTTGGTCCGCGCTCAGAGTAGTCATCTTCTCTTTGGGAGAGATAACTCCCAAAGAGCATCGGCCGCCTCACTGTCCGAATTGGTTTTTTCATCTTCTGAAGAGACTTCTAGAAGCTTCTCTTCGGAAGTTGCATTGTTTGCTGTTGAGCTGGAAAGCTGGTTTTCCAGCAGCAGTGGGTTGTGCTGGAGCCGACTGATCGGTCTCCATAGATTCCTCAGTTATTTGAGGATAAAGAGATGAGTCCCCCTTGTCGGACGTAGAATGATTATGCTCCAGGTTTTGTTCCCACGAGTAGCAAGGGAAATAAATGTTGACTGCAACAGGACCCCGCATTACTACAGCAAGGCTACTTACTACCAGGGTTCGCTCATTCCTTGGAGGTGTACCGTCTTGTGGCACAATCCCCCTGTGTCTTCAGCACGTTACCACGCTTTGACTTGGGGGAGTTTATCGATCTGCCTTGTCTAGATCCAATGTTTTCAGTTTTGCTGCAGGGGCAGCTTTGGCAGCATGTGGCACTTCACCACGAACATTGGTCTTGACCTAACGCTGTCCCAACGAAGCCACGGATCATGGTCCCTGGACACGGTGCAATAACGCAGTTCCTCGTAAATCCTTTACCTCTTTTGGTTTGGTTAGTTCAGGTTTACTTGTCCTTTACCGGCGGCCCATGGGTCGCACCTGGGCCTTGTCGCAATTAGTTCAGTTTTACTTTGCCTTTCGTTAGTTCAGTTCTGTTGTTCCTTTGGTTAGGTTAGTTTAGTTATATCCAGTCCTACTCGCCTTTTACGGCGGCCCGTTAGGGATTTACTTCTTGTTGCAGCGGCCCTGTAGAGCCGCTATAGAGCCTGTTCAATTATTTTGTTCCTTCCTTTAACCAAAGGTTAGTTTAGTTGTTTTCCTTTAATTTGGTTGATCCAGTCTTACTTGTCCTTTGTGGCGGCCGCCTCTAGTTCTTGCTGCAGCGGCCCTACAGAGCCTGATGCTTGCTACACATTAAATGGGTTAGGATAGTTCAGTTTTACTTTATTTTTGGTTAGTTCGGGTTAGTTCAGTTATGCTTTTCCTTTGGTTTGCTCATTCCAGTTGTAGTTGTCTTTTAGGGTTGCCGGTTAGGGCTGCGTCTGCTTTTTGTCGCAGCAGCTCTTTAGGGCCATTGCGGAACATGTTGATTGCTGCATATAAGTGTGGGCTCTTTCGCTTAGGTTAGTTCAGTTTTGCTTTGTCTTTGGTTAGTTCAGGTTAGTTCAGTTCTGCTTTTCTTTTGTTTAGGTGATTTCAGTCATGTTTTTCCTTTAGTTTGGTCAGTCCAGTTGTACTTGTCTTCAAAAGCGGCCCCTTAGAGCCGCATCTACACCTTGTCGCAGCACAAACATGTTCCTTAGGCTTGTTGATTGCTGCACATACGTGTGAGCTCTGTTGGTTAGGTTAGTTCAGTTTTATTTTGCCTTTGATTTGGTTAATTCAAGTTTACTTGTCCTTTACGAATCTGGGCTTTGTCGCAGTTAGTTCACTTTTACTTTGCCTTTGGTTAGTTCAGGTTGGTTCAGTTCTGTTATTCAGGTTAGTTCAGGTTAGAATTCGGTTAAGTTAGTTTAGTTATGTCCAGTCCTACTTGTCTTTTATGCCTTTGCTTCTTGTTGCAGTGGCCCTCTAGGGCCGGTACAGAGCCTGTTGCTTGCTACACATTAAGTGTGGGCTTTGTTGGTTAGGTTAGTTCAGTTTTACTTTGCCTTTGGTTAGTTCAGGTTAGTTCAGTTCTTTTGTTCCTTTGATTAGGTTAGTTTAGCCATGTTTTCTTTTGATTTGGTTAATCCAGTCTTACTTGTCTTTTACGACGGCCCTTTAGAGCCGCCTCTACCTCTTGTTGCAGCAATCCTTTAGGGCCGCTACATAGCCTTGCTACACATTAAGTGTGTTAGATTAGTTCAGTTTTACTTTATCTTTGATTAGTTCGGGTTGGTTCAGTTCTGCTTTTCGTTTGGTTTGATCATTCCAGTTGTAGTTATTTTTAGTGGTCGTCGAGCTACACAGCTGCACTCCACTGTACCCACTACACTCCACGACCACTTTACAACATTTGGGAAGCAAACTATTAACCACATTATCTTTTAGGGCTGCCCGTTAGGGCCGCGTTTGCTTTTTGTTACAGCAGTTCTTTAGGGCCATTGCGGAGCATGTTGATTGCTGCATATAAGTGTGGGCTCTGTTGCTTAGGTTAGTTCAATTTTGCTTTGCCTTTGGTTAGTTCAGCTTAGTTCAGTTCTGTTTTTCCTTTGTTTAGGTAAGTTCAGTTATGGTTTTCCTTTGGTTTGGTTAGTTCAGGTTTACTTGTTCTTTCCACCATCGTTTATTTCTTCTGAATATTCTTGCATTTCTTAATCTCGAACTGACAAGTAAAAATTATGAAGTTTCCCTTAACCCTCACATGAGTCATTTTCGTTTCACAACGATTCTGGTTCTGGTTGACAGTTGACATAAAAATAACAATCCAGCTGATTTTTAACGAAGATGATTGGTTGAAAATCAGCTGATCTGTCGTTTTTATGTCAACCAGAACTGGTACGAAACGATAATTACTATAGTCGTTTTCGTTTCACTACTAGTTCTGGCCCTGGTTGACTTGAAAATGACAGAAATTTTTGACAGTGGTTACGATCGGTTCTAATTAATGACGTATTTGAAAAGCTGAGACGAATAAACTGTTTTTGTGTAACCGGAGTTGTTGACATCCGTAAAGTTTGAATGTTTGAATTTTCAAAAGTTGTAATAGTAAATTGGAGGAAAGCAGATTTCATCCGAATGTAGTGTAGAGACTTACGAATTGTTATTAGAGGGGAGATTGAGAATTATAGAGCGGTTTGGGTTATCACAAGCTTCTCTTACTGAGAATGTTGTAAACGCTTCTTTGTTACTTTGTTACCCACAGAAAACTGACGCTGCATAAGTACATCGTAAAGAGAGACTCCTGTTCCTGTACGTACCTTAAGAGGAATAGATCAAGATTTACATTGTGTGATCTAGTGCCTGCTTGTCCGTTATTTCATAGCTGTCACAATGGCCCTAGTTGTTTGGTGATAGGTTTTTAGGGTGAATTTTACAACTATCAGTAAAACTTCAGTTTGAAGTTAAATCACCAGTGTAATAACGTAGTTTGCATTGTTACCTGACAGATAAACAATGCAATCTACGTCATATCTGGGGTTTTAACTTCAAACTGAAGTTTTACTGATAGTTGTAAAAGCCACTCTTAAAACTCACTTATCTCGATTATCAAAGATTGCAACTTCAAAAAAATATAAATGTGAGCTAAAAGACATACAACTTCATAAACAAGACGCAGAAATCGTCTTATAAAACGTCAACCGTACTTTAGAACCAATCCTCCGAATTGTGATGATCCATGACCATGACCAAAGTATTTCTATAATCAAATACCAAATACTACCCCACTATAAAAGTATTTCAAATTTCAAGCACTCAGATATTGGATTTGAAATTTTTTTCGAATACCGGTATTTTGGAATACTTGTATGTTAGTATTTGAAAGTCTTAGGTATTTCAAATACTTTTATGCAGGTATTTCAAATAGGTTTTAGGTATTCCAACTACTTTGAGGCATTTCAAATACTTTTAGTTTTTTTTTTTTAATAAATAACATACTGAATTAAATGGATCGCAATTGACATTTTGACAGATGATTGTAAAACAATTAATATATAAATATTATAAAAGTAATGCTATTTCTTAGAGGTATAGGGATGCTTCTAATTGATTGACACTGGCATTCGAACTAAATTTTTAGAACAACTAAAAACATTATTTAAAAAACTTTGTTTACAGTTGTAGTCTGTCTAATAGCAAATTTAATAAAAAATTTTCTAATATACGTCAAGATTATATGTTGTATATACGGGGTGATCATTATAAAATTTCATCATGTACACCCTCGCTCATATTTTTCAAGAATTGTCGAAAATAAAACCTAACATCATTAATTATTGGGAGCAGGATAGGTGTATAATACTAATATTAATATTAATAGTTATGCGAATTAATAATATATTATTAAACAAGCTTTTTATGGTAGCCATTATTCCCTTAAGAGGACGTTTGCGTCACGAGCCGCAGGCGAAGGGCGCAAGTCTCCCGTGGGAATAATGGCAATAAAAAGCGAGTATAATACTATACTTTGTCTAGGGCCATCGTCTAATAATTACAAATTATAAAATCTTATTGGTAGTGTAAATAAAATTATTGAAATGTCAAAGTGACACTCGCGTTTGACGGCAAAACCGGTGCCACCAGGGCATTTTTTAAGGCCGTTTTACAGTTCGCAATTTTTCTTGCAACCGGCAATTCTCTTGCCATGCGCATGCGCAGTAAAGGACCAGCTGGTCGATTTCTTCAATTCTTTTGCAACTGCAAGGGCTTGCCAATTATCGGTCTTGACCGATTTTTATTGCAGTTTACTTGCAACTCTGGTGTAAAATTTGGTAACTTTTTAATTGCCACCATTGCAAACAAAAGTTACTGTCACAAATTATTTGAAGTTAAGTCTGCATCACATGCATTTTGTTTTGTTTATGTATGGTTTTTATTACTTTTATATGTTTTGTGGCCTTGCTTAATTGAAAAGCCAGAACACAAACTTTTAGTCAGTCTGGGAAGTTAAAGAAATGTCAATATTGGCAGCATTGTTGAATATTTTCAGAAATGGCAAGAAATTGCAAACTGTAAAACAAACTTGTCAAATATCTGGTTGCAATATATTGCAGCTGCAATGCATTGCTGCAATAAATTGCATGAAGAATTGCAAACTGTAAAACGGGCTTTACGCTGCGGCGTTTCATATTGCATTGTTATCTACTCCCAAGATCTGTCAACTTTATAAGGTTACTTCATTTCGCTGAAAAATAAAGAAAGAGCTATTGTGACGTCATGAGAATTCACGGCTGACAATTTTATAATGATTTAAATGAGTGATGTGTCAGAGATGCCTTATTTTTTGAAAATTTAAGCTTTTAAATGTTAATATTCGGCAAGAATTCTTAATTATTATAAATTTGGGGTTTATTTAGAGTTATTTTACACCATGCAAAGTAATAGTTTCATTCAGAATAATTCTTAAATATCGGAAATAAACTTCACAAAACGGCTAAAAAATAGGGTTAGAACATTTATGATATAGTTCGGCAGTTCGGTAATTCCATCCGAGCGCTCCGGACACAGACCATTTTCCAAAATCTTAACAAGCTAGAGTGAGATAGGCTGATAACCGGAGCGCTCGGGATGTAATTACCAAAATCAACTAGTACAGAGCAGAAAATGTATAAAAATGGACTTCTGTAATATACACTCTGTAATATAGTAATAATGTAGGAAATAACTTCTTGGTTTGAACACACAAAAATACCAAAAACCTTAACAAAACTCAATGCTAATAAAAAAAAATGGACGCACGCCTAACAAAAGCATAGGGGGAATGGCGGAAATGAATTCTTGTGACGTTGACTGACGTACACAGGTGGTTCTCTCTCTAAGAAATGAGGCAACCTGTAAAGTTGACTGATCTTGATCTACTCCTACTGGTTGCCAAGGCAACATATATAACTTAAATGGCGAGCGGGAATAATGATATTATTTCCGCTTTTTCAACTCATTTATCCCTCTGACGCTATATGAGCCCTATTTAACTTTTGTCATCAAGCTGAATATCAGAATATTATTAAGTGGTCGTGGACAATAGTATATTATTAAACGAGGTTTTTATGATAGCTGTTATTCCCTTAGGGGGACGTTTGCGTCACGAGCCGTAGGCGAGGGGCGCAGGTCTCCCGTGGGAATAATGGCCATAAAAAGCGAGTATAATACTATACTTTGTCCACGGCCATTGTCTAATAATTACAAGTTATAAAATCTTATAGGTAGTGTAAAGAAAATAATTGAAATGTCAAAGTGACACTCGTGTTTGACGGCAAAACCGGTGCCACCAGTGCATTTTTTACGCTGCGGCGTTTCATATTGCATTGTTGCCTACTCCTACTGGTTGCTAAGGCAACATATATAACTTAAATGGCGAGCGGGAATAATGATATTATTCCCGCTGTTTCAACTCATATATCCCTCTGACGCTATATGAGCCCTATTTAACTTTTGTCAACAAGCTGAATATGAGTATATTATTAGGTAGTCGTGGACAATAGTATATTATTAATCGAGCTTTTTATGAAAGCCATTATTCCCTTAGGGGACGTTTGCGTCACGAGCCGCAGGCGAGGGGCGCAAGTCTCCCGTGGGAATAATGGCCATAAAAAGCGAGTATAATACTATACTTTGTCCATGGCCATTGTCTAATAATTACAAATTATAAAATCCTATAGGTACTGTAAAGAAAATAATTGAAATGTCAAAGTGACACTCGCGTTTGACGGCAAAACCGGTGCCACCAGTGCATTTTTTACGCTGCGGCGTTTCATATTGCATTGTTGCCTACTCCTACTGGTTGCTAAGGCAACATATATAACTTAAATGGCGAGCGGGAATAATGATATTATTCCCGCTGTTTCAACTCATATATCCCTCTGACGCTATATGAGCCCTATTTCACTTTTGTCAACAAGCTGAATATGAGTATATTATTAGTTGCTTGTGGACAAAAATATTTATTTATCTGAACATGTAACCGGCAAACAACACAACGAAATAAAATAACAACATAAAATTAAAAAGTTAAACCGAAACTTCATACCAAAGTAACAAAAATAGTATATGCAAAATATCTACTTTGTAATACTATGTAGGTAAACAGTGTTGAGTGGAACTATCAAAAATGGGTTAACTCAATATCTGCATTCTTTTGCGATATGTCTACAAAAAATGTCAAAACACTCTGAAATTACACCTTGCAACATAAAATATTCATCTGTAAAAATTGGTTGAATATGTATATCATCACATTCAATCCATTTTTAAGTTCAAAGTCTGGGTGGTGATACTTCATTTGAACTCTTTTTTTAATTTCTTATTCAAAATTAATATGAATTTAATCAAATTATTAAATTAAAAATTTTATTGCAAATATAATAATAAAAAAATAAATTTATTAGTTGACAAAATTTTGATAACATAATTTTTCTGGACACAATAATTTAAAAAGTCCCAATTTTCTTTTCCTTTCTTCCTTTTTCTTTCCGAAAAAAGTTATGATACCTAAAAAATCACAAATTTTCATCTAAAAAAAAATCAGCTGTTTCGACTTCAAACTCTAAATTTTATTAAATCCGGAGTTTAACTAAATTCGGTCTTTAAACAATGAATTTCACTAAATTGCGAGTTTAAAGTCGGAATTAAAAAAAATCTTGTTGGTTATTCTACGCCTTCGTATGATTCAAATTCAAATTCTTCACAGTCCCAATTTTCTTTTCCTTTCTTCCTTTTTCTTTCCGAAAAAAGTTATGGTACCTAAAAAATCACAAATTTTCATCTAAAAACAAAAATTAGCTATTTCGACTTCAAACTCTAAATTTTACTAAATTCGGAGTTTAACTAAATTCCGACTTTAAACTCTGAATTCAACTAAATTCGGTCTTTAAACAATGAATTTCACTAAATTGCGAGTTTAAAGTCGGAATTAAAAAAAATCTTGTTGGTTATTCTACGCCTTCGTATGATTCAAATTCAAATTCTTCAAAGTCTCAATTTTCTTTTCCTTTCTTCCTTTTTCTTTCCGAAAAAAGTTATGGTACCTAAAAAATCACAAATTTTCATCTAAAAACAAAAATCAGCTATTTCGACTTCAAACTCTAAATTTTACTAAATTCGGAGTTTAATTAAATTCCGACTTTAAACTCTAAATTCAACTAAATTCGGTCTTTAAACAAAGAATTTCACTAAATTGCGAGTTTAAAGTCGGAATTAAAAAAAAATCTTGTTGGTTATTCTACGCCTTCGTATGATTCAAATTCAAATTCTTCACAGTCCCAATTTTCTTTTCCTTTCTTCCTTTTTCTTTCCGAAAAAAGTTATGGTACCTAAAAAATCACAAATTTTCATCTAAAAACAAAAATCAGCTATTTCGACTTCAAACTCTAAATTTTACTAAAATCGGAGTTTAACTAAATTCCGACTTTAAACTGTGAATTCAACTAAATTCGGTCTTTAAACAATGAATTTCACTAAATTGCGAGTTTAAAGTCGGAATTAAAAAAAATCTTGTTGGTTATTTTACACCTTCGTATGATTCAAATTCAAATTCTTCACAGTCCCAATTTTCTTTTCCTTTCTTCCTTTTTCTTTCCGAAAAAAGTTATGGTACCTAAAAAATCACAAATTTTCATCTAAAAAAAAATCAGCTATTTCGACTTCAAACTCTAAATTTTACTAAAATCGGAGTTTAACTAAATTCCGAGTTTAAACTCTGAATTCAACTAATTTCGGTCTTTAAACAATGAATTTCACTAAATTGCGAGTTTAAAGTCGGAATTAAAAAAAATCTTGTTGGTTATTCTACGCCTTCGTATGATTCAAATTCAAATTCTTCAAAGTCCCAATTTTCTTTTCCTTTCTTCCTTTTTCTTTCCGAAAAAAGTTATGGTACCTAAAAAATCACAAATTTTCATCTAAAAATAAAAATCAGCTATTTCGACTTCAAACTCTAAATTTTACTAAATTCGGAGTTTAACTAAATTCCAACTTTAAACTCTGAATTCAACTAAATTCGGTCTTTAAACAATGAATTTCACTAAATTGCGAGTTTAAAGTCGGAATTAAAAAAAAATCTTGTTGGTTATTCTACGCCTTCGTATGATTCAAATTCAAATTCCTTCATCAATGAAAAAGTATTAAAACCTTCTTATTTACCTCAAAAATTCTTGCAACTTTAGTAAAGGTTACTCAATTCTTATCTTGCCTACAATCTCTTCCAAATTGAGCAAAACATCTTTTTAAATCGTAGCTTGGTTTATACAATTACAATTTACAAAATAAAGTAAAAAAACTAAACTAAATAATGTACGATTTCAACTACGTTAACTTTGAAGTTAATTTTTATTTTATTTTGCTCTATAAACGCCATATAGGTCTTAGGGGTTTTTAAAACCTGTATAGTAGTAATTAATTTAATCGTTTTTCTTATTTTATTTAATTAGTTGTATAAATCCACCTTTAAAGTCGGCAATGCTAAACTTTCAAGCTAACGATGCGTTAGGGTCACTTCAGTTTAAGCTCCGGATTTGACGTATATTGCCTTATTTATCTGTCAAAATCATTCGTTAAACTTCAAACTGAAGTTTAAACTGAAATTGTTGAAGTCAACTCTAATGGTTTTTCTCAGGCGTCATGGTGGAACCTTATATAAAAATCGGTAAAACCACTGTTAAAAAATTGCATCATTGAATGCTTTTGGACAGCTTTCAAAAGTTTGATAATTTTAACCCAAGTTCTAAAAGCATCATATTGATGTGATAACGAGAAAATACATTTGCAATCTGTATTATACAGGAAAAATAGGGAAAAGTTTCATGGCCTTCTGTTGCGAAAATAATAAAAAAAACGATATCAGTCAGATAAAATCGTGATTTGAACAGTAAGAGATTTACAATCATTTTTAAGAAATTCCCGTTTTGGAAGAACGTTTGGTAGCTGCGAAACATAGGATCGATATCAAAATGCGGTTTTTGTCAATCAAGGTTTCTTAAAAATTGACCCCATGACAAATGTACGTCAGATTCTCTCTATCTAGTTAGGAACTGAGACTTTCCTAACAAAACAGTCCAATTTTGACCACAATGTATATTGTTCTTTTGAGAAAAATACCTAATATGCGACTTATTGAATTAAAATTAAACATTTTAGTGGAACACCTAGTACAATCATAACCATCAGAAATAAAATACGTAGGTACCTAGTGGAAAATGAAAAACCAAATAATTCAATTTTTTTAAAACTGTTGACAATACAATTTAAAATTTGTTATAATATAGTATGGTGGATTCTATTACAACAAAACCATAATGTGCAGTTTTTGTGCTCCTTGTATATGTAAAGATTTTATTATTACTTACCGTCTACAGTCAATCGTAATAAGAGTATATATATTTATAAAGTACCAATAGGAAAAACTCGAGGAAAAAGAACTGAAGTTACGGATTTCCTATTTCTTGTGACGAAATATTTGCCCAATGTTTTTGTTGGTGGACTAACCAAATACATAAGCGTAACTGAATTAAATAAAAGACGAGGCACCCCGTCAGGCGTAACCAAGTAAGCATAGAAAAATAAATCGACGCTCTCCAAGATAAGAGCGAGATGTTATATAACTACGTACGGGGTGTTCATTATAAAACTTCATCTAGTTGGCTGTGAAATGTCAAAAGATAAGGATGGAGAAATGTCCATTTATTTTCATTGTGTCAATATTTCATAGCCTGCTAGATGAAGTTTTATAATGAACACCCCGTATAGACGAATGCAACAGAGAGAAAACATTTTAGGTTTAGCGTCGGTTCTCGAATGGGCCCAACGCGCGACGGTAAACGTCGCCGTCGCCAGCTGGGCAACTATTTCCAATGTCGTAAAGTATTTCAAATACCTACCCTAAAGAATTTGAATTACTCTGAAGTATTTCAAATACTACAAAGTATTTCAAATACTTTAGAGTAATTCAATTAACAAGTTATGGTATTTCAAATACCAGAATTAAAGAAATCAAATACCAATGCCAAATACTCTAGGTAAGTATTTCAAATACAAAGCATCAAATATCGAAATTCAAAAGGAATTGAAATAAAGTGCTTCAAATACCAAAAGTGCTTGAAATGCTTTTCCAAATACTGCCCAGCTCTGGTCCTAATAATTCATAACCTGGTTTAAACTAGTCCAAACGATGAAGTCACCGTTTTGAATCGAAACTGAACGATGTGAATGAACTTCCTGTCTGGTTCAAGTTGGTCCTGAGCGGTCCAGTGAAACGAAAACGACTCAACTCGGAGGATTGGTTCTAAAATACGGTTGACGTTTTATAAGTCAATTTCTGCGTTTTGTTTATGAAGTTGTATGTTTTTTTTTAGCTCAAATTTATATTTTCTGAAGTTGCAATCTTTGATAATAGAGGGCAGTGCGCTCTAAAAACCTATCACCAAACAAATAATGCCATTGTGACTCCTACGAAATAACGGACAAGCAGGCACTAGATACTAGATCACACACTGTAATCTTGATCTGTTTCTTCTTAAGGTACGTACAGGAACAGGAGTCTCTCTTTAGGATGTACCTACTTATGCAGCGTCAGTTTTCTGTGGGTAACAAAGTAACAAAGAAGCGCTTACAACATTCTCAGTAAAAGCTTGTGCTAACCCAAACCGCTCTATAATTTTCAGCTTTCTCTTCTCAATTTCCCTTCTAATAACAATTTGTAAGTCTCTACACCACATTCAAACGAAATCTGCTTACCTCCAATTTACTATTACAACTTTTTGAAAATTCAAGCATTCAAACTTTACTATGTCAACAACTCCGGTTACACAGAAATAAACTGCTAACAAAAAAGATCGATACGGCAAAATGTTTCGTCATGTTTAGGGATCTGTATCTCGGAAATGCCTTAGCCTAAATTCATAACTTAAAGAGACTATGGAAGATCGTTTCTTCTAGAATCAGGGAGGGAGGCTAGTTTTAAACCAAAGTGATTTTCTAAATGATATACAGGGTAAAGAAAAAAGCACTGCAAAATGGTTGCATTTCAAGCCACTGCATTTGGTAGATAGAGTATCTTCAGAACAATCGTTCCTATGAGATTTGAGGACCTTGACTAATATCTCGGGACAGGTTCGGCGGTTTTTAGTTTTATGGCCCACAACAGAAATTACGGGGGTTTATCAAAATGTGTGCGTTTTCTTATAAGTTGCCCTGTATCGCGAGAATGCCGCTGCCGATTTTAATGACGTAAATTATCTCCAAAAGATAAATGATTGTAAAATCAGCGACGTACACTCAAGTTTAACAAAACCTTTCTATACCACGTTGTACAAAAATGGCAAAAAAATTACTAAGAAACTGATCAATATTTTGTTAATAAGGACGTCATGGCGGTTGTTCTAACTTTAAGGCTCTTATTGTATTTACACTTAAGAGCCACGGTCGATATCTCGGGACTTTTTTGGCAGTTTTTTGTTTTTTGGCCAACAAAAAAAATTACGGGGGTTTTTCAAAAAGTGTGCGTTTTCTTATAAGTTGCCCTGTATCGCGAGAATGCCGCTACCGATTTTAATGACGTAAATTATCTCCAAAAGACAAATGATTGTAAAATCAGCGGCGTACACTCAAGTTTAAGAAAACCTTTCTATTCCACGTTGTACAAAAATGGCAAAAAATTTACTGAAAAACTGATCAATATTTTGTTAATAAGGACGTCATGGCGGGTGTTCTAACTTTAAGGCTCTTATTGTAATTACATTTAAGAGCCATGGTCGATATCTCGGGAAGTTTTTGGCAGTTTTTTGTTTTTTGGCCTACAAAAAAAATTAAGGGGGTTTTTCAAAAAGTTTGCGTTTTCTTATAAGTTGCCCTGTATCGCGAGAATTTCCGCTGCCGATTTTAATGAAATAAATTATCTCTAAAAGATAAATGATTGCAAAATCAGTGACGTCCACTCAAGTTTAATAAACCTTTTCTTCCATGTTTTACAGAATGGCAGAAAATTTACTGAGAAACTAATGAATATTTTGTCAATAAAGCCGTCATGGAGGGTGTCCTAACTTTAAGGCTCTTCTTTTAATTACATTTAATAGCCGTGGTCGATATCCCGAGAAATTCGGCAGTTTTTGGTTTTTTGGCCTATAAAAATTATTACGGGGGGTTTTCAAAAAGTTTGCGTTTTCTTATCAGTTGCCCTGTATCGCGATAATGCCGCTGCCGATTTTAATGAGATACATTATTTTTAGAATATAAATGAATTACAAATCTGTGGCATAGACTCATTGTACAAGAATTCCAAAAAATTTAATGAGAAACTGATCAATATTTTGTTAATAACGACGCCATGACGTGCCCTACTTTAAGGCTGTTATTGTCATTACATTGAAGATCCAAGCTTGATATGTCGGAACGTTTTTGGTGCTTTTTTGTTTTTTGGCCTACGAGAAGAGTTACGGGGCATTTACAAAAAGTTTGCACATTCTTATAAGTTACAGGGTTTTGCGGGAATAAAATTGCCCTCAAATCTCAGAGGAACGAATGTTCTAAAATTACCCTAGCTACCAAATGCAGTGGGTTGAAATGCAACCATTTTACAGTGTTTTTTTCTTTACCAGAAAATCACTTTTTTTTACCTCGTTTAACTTTTAACGTTTAAAATTAACCTCCCTCCCTGATTCTACAAGAAACGATCTTCCAAAGTCTCTTTGAGTTACGAATTTCAGCTGTGGCATTTCCGAGATACAGGTCCCTAAACATGACGACAAATTTTGCCGTATCGATCTTTTTTGTTAGCATTTTATTTCTCAGCTCAGTTGCTGCGACTTCAGAATTTTAAGTGAAGTGACATTTCATAAGTTTGATAAATATCTGGTAACGGTTTTGGGGATTTTTGTTTTTTTGATTCCGAATAAAATATACGAGTACCATTACCATTACCATACCTACCATTCAAAAATTTTATAAGGTAAACTAAAATCTACAAAATTATGACTTAATTGTTTTTATTGTGTCAGTAGATTTGCATTTTAATGATTTTACATTGAGAGCTTTTATTGCCGCCCGTTTAAGAAAGTTTCGCCGTCAGAGTGCATTTTTTTATTTAAATGGATAAATAAGAATTAGGGATATTAGTTCAACATGGAGACCGAAGACGCTAATAATGTGTGAGCCCACAAAAATGTATCTATAATAATCACCATGGAAACGAAGTAAACAAAGTATGACATGTCAGAGACATAAATTTAAATTATCTGTCACATATTATTTTTTTTTTGGTTTCTTAATTTAAAAAATGTCGTTACTAAGTGAGAGAGAATTAGAAAATATTGTGAGGGAAGTTTTAGAGGTCTTTTAGCAATGTAGAATAAGAAAAGTAATAATTTTAAACAGGTTGCGCCGGCGAGGTCTGAGTTTAAGCAACATTGCTGACTTAGCAGGCACATCTAAGTCGACGATTCAACGGGCACTTCAAAGAAGACAAAATTATGGTGTTCCTGCTTATAAAATGCGTGGGAGTTGCGGTCGCACAAAAGTTACGACCTCTAGAGAAGATCGGCTAATTAATGTGTCTGTCAGGAGGACAAGGACTCTACATGCCAGCAAAATAAAAGCAAGAGTGCAAGCAACAAGGGACCAACGTATGCACCTCCACTGTCAGAAATCGAGGAATTTGCATGATCGAGGACTACATGGTAGAAGACGTGCCGCATGTCCAATGCTTCAACGTATCCATTGAGTTTCTCGAAGACGTTGGGCAGAAGAACATTTGCACTGGGGAATAGCAGAGTGGAACAGTTGCATGTTTTCAGATGAATGTAGATTTTCGTTGTATGCATCAGATGAACGTATTTTAGTGTCGAGAGGGCGGAATGAACGAAACCTGGTAGAAAATATGGAAGCCAGAGTGCCATTTGGGGGTGGAAGTGTGAGTAGGTGGGGAGGAGTAATGGGGAATGGAAAGACTGACTTAGTGGTTTTAATTGGGCAAACTATGAACGCAGTTAGATATCGAGACTTGCGTATGAATGAAATTGTTATTCCCTTCGCTCAGAACTTTGGAGATGATTTTATCTTAGTTGACGATAATGCACGTCCACACCGAGCTCGAATTATTAACGAAGTTCTGAGAGAGAATGGCATCGAGCGCATGAATTGGCCTGCTAGATCGCCCGATATGAATGTTATAGAGCACGTGTGGAGCAGAATGAAACTAAAGCTGAAAGAGAGAGAGAGCAAGAATTTCAAAATGTGGATGAATTGGCAGTGGCAGTAAGGGAAGAATGGGAAGCTATTCCCCAGGAGTTTATAAGACATTTGGTGGAGTGTATGCCGAGAAGGGTGGCTGACGTAATGCGAGTGTTAGGTGGGCCCACACATTATTAGCGTCTCCAGTCTCCATGTTTAACTACGGAAATGAAATGCCTATCAACCTTCATTGAGATATCTCTGGCGGTTTTACAGAAATCAATAACTTTCTATTTTTAAAATAACCTATAACACCCTATAACTTTTAAACGAAAAATTGTAGGCAACTCATTTTTATGACAGATTCTCCCCTTAAAATTGACCAGATTGTTTAAGGTGTTCATTTTTTTCCATTTAATTTTTTGTTGTTGTATAAAATTAAACTGAGGCGTTTTACTAACAATCAATCTGCCTCGATTATTTTAAAATTAATGAACTTTTAAAGTTTTTTAGTTTATTGACGTGAGTATTCCCGCAAAACACTGAAACTTAAAAGAAAGTGCAAACTTTTTGTAAACGCCCCGTAACTCTTCCCGTAAGAGTCTTAAAGTTAGGACACCTACCGTGGCGTCTTTATTAACAAAATATTGATCAATTTCTAATTAAATGTTTTGCCATTCTTGTACAACATGGAATAAAAATGTTTTATTAACCTTGAGGGTACCTCACTGATTCGTGAATGATTAATCTTTTAAAAATAATTTATCTCATTAAAATCGGCCGCGACATTATCGCGATGCAGGACAACTTATAAGAAAATGCAAACTTTTTGTAAAACCTCTGTAATTTTTTTTGTAGGCCAAAAAACAAAAATCACAAATGTAATCACAATAAGATTCCTAAATTTAGGGCATCTGCCAAGGCGTCGTTTTTAACAACATATTAATCAGTTTCTCATTACATTTGTTGTAATTCTTGTACAACGGAATAGAAATGTTTTACTAACACACGGTACGCCACAGATTCGCGAATCATTCGTGTTTTGGAGATAATTTACGTCATTAAAATCGGCAGCGGCATTCTCGCGATACAGGGCAACTTATAAGGAAACGCAAACTTTTTGCAAAACCCCCGTAATTTTTTTTGTAGACCAAAAAACAAAAAATTGACAAAAACATCCCGAGATATCGACCATGGCTCTTAAATGTAATTACAATAAGAGCCTTAAAGTTAGAACAACCGCCATGACGTTCGTATTAACAAAATATTGATCAGTTTCTCAGTAAATTTTTGACATTTTTGTACAACGTGGAATAGAAATGTTTTATTAAACTTGAGTGTACGTCGCTGATTTTACAATTATTTCTCTTTTGGAGATAATTTACGTCATTAAAATCGGCAGCGGCATTCTCGCGATACTTATCGCGATACACGACAACTTATAAGAAAACGCACACTTTTTGAAAAACTCCCGTAATTTCTCTTGTGGGCCATAAAACTAAAAACCGCCGAACATGTCGCGAGATATTAGTCAAGGTCCTCAAATCTCATAGGAACGAATGTTCTGAAGATACTCTAGCTACCAATTGCAGTGGGTTGAAATGCAACCATTTTGCAGTGCGTTTTTCTTTACCCTGTATATCATTTAGAAAATCACTTTTGTTTAAAACTAGCCTCCCTCCCTGATTCTAGAAGAAACGATCTTCCAAAGTCTCTTTAAGTTATGAATTTCGGCTACGTCATTTCCGAGATACAGATCCCTAAACATGACGAAAAATTTTGCCGTATCGATCTTTTTTGTTAGCAGTTTAGTTTATTCGTTTCAGCTTTTCAAATACATCATTAAAACGTCATTAATCAAAACCGATCGTGACCACTGTCAAAAATTTCTGTTATTTTTATGACAACCAGAACCAGAACCAATAGCGAAACCAAAACGACTTTGGTCCTAATAATTCATAATCTGGTTTAACCTGGTCCAAACGATGACGTCACCGTTTGGAATCGAAAATGAACGGTCCTGTCTGGTTCAGGTTGGTCCTAAGCGGTCCAGTAAAACGAAAGCGACTTATACAACAATAGTTGTCAGGTTTTATTGACTAATGTCGACTTTGAACATATACAATGCAATTGAAAACTATTTGCTTTCTATTTATAAAAAAAAATTCTTTCTGTAATTTTGTTATTTAACACGAGTTTGTAGAAAAAATGTTATATGGTATTCCTGTTAAAACTGCTTTTAAAGCACTCATGTAAACTCGCTTCGCTCATTCTGTAAATTTTTACATGCGTGCCTTAAAAACGCACTTTTAACATATCATAAATAACTACTGTTTGCCTGGGTAGTGAACAAGAGACAACGTGAACAAAGAGAACAGAAATGTTTTATTAACCTCAAGGCTTCGTCGCTAATTTTACAATCAATTGTCTTTTAGAAGTAATTTATCTTATTAAAATCGGCAGCATCGTTTTCGCCATACTACCAGAAAGCGCACACTTTTTGAAAAACTTCTACAATTTTTGTGTTGGCCAAAAAACCGGAAACCGGCGAACTTGTCCCATGATACCATCCATTCCAGCCAGTGGATTGAAATGCAACCATTTTGCAGTGTTTTTTTTTACCCTGTATACTCTTTAAAAAAAATATATTTTATTTAAGGTCAACATCTTCAGCTTGATTCTAGAAGAAATAACCTTTTAAAATATTGTCATGAATACAAATCATATAAAATTATTATTTACTAAAAGATGAAAATGATGTATCAACTTATTCGAGTCATCCAGCGTTAGCACGTTTTTTAATTGCTCTGTTTTTTCCGTTTGGACCGAGGTCACTTCGACCTGGATGACTCGAATAAGGTGATACATCATTTTCATGTTTTAGTAAATAATAATTTTATATGATTTGTATTCGTGACAATATTTTTAAGCTATAAAATTCGGCTAATACAATTCTGAGATACAGACCCTCAAAAATGACGAGAAAATTTCCGAGATCATTAGTCCGTTAGCACTTTATTTAAAAACCAAAATTGGTATTCGTAACCATCCCATCCTTACATTTTCTACTATTCCCATCCTTACATTTATTTACTCATAGTATCTTGCACTTTTTATTTTACTTTTTTTTATTTTTATCTCATAATTTTGGAGATTTTTTGGATATTCGTTTAAATTAAAGTGCGGCTAGATGGGCCAGATATTGTAAGAAACCCAACATTTATTTCACATAAAACCTAAGATATTTAAAAAATGATGTATATGGTAAAATTACTAGAAACAAACTTGTTTCATCCAAGTACTTCTTGTTGTATGGAAACGTTAATAATGTTACCAACTGATTGCCTTAACCTGAATTTAATTTAATCATTCAAAGGACCCACCAAAACCTATAGCCTTATTTCAAGATTATTAGGGGCCCATCGGTCAAGTTCCAAGTATAAATCACTGTCCAGTGGGCACACCCTTCGGCCTCCGTGTTTACCCATAATATTTGACAATGGCCCGTTCCACGCTACACGCTTGGCCACTAGACCGAAAACAATACGATAATGGGCCTAATATTGTAACTGGATTTTGCTGCTTGTTTATTTTTCGAATTAGAATTATTGCCTGCGCCGGACACCATCAAGGCAAGGAGTTAAGCAACTGAATAAACTCGAGAGATGAGATCCCTAAGTTATTAGTATCGTGTGAAAAAACCTCTTATAGGATACCTATAGGAAATACGTTTACCTGGTGACCCATGATTATTCTAAATCCGATCATTATGTATCGAAAGGGGTTCAATAATATGCAAACCATTGTTGGGACTTTTTTAAGGAAACATAATGGGTTGCTTGGGAAGAATGCTCCTGACAAAGGGTGCGAAACGGAATTCTGCATCTATGCAATATAGCAAAGAACGAACGTTATCATTCCTCCGGAGACCGCATCTTTTTTTTTAAGCTCCGAACACCCTCCGCAGTGTTTGCGTAAAGCTTGATGGAGTGAAATTTGCATTCGACACGTCCCGTAAGCTCCTAAAAGCTCAGCAGATAACTTAAATGCATTACATTTGATCTTTTCTGCTTCGGGCTTTTCCCTTTATTGATTATTTTTATCTCAGACGAAATATGCTCTGTTCACTACACCCTTCTAGTTAGAGATCAATTTACTTTCTTCACGTAGTGTGAATGATTTATGTGCACATACACTGGTGAAAGAGCAAAACTGAAAAATTCTCAAATAAAAAACGAAAAATTGTTTAAAACGATGATGTAAGTTAAAGCATTGGCGGAATGATTTTGTGCCAATCGTCAAATTAAACTGGTTCAACAATTAAAGTTTTAGTTAGGTAATGGGTATGGATAAGTTAAAATTTTGTAATTAAAAGTAATAACATATACTTACAGTATATAGTTCTGGATTGCATATTAAAGTTTGGACCACCTAATTAGTGAAAAATTTAAAAAGATATTAATTTATTTAAAATAATTAAAGAAAAAATAGAAAATTTGAACTAATAATATAAAAGAGTTAAATTTTCATTTGAAACGTCTAGCAGTTCAGAGGGCCAAAAACCCGACTCCATCCCAATCCGGAATCGACCCTTTCCGACCACAGTTTTCCTACCGACCCAAAACAGAATATAATTTTTTATTATTTAAATCTTTATCTGTCACGGGTCGGGCCCAGGGGCACCCAGGTAGCCGAATTTTCCTATCGTTCCGCCATGAGCACAATATGTAACAATTGTGTCCCGTAAATTTGCATACCGAGTTTTAGATTAAAAAATTTCCAGCTGTGTACCTGAACCGTTCCGAAAGGGTTTAATTCGAGTGTATTATAATGTTGTGGCACCTCTAAATGCGAACGTTACAGATGTTCGTAGAGATAGCTATATAATTGAAGCGCTTATACGTTTTTCGACTGTTGACTGAAATAAAAGCTTTAGAAAGTAGGAAATCAAGTTGAGTTCAGTGGTAAGAGCTACGGAGTTTACAAACAAACAACAAAATAAAAACACTTTGTATGGCACTTTCTGTAGAGACAAACTAAATTTCAGAGATTCTTGCCAATATGCTCCATTTAGGGGCTCAATGGACTAATCAGCTCCAATTCCGGAGCTACGGTTTGTAGAAGAATTGGGTGAGAGGAATTGTGTCACGCTAACGGAACACTGTACTTTTTTATGTCCTTTTTAACGTATCGTAATTTCTAAACGGAAAAATATATTAAAATGCGGTTTCCACCAACTTCGAGTGGCAAATCTTGAAATTCCTAATGATTTTTAGAATAATTTATATGTTAGTTACCATACGGGGTATTATAAAAGGCACTGCATATTTTTTACTTTAACCAAATGCATCTTCTACAAAACTGAGATTCAATTTTTGGTAAATTCATAAAAAAATTCTTATGTTAAATATAAAAAAAAGTGATTTCTGCGATTTTTGATAACTGCATCCATCTTCGATATGCAGGGTTAAGTATCATTTTGCGACCCTTTTGAACAAATGTGGTAAAGACAAGTTTGATATTTTTTTAGTGTCATAATGAATTCTTACTTCTATGAATTTCCTTCATTTGAAATTTTAAACTAAAGCAATATAATATAAAAAACTAATAGAATATATATAATTAATATATAAGCTAATAAAAGTTTTAGTTTCGTAAATAAAACAGTGACGGCCACATGTGTCCGTCTGCTACTCCATTTCCTATAATTTTTAGGAACTTCTAACATGTTTGTATGATAAAATGGGCCTTTTCGCCGAAACGGTTTTTTTTTTGTTTTACCATAAGTGTTATAAAAACCTGAATAAACTGAATAAACCACTGCCTCACCGCCTTTGATAATGTCTGCCGCAACCCGGAAAACACTTTGGATTGTATTTCCTGCAATTCTTAAAATTTTCACATGCAAACAGTTTTTCCCTGTTTTTCAGCCGATTTTTCCTTATTGTTAGCGTTTTAAATTGATGTTTATTTTTCTGAATTTAGAGCCTGGAGCTGGGATATAAAACAGGTGACTTGATTTTGTAGTAACCCTCTTGTTCTAGATTTCTACCAAGACTATTAACTATTATTATTCTAGACTCTTTCTTCTCACTTTTTAATTCTTCTATGTTTTTGCTCTAATCGCAACAATAAATTTTCAAATTGTCGTTTCTTTGTGAAAACGCTCTGGAGGACCGATAATTCCAACAAAAGTCTTTTTGAAAATATTCAAATGTTCGCCTGCCATACGGTTTTTTCCCCATTTTTCAGCCGATTTTCCTCATTCTGAAGGCGTCTTTCGACAATTTGGAACCTTGATCTTCTACACCATTTTCACATGTAGTTTAGAAAGTATCATTTGTATTTTAGAAAACGTCACTTGGATTTCAGATATATCACTTGAATTTCAGAAATGATCACTTGTATTTCAGTATAGTCAGTTGAATTTTAGAAAGTATCATTTGAAATTTAGAAGCGTCACATGTATTTTAGAAACCATCACTTGGAATTTAGAAGCGTCACATGTATTTTAGAAACCATCAGTTGGAATTTAGATTAGTCATTTGCATTTCAGAAAAGTTCAGATGAATTTCAGAATTCGTCATTTCAATTTCAGAAAATAAATGAATTACATACTATCTTCAGAATCGGATTGAAAACGCATGCGATGCAGCTACAACGGAGTTTTCTTTTTTTATATTGTATAAATTATACTTGATATACACATAAAATTTAACAATGACAACAATTTACTCTTGCCAAATATAAGATTTAAGTCCAACTGGTATATCTTCCATTACTAGGACGGCAGCATTAAGAGCTAAGTTGTGCGAATAAAATCAATTTTTTTAGAAAATATATTGTGTTGAAGTGGTTTTTGCGTCCTTCACTTTTGCACTGTACTTACCTTTTTGAAGAACTCCACACAAATGCAAATAACAAGCTTTGTTTCCAAAACATTTTTCTGAAATTCAAGTGATATCTTCAAAACTACAAGTGACGCCTTCTGAAATACGAGTGATATATTCTCAAATCTAAATGATTGTTCTGAAATTTATGTGCAGTTTCTGAAATACAAGTGACTGTTCTGAAATACAACTAGCGATTTCTAAAATCAAAATCACTATTCTAAAATACTAGTGACTGTTCTAAAATACAATAGATACTTTGTAAACTACATGTGAAAATGGTGTAGTAACACTCTTTTCTATGTTTTCGTCTGAATCACAACATGAAATTTTAAAATTGTCGTTGGTCTGTGCAAACGCTCTTTAATGCTGGGCATTTCACCAAAAGTCTGCTTGAAAATCAAATTTTTGAATTCCATACAGTTTTCTCCTTTTTTCAGCCAAGTTTCCTCATTCTGATAGTGTAAAGTTGACATTTAATTTTGGGAAATTTGGAACCTGGAGCTAGAATACAGAAGACTTAAGTTGACCTTCTAGTAACACTATTGTCTATGTTTTTGCTTAAATCGCGAAAAGAAATGTTCAAATTGTCGTGTCTTTGTGAAAACGCTCTGGAGGACTGGTCATTTCAAAAGTCTTTTTGAAAATATTCAAATTTTCACCTGCCGTACGGTTTTTCCCCATTTTTCAGCCGATTTTCCTCATTCTGAAGGCTTAAAGTTCAAATTTTTTTTTGGGAATTTGGAACCTGCAGCTGGAATAAGGAACACATGAGTTGACTTTCTGGTAACACTCTTGTCTATGTTTTCGCCCGAATCGCGACAAGAAATGTTCAAATTGTCGTGTTTTTGTGAAAACGCTCTGGAGGACTGGTCATTTCAACAAAAATCTTTTTGAAAATATTCAGATTTTCACCTGCCATGCAGTTTTTCCCCATTTTTCAGCCGATTTTCCTCATTTTGACGGTTTAAAGTTGATATCTAATTTTGGGAATTTGGAACCTAGAGCTGGAATAGGGAACACATAAGTTGATCTTCTAGTAACACTCATTTTTCAGCCGATTTTTCTCATTCTGACGGTTTAAAGATGATATTTATCTTAGAGAATTTGGAACCTGGAGCTGACAACATACGTTTTTCGACTCTTGACTAATAGTAGCTTTAGAAAGTAGGAGTTCATGGATAGTGGTAAGAGCTGCGGAGTTTGGTGTATGAGTGAAATTTGCGCCAACATTGAAAACAGGTCAGAAATGAAATATACAGTGAGCGGCAATGTATGGCATATACACATTTAAAAATTTTGTGTTTATTTTTCGAAAAATCTCTCGGACATTTTGTTTCAATTGCACATTATCCGAACCAATTTTTATTTATACAGAGTGACCCAAAAAAAAGGTATGATATCAAAGGCAACTTTTTTTTTAATAGAAGCCCATCTTTTTGTGATTTTATTCAGTTCTTTACAAAATTCTGAAGCTCTCGCTCAAAAGCCTATGTACAAACTCATCTCGAACATTATTGAGTGTGTTTCTGTCAATATTCCTAATTTTGGCTCTTAAGTCTTCGATGTTTTGCGGTCGATTTACATAAACTCTGGATTTTAAATAACCCCTTAAGAAATAATCCAAGAGTGTGAGATCAGGTGACCTTGGAGGACACTTTAAACACCCCCATCACAAAGTTTGACAAAAAATTACAGGGGGTTTGTGGTTATGTAACAGGTAAAATTTTATTAAGATGTTGTCTGAACAATCAGGGAAAGTAGGAAAGAGACTATGCCATATCAGGGCAAGCCGGTTTCGATTTTCAGGCCAACCTCAGAACTAGAACTAATATGACTTGTATGATGCATTCACGGTAACATTTGTGATGGAAGATGTACGATATGAAACTTAAGAGCAAAAATATCTAATTTTCTGTAGCGACGATTCCAAAAAAAGAGAGACAAGAAGCGCAATTTTATAATTGGTTCTATTTAAGCTTTATTACATCTTCAAAATGTATCCAAGTCAGCTGTCAGCCCGGCGAATACCTCTTTCAAAACATGCATTTTCGACGCCGAACAATCCAACGAGGACTTGGCCTCTTCGAGCCAGTTCTTGGTACTCGGCAGTTAACTTCAGCGTTCTTTCCCTTTTATTCTTTCGCTGTTTGGTTTTTATCATTATCTGCTGGGAGACGTGTTTCCCGTCTTCCAATCCAATGTCCTCATCTAAATAATCTCGGACTTGTCGAGAAAAATCAGGTGGCGCGCCATCTTGTTGAAAATATAAGGTTTTACTTGGAATATCCGGGTCATTTTTATTTGGAAAAAGTTGAATGAGAGCAGAAAATAGGTCAAGCTGAAGAAAACCTGAATTTTTGCTATAGCAACTAAATAGCCTACAGCGCCAATAGTTCCTGTTAGCTGAATTGACCAATTTTCCTTATGAAAGAATTTTATAAAAAACTGTAAAATATATACTTAATTCACTTTGACATCAAACTATAATCATAAAAGATCCACGAGTATCATTGACAAATCTCAGGAGCACACTCCTCTTTAATTCAGAAAGCCGATACATAAATTATTTGATGACACATGTAAGTACATAGAACTGAGAACAATTATCAAATCGCTCTTAACCAGTAGTGAACCCACTCACAGAAAGCTTTGCCCTAAACTTTGAGTGATGAGGTTGAGAATGGCACGAAATTACAGATGTCGATACAAAGTACAACGCTATCAAAACTATACAAGAAGTCCAAATTCTGAAGGAGCCTTTCGGTTACGAATCGTATCACAGTAACACAAACCAATAACCACCTCTTGGGTCTCTTCTACTATGGAAGGAGACTGGGGTGCAGATGTTAATGTTATAGAACCTGAAGCTCCATCAACTGGGGATAACAAAGGTGGGGGTTAGCATTCTACCTGGTTCTGGGCTAGCAAGAATTAAGTCTACTGACGACCAGAAAGAAGCTCTCGACGTACTTGGCCTAGCAACAGGCTTGGCAACTCATTTTGCTGCTGGTTCAGAGTTTGTTGAGAAGGTTCTATAAAAGTTGTTTGAATATAATACAAAAAGAAAACCACAGGCAACTGGGTGAAACATCTAACCGTATCTTGTACTTTAAGCTTACTTTCTTTTTTTTTGCTGTAAAACGGCATAGCGTTGTATAGCCACCAAGTTGACTCTGAAGCTTCGGAATCTGATGCTGTTTTATTTTTTCCTTTACAAATCTGTCTCATCTCAGAAGGTTTAATTTCAATATGTTTTAGTGTTCTGAACCAATAATCCCCACCAAGATTGAATGATGCCCAGTAAACTGTCGTAAACAGTTGTGGAACAGGAGAAAAACAAATAAAAGAGGCCGTAGACTTTTAAAACTCTTCACGTTTTTGAAGTCTTCCTTAGGGACAAAATATAAGTATACTAACATATGGCAAAACTATAATCAGTTACAAGTACTTCACACAAGGTGGGTTTTGTTTTAGTTCTGGGTGGTGCAAAAAAAAGGTCTATGCATCTCTCTTTTTAAAGCTTTCTTCTCCATAAGTCTTTTTCTATCCCACTCATTATTACTTAACAATTGTTTCGAAAATGTTTTTCTTTGCGAGATATTTCACTGTAATTTTTGGCTATTTCAAAAGAGCTGAAAGCAACTAACCTGAACTAATCTAATTTAACTAGATATAACTTTTTCTAATAATTATATAAAGGCGCTTTTCGTACTAATACAAAAACACGATCTATGCATCTCTCTTGTAAACGCTGTCTTCTCCATATGTTTCTCTATCCCACACATTATTTCTTAAAAATGGTTTCGAAAACTTTTTTTCTTAAGAGTTATTTTATTGTAATTTTTGGCTTTTTAAAAAGAGTTGAAAGCAACTAACCCGAACTAACCTGAACTGAACAAAGAGAAGAGAAAAAAAAAGAAGAAATTACTAGAATTAACATATACAGGGTGATTCACGTTATTCGACACGGAAAGATTATGGCTAAACTTTTTAATTTTAGAAAGTGTTGTATATGGAATGGATGAGGGTCTATTGGAAGTACATTTTAAAATTATTGTCATTGTATACAGGTGGTCCCAAAAGTATAAAATTGATTAAAGTTTTATATTTTTAAATGAAACACCTAGTATATTAATGTATTTTCTGTATCTACGGACCGTACCGTTCTTCAGATAATCGACAATCGTGATTTTGTGAAAATGCAGCATCAAATTTAATGTTTAAAATCTGAGTACTTGGTTTCTTTTCAACCACCGAAATTGGCTGGTGGGCTACTAGTACATTGAGTTTTTTGCGGTATGTATTAAATATTAACTACTGTGTACCAAATGTAAAAAAATGAACACTAAATTATTTCAAACTTCAAACAGTAATAATTATGATACTATGAAATAAACCCTGTATTTCATAGTATCATTAGATGCAGAATTTAGTTTACTATCAAAAAATATTAAATATTCCTATAGCTTGGTCGTTGCATTTTCTAAGAAAATTGATTTTTTCTGAATTTGCGCTGAAATCAACGAATGTAGTAATCTAATTTACCTGTTCAGGTCTGTAACCTGATTTTGACAAAGCAAAATTTATTGTCATTTCTAGTTGTCACATATTAATTTAAAGTTAAATATTTTTTTTACTATTATACTTGGTGGTTAACAGGGAGTTTTTTATTTAATCAAAATGTTGGTTTACTCAACAGAAGAACGAGTCGATATGATCTTCATTCTAGGAGAATGCTTGCAAAATTGTCTCTTAGAATCAAGGGTTTATGCTGAAAGGTTTCATAACCGAACTCGACCGAATAGAGCCGTTTTTTAAAGACTGTTGGTTCAATTTAGGCAAACTGGTAGTGTTCAGTATGAAACGAATGCCAAAACGAGACCAGTTACAGAAAACGAAAAAACTGAGTTAGCCGTTATTGACTCTGTAGTTGAAAATCCTCATGTCGGACAACGAGAAATTGCACAAAACTTAAATATTAGTCAAGGAAGCGTATCAAGGATTCTTCAAAAACATAAATATCACGATTATAAGATACAACTACATCAAGAACTCTCCGATAACGATTTTGGCTAATGAGTGTACTTTTGTATGTAGGTGTTAGAAAAAGTTGGAGAACAAGAAGATTTTTTTGAATCAGTTCTATTTAGTGATGAGTGTACTTATCATAACGATGGTTCTTTTAACCGACACAATTTTCATTATTATTATGATTTTGACCCCCATGAATTTAGAGTTATTAATAACCAACATAGGTGGTCAGTAAATGTATGGGGGGCATAATGGGATAGTATGTGATTGGACCTTATTTTTTTGACGAACATTTAAACGGAATGTCGTTTTTAAATTTTTTGAGAAATCGGCATCCAATTTTAATGGAAGAAGTTCCTCTAGATATAAGAACAACCATGTGGCTGCAAATGGATGGGGCACCTGCTCATTATCATCATGAAGTCCGGGAGTTCTTAAATGTTCGTTTCCAAAATCGATGGATTGGAAGGAATGGAGCACAACATTGGCCACCAAGGTCCCCTGACATAACGCCTCCCGATTTCTTTTTATGGGGATATGTAAAAGGAATCGTGTATAAGAAGCCACCAACCACAAAAGAAAATATGAAGGAACGAATCAGCGAGGCCTTCAGAAGCATAACTCCCTATATGTTACGCAATGTGAGTGAAGAATTTAAAAACAGACTACGTTTGTGTTTAGAATCAGACGGTCGTCATTTTGAACAAATTTTATAACTGTTTGTTTTTGTTTGTTTTACTCTTATGTTGACTTGTTATTTATTGTATTTCAAATTGCCACTATTATTGCACTTAATTTTTTTGTAATAGAGATGCAAAATTTTATAAGAACTCTTGTAATATAATGTTTTATTGTTTTATTTGATAATTTATGCAAAAAAAAGACACTTTAACATTCAGATGACTGCTAAATAATTTTCATGATCATAATTTTGTAACTTATAAATTAATATCTGACAAATACTTCATTAGAAAACTTCGTCTAGTTGGTTGTGAAATGTTAAAGGAAAAGAATGGGGAAACAAAAGTCTATTTACTTTCATTATGCCATCCTTTTCTGTCAAAATTTTATAGCCTCCTAAATGAAGTTTTCTAGTGAACACCAAATACTAATGATAATAAATTTGGCTTTCTCAAAATCAGGTATTGTAACAGGTAAAGTAGATTACTTAATGCGTTTATGTCAGCTCAAATTCAGGAGAAAATCAATTTTCCAAGAAAACGCAAAGACCAAGCTATAGGAATGTTTCATAGTTTTGATAGGAAATTAAATTCTGCATCTAATGATACTATAAAATACAGGGTGTCTAATTTAAAATAAACGAGTTATTACTGTGTGAAATTTGCAATAATTTGGTTTTCATTTATTGACATTCGGTGCACAGTAGTTAGTATTTAGTACACACCGCAAAAAATCCAATGTACTATTAGCCCACCAGCCAATTTTGGTGGTTGAATAGAAACCAAGTGCAGAGATTTTAAACATTTAATTTGATGCTACATTTTCACAAAATCACGAATATCTGAAGAACGGTACGGTTTAAATGCCATAAACCTTAATAAAACTACTTTTACTTTTGTCCGTAGGTACCGAAAGTACATTAATATAGTAGGTGTCTCATTTAAAAAAACACAACTTTAATCAATTTTATACTTTTGGGACCACCTGTATACAATGACAATAATTTTAAAATGTACTTGCAATAGACCTCCATCCATTCCATATACAAAACTTTTTTAAAATGTAAAAGTTTAGCCATAATCTTCCATGTCGAGTAACGTGAATCACCCTGTATTATAAAAAATCGTTATCGGAACCTTCAAAAATCCGTTAGTTGTTATATTATGTTAATTCTAGTCATGTCCTTTCTCTTTTTTGCTTTCTTTTTTTTTATTTAATTTCATCTTAAATCATATTGTTGCCAATTCTGGTCATTTTCGGGCAAGAGAAAGGAAAGAGGTAAAGAGAGAAAAGAAAAAAAAACTATATTTATTTAAAATTGTCCTTGTTGTACTACGTATTTACAATTGTTCGTAGTGTTGCTAAATGTATGTATATTTATATTTCAGCCCTGAGGAAGACCTTAGTAAAGGTCGTAACATTAGCAATTTTACAAACGTGTAGTGTTTCTTATGTCCTACATTGGCTTTTATCAAGTTGAAAGAGGTAAATATTTCAACTTGATAAAAAGAACGCAAAACAAATATGATTTTATAGAAAAGTACAATTGATTTTTCTTCAACTTTAACTGTTTATATTAATAGAAAATTAGGCCTGTGAAGAAATTCGTTTTCAAGAAGATAATTATCATTTTTTTATAGCTATATTTTCTTTATGGTCACTAAACATTTTTTTTGCAAAAAAGTTGTATTTCTAAAAAATTTGTCTTTCTTAGGTATTGATCGCTATAAATTTTTGCTAAAATTATTAAGGATGTTTTGAAGAAATTTTCAGTTTCGTATAGATATTTAATTAAAGTTCAATATTCCCCGTATCAGTAACAAAGCATTTTTAGAGTATTATTTATAGAGAAAATTAGGGTTATTTTCTGTAGGGGTAAAGAATACTCCATTCTCTAGAAACACCTTGTTTATCTGTTCTCTCATACATTTAACACACTTTAAGAACACATTTAAGAAAAATATTGATTACCTCTGAAGGGATTTTGTAATTTGTAAAAAGTAGTATATATTCCCTTATTTTTTTACCTTTGATTTTATTTAGAAGTTGTTAACACAAAAGTTGTAAGGATTTACCAGAATATTTGCAAGGAAATATGTTTTTTCTTAACCAGTGGCAAACCCTCTTATGTTTTTTAATTAAAAATTAAACACCTTACATTTTACTCAATAACTTAATTTAACTCAACACACAAAACTCAACAATTTAAATTAACCCGCGACATGGTTAAATTAAACCGTTTTGAAATATCGAGTTGTCAAAATGATTACTTAGAGAACATTTTCATGTATGAAAAAGCTGAAAAAGAATTAATTATTATTTGTTTAATTCCCTAGCTAAATGTCTATAATAATAAACATTTTCAATGTTCTAAAAAAGTCCCTACAATGGGCTCAAGTAGATAAAAATCAATAAAAAAATAGCATTTTAACGACTGATTTAAGTTTGTGAGGCCCTAATAACACACTCAAAAATTGACTTACTGTTCCTGCTTGCTCATCAGGAACCCCACCCGGTAATTCTGGTAAATCCTTTTCTCATAAGCTAAACCGAGACGTGCAAACTAGCTGCCACGAACATATACATAACCTCTTAAATATTCAAAGGCTTCCGTTCTCCCCCCTCCCTCCCTTTCCGTCATATTCCGGGAACCTCATATTTGCAAAAATAGCCGGCGGCCTTGCGGATTCGCCCCGGGACATGGAGCTGCGTCAGGAAACTTTAGGGCTTCCAGCGTGTTCGTAATGGCTTCGGATATTCGGTTCAGCCGAGGCTACAGGCAACCAATATATTCATCGACGTAGTTCTCGTGTTGCCTCCTCTGTTTCTGATGTTTGGAATTGATTTTGCGTTAGTGTTTCACAAAAGTAAAAATATCTATAGGGAGTGTTCGTTTGAGAACGTCATCAAGTTGGCTGTTATATGTCAAAATAAAATGATAAATAAAATAATAAGAAAAGGAAAAGAATAAACGTCCGCTGCATACTGTACGAGAATGTGAATAGTCATATTAGTTTATTCGCAGTACTATTCGCATTTTCGTACCGTATGCAGCGGACGTGTGGTTTGTCTAGTCGAGGATACCAGGGTCACCCAATAATCGAGTGAAGTTTACATTTTTAACCATGTTGAAAACATTTCAAACTGACTATCCTCTCTAGTGGAAGATAGCCCTGAGGAAGACTAAATAAATAGTCGAAACGTTGGCCATTTTCCATATTGTCCTAATCCTGCTACTTTCACCAGTACATACAACTCAAGGACGCTAATCACAATCATGTTAGTATTAATGGCACTTAAGAAAGAGTATGTATGATCGTGAGAAACATTATCTGGAGCTAACGAGAATGATGGTTTCAATCTATCTAAAGAAATGTTGACCTGTTTCATGTTATTCACCTGAATAGTGAAATATTTCTATTTGCGTTTAACAACTGGAAAATAACCTTCATACGATGGTTTTAGAGACGTCTTAACAGCGTCTTTTCGAACAAATACATGGGAACAAATATTTAGATGAGGAGACATGAAGACTTTGTGTCGTAAATGATTACTATCAGGGATGGGTCTAATAAATTCCATGTTTCGTCTTAATTGATTAACAATTTATAAGGGATCAAGATTTGAATGTGCCGAGGCTAGACAAATTTTTCCTGGAAAACGGAGAGTGGTTCCATAAATCATTTCTGCAGGTGTACCACAGAATGAAGTCCTAACAAAACTATGGGCAAGACTTCAGTCCAGCGTCCTGAGGCATGGGCCATAATAGCGCTTTTTAATGTTCTGTGCCATCTCTCAATCTTCCCATTTGTCATTGGGTGACACGGAGATGAGCGTACACGTTCACAACCCATAACCATTGCCAAGGCTGTGAATAAAGAACTTTCAAACTGACGTCTCTAATCGGTGACGATTCGTGCTGGAGTTCCAAATCTACATATCCAGCTAGCATGGAAGGATGCAGCAATAATTTCTGCACATGGGTAAAAAGGTTGTCAAAAGCATACTGTTCAATTTTTAATGAAAAACTATCTGGATTTTGCAGTAAATTTTGAAGGTCTGGGTCAGTCAGCTGTTGTTGATGTAGAGCTTCATAATTAATGGGCTTAGGTGTGTTAATGCTATTAATTCGAGACAGTGCATCAACTACTAGGTTATTTTTTCCACTGATTTGAACTATATTCGTTGAAAATTGTCCAATATAATCTAAGTTGCGAATTTGTCTGGGAGAATTTCTGTCTGATTTGTTACTGAAAGCAAAAGTAAGAGGTTTATGACTGTAAATAGTTGGAATGATTTGCCTTCAAGAAAATGCCTAAAGTATTTTATTGCTGAGAAGATGACCAGCAGCTCTCTTTCTTAATTGCTATACTTACTTTGTGGGGAATTAAATTTTTTGGAGAAGAAGGTAAGTGGCCTCCACTTAGAGTTCTTTTTTTTTTGTTTTGCAAATTGCTCTATTACCGCACCCATTGCAGTGTTAGAAGCATCCACTGTAAGATATATTGGGGCTGAGGATGCGAGATGAACTAACAAGGTAGCTGTTAGTAAGCTGGATTTACACTGTCCAACAGCAGTAAGAGCCTCTGGTGACCAATACAGTAGGGTTTTGTCATTCCGCTTGCAGTTGCCATGAATCTAATGGAGAATTGCTTAGCAGCTTTTGGACTAACCTTGTTTTTGACATAACCTAGGAAATAAACCTTTGGCTCACAAAAAACATATTTTTCTAAATTAATGGTTAATCCCTATTCTTTGAATTTTTGAAAAATAAGTTGAAAATGTTATTCATCTTCAGAGGGGTTAGGTGAGGCTATCAAAATATCATCTATGTGAAACAACAGAAATCAAATTCTGGTAAGACTTCATGAATAAACCTCTGAAATGTCTGAGCTGCATTGCGAAGACCAAATTGCATTCTAGTAAACTCAAACAAACCAAAAGTTGTTATAATTGCTGTGTTAGGAATGGAAGTTGGTTCTACAGGAATTTGGTGATAAGCACGGACAAGATCAATTGTGGAAAATGTGCTCTTGCCATCAAGATTTTGTGGAAAGTCTGGTAAGTCTGGTACCGGCCTCCAATCACCAGACTTCTTTTTGACCAAATGGAAAAGGTTAGCTCATGGGCTATCAGAGGGTCGACACACACCTTGTTCCAGGGGAAATGTAATTTCTTGTTTGGCAATTTTAAGTCTATCTGCAGGGAGACGACGTGCTTTAGAAGAAACTGGTTGACCTTTAGTGACAATGATGTGTGTTGTGTTGTGCTTAATGTTGTTTGGTGTGTGAGAAAAGTGTGTTATTGATGGAAATTCTTTTAATAAATGATAGTATTTACATTGTTTTGAAAGCATACACACAGACTGATTTTGGTTTTCCTTTAATTTCCAAACTTGTAGTTGGATCTATAAGTTTATGTTTGCGCAAATCGCATACAAATGACCAATTAAAACTTTTCTTCAGTCCCATACTAACTGTAAGAGTTTTTGATCCAAAAGTTGAAATGGGAGTGTTACTGGCTGCATAAAGAGTAAATTTGTCTATACAATGCATCTCTTTGACAGTTTTTGGAATTAAAGAGATATCTGAACCAGGAGTCTATTAAAAAGGTTACAAATGATGTTTGGTCCTTGATGGGTAGTCGGTAGGTGGTATAGTTGATCAAAGGTGGTGAATGTTCTTGACGACTTGCAAACTCCACACCATCATTCATCGTCCAGATGACTTCGGATCCAGTCATCTGGCATGGTGGGGTGCACTTGTGAGCATTTTCTCCAAATTTCTTGTGATACCAGCAGCTTGGTCCTCATGGCTACTGTTCGCACTAGGTGTCTTGGAACGGTTTCGCCTTCCTTGGAAGTTGGATCTATTGTGAGTTCTAGAACGGCTTCGTGTTTGCATTTTTAGCTCTTCTACTTTTTGTGTCAACTTTTGAATGACTTCCATGAGATTGCTGTTTGGCTCCTGTATGGAATATGTTCTAGGCTGTTCAATTTCCACTATTTTATCAGACATTTTTGCTAGATTGTCCAGTGTCTCACTACTGGCAGTCAGGACAGATTGTACTTGCGTTGGCAAATGTTGCATCCATGCGTAACAACTCTTGGGAAACTGAAGTTCCACCCAATCGAGATATCTCACTGAGTAATTGCGAGGGCTTTTTGTCACCAAGCCTACCTCTGAGAGGAGATTTCTTAGCTTTTTCTTCTCAGAATCGGAATAAACTGAAACTAGGCGATCCTTATTTCCTTGGTACTTGTTTGTTGGTGGAGGAGAGACTATAAAATCAGTTACCTGGGTCAAAATTTCTGTGTCGATGGCGCTTATCACATAGTTGTATTTAATGCTGTCAGAAGTAATATTAGACAACGAAAATTGGTCTACTAACTGCACAAACCACAATTTTGGATCTGCTCGCCAAAATGGAGGAGGTTTTATGGAAACTTGTTCAGTGTGGTGTTGCTTACCTGAATTCTCTTCTCGCTCACCCCCAGAAATCTCGCGTGGATTTTATTAGTATAACGCCCCTCAATGTACTAATTTGAGTAAGGTTTGCGTAAAAAAAGCAGTTTTCCGGTGTTCAACAATTGGATTGAACACGTGTTGCAGCTTGCAGCGCGCAGCAGGGTTTGATGGCCAGGATTTGAGGCTGTTCACTCTTGTAGAACTGTCGGGGTCATCATTTATGGTCGCTTGTCCTGGCTTGATAATTTGAGATTATTTAAACTTTATTTTCACCAAACACATTCATTTTATTTATTTTATTACGAGGAGAGGAGTACGTGAGACGTGAGTTGAATGAATATCAAGAAGTCTCTCTGCCCATAATATATTGGAATTTGTAATTTTTTATTCAAATGTGTAACCGACTGTTTTTGACTTGCGTCAAGTCAGCTGTCGCTTGTCAGATATTTAATATAGTGACGGAGAGTAATCCTGACGTCATTACAGAACAAAAGTGCATTTACTTTGATTAAGTCGTTCTTGTCTGTCAAAAATTCATAGCCTTCTAGATGACGTTTTCTAATGAATACGGGGTGCTTTTGTCTACAGGAAAATAATCCACTTTTTTTTCAAATTTAATTAGATCAATTATTCAAATTTAATTCATCTTAGGAACAAATTTTAGTACAGGATTTTATACTACAGGAATCGACCCTAAAGTTATAAGACTCTGCCGGTCAAAATACAATCTAAAGTGTTTTTCGGGCTTTAAAGCAATGGTTTCTGACGTATCGTCTACAGCTGCGGCAGACATTATCAAAGCCGATGAGGCAATAGGCGAAGTGATATTCCGTGCTCCCTGACGTTGACTGATTCGACTGTGGTGAGCTTCGTGGTATTTATTCCCCCGCCGTCGCGGTGCAGTAGAGGGACTGGGATGGGGGTAGTGGTGGCGCGGGGTTTCGGCGCACTTGAAGTATGTCGTAGAACTACCTTCCAGTCTGCATTTAGAAACGCAATAAAATAAATACGACAACAATATCAACAGGAAGGAGGAAATTACGTTTCTAGATGCAAAGTGGAAGCGAGTTCTACGACATACTTCAAGTGCGTCGAAATCCCGCGCCACCACTACCCCCACCCCAGTCCCTCCGCTGCAGCGCGAGTACGCGGGAATAAATACCACGGATCGCACCACAGTCGAATCAGTCAACGTCGAGAAGCACGGGAGATCACTTCTCCCACCGCCTCTGGCATGTTCTCCTCTCAAATTTCACTCGTCATGATTAAAGTTTCGTGAAATTATCAAAAACTTAATAGTAAAAAATTATAAAGCTCTGGTGGTATTACCCCAGATTATTTGTTTCATCTATATTATTGCTATAGAGCAAAAAAAGGTATTAATAAGTGGTATTTCGATAATTTTCCAAAACACACAGCGGTAATTTCACGGTTACATAATAACCTATAGAATGTGGCTGTCTAAACGACTCATTTAAGGTAACGTCCAAATGTTCTTTTCAACTTATTTATTTCTTAATGTGGTATCTAATTCGAGAAATAAATTTATTAAATACCGCTCGAACTTAAAATTAAACAGATTATTTCACTCATCCATATTATTGCTATGCAGCAAAACAGGTATTAATAAGCGATAATTCGATAATTTTCTAAAAAATTACAGCGGTAATTTCACGTTGCCATGGAATCGACCATAAAACCTTAATCAATGTCGTTGTCTGACTGACTTATTTAAGGTGACGTCCGAATATTCTAACACTAGTTATTTATTTCTTAATAGTATTTTTGATTCGAGAAATAATCTCACTAAATACCGCTCGAGCTTTAAAATAAACCAGATAATTTTTCACTCTGATGTTTTTTTATATTACATATAATTATTAACATAAATATTAAATATAATTTTATACTTTTTGGACCACCTGTATACAATGACAATAATTTTAAAATGTACTTCCAATAGACCCCCATCCATTCCATATACAAAACTTTTTTAAAATGTAAAGGTTTAGCCATAATTTTCCATGTCGAGTAACGTGAATCACCCTGTATTATAAAAAATCGTTATCGGAACCTTCAAAAATCCATTAGTTGTTATATTATGTTAATTCTAGTCATGTCCTTTCTCTTTTTTTCTTTCTTTTTTTTTATTTAATTTCATCTTAGATCATATTGTTGCCAATTCTGGTCATTTTCGGGCAAGAGAAAGGAAAGAGGTAAAGAGAGAAAAGAAAAAAAAACTATATTTATTTAAAATTGTCCTTGTTGTACTACGTATTTACAATTGTTCGTAGTGTTGCTAAATGTATGTATATTTATATTTCAGCCCTGAGGAAGACCTTAGTAAAGGTCGTAACATTAGCAATTTTACAAACGTGTAGTGTTTCTTATGTCCTACATTGGCTTTTATCAAGTTGAAAGAGGTAAATATTTCAACTCGATAAAAAGAACGCAAAACAAATATGATTTTGTAGAAAAGTACAATTGATTTTTCTTCAACTTTAACTGTTTATATTAATAGAAAATTAGGCCTGTGAAGAAATTCGTTTTCAAGAAGATAATTGTCATTCTTTTATAGCTATATTTTCTTTATGGTCACTAAACATTTTTTTTGCAAAAAAGTTGTATTTCTAAAAAATTTGTCTTTCTTAGCTATTGATCGCTATAAATTTTTGCTAAAATTTTTAAGGATGTTTTGAAGAAATTTTCAGTTTCGTATAGATATTTAATTAAAGTTCCCCGTATCAGTAACAAAGCATTTTTAGACTATTATTTATAGAGAAAATTAGGGTTATTTTCTGTAGGGGTAAAGAATACTCCATTCTCTAGAAACACCTTGTTTATCTGTTCTCTCATACATTTAACACACTTTAAGAACACATTTAAGAAAAATATTGATTACCTCTGAAGGGATTTTGTAATTTGTAAAAAGTAGTATATATTTCCTTATTTTTTACCTTTGATTTTATATAGAAGTTGTTAACACAAAAGTTGTAAGGATTTACCAGAATATTTGCAAGGAAATATGTTTTTTCTTAACCAGTGGCGAACTCTCTTATGTTTTTTAATTAAAAATTAAACACCTTACATTTTACTCAATAACTTAATTTAACTCAACACACAAAACTCAACAATTTAAATTAACCCGCGACATGGTTAAATTAAACCGTTTTGAAATATCGAGTTGTCAAAATGATTACTTAGAGAACATTTTCATGTATGAAAAAACTGATAAAGAATTAATTATTATTTGTTTAATTCCCTAGCTAAATGCCTTTAATAATAAACAGAACCAGATAATTTTTCACTCTGATGTTTTTCTTGCAAATTTCACTCGTCCTAAAGGACTCGTGAAATTATGAAACACATGCAATCGTGAAAAATTATCGGTAATTTTAAAGCTCTCGTGGTATTAGGTACCCCCGATAATTTTTCACTCTAGCATGTTTGTCTCTATCATTTCCGGACACCCTGTATAAGTACCTTTTTTATGTAAAAATAATTATGCTTTCAAAATTTTCAATAAAACATTTGTGATGGGACGCTTTGTATATTAAATCAAATTGTCATTCCGATCATAATTGCCATGCGGATGCTTTGAAACTTGCAAGTAAAATTAAAATATGTGACTTAATGAGGAAGCAAAAGGTATAACTTTTTTAAACTATTCTTCAACTACAACCTCATTTAAGAGAGAAAACGAAAGATGAACAAGAAAGTCATTTTTTCTCCAAACGTCATTAAATTGCTAGTTTATTTGAGACAACAGACGAAGGTAAAACATTTCATTTCCTTACTCTCATCCCGGCGGCAGGCAAAGTTTACTGCCGCTCAAGAACATTGCGATGCGATATGCGAAGTTTATACTTACTTATATTTATTAATAATAAAATAATAAATTAGCACGCGCCTCTCTGGAAGTAAACTTATTGTTTCTTCCAGAGAAACCCCCTGCTTTTGAATGATGTGCAATATTTTTAGCTTTGCTATCGCTATAACACACAATACGCAATAATAGTATATTTAAGCACCTAAAACAATATAAAATCATCATGAACAACCTCCCTCCCCCCTACCCTCGTTACTCGGAAACTCGGAAGTGACTGCTCATTGGCTGCATTGACTCCGTATGCCTGCTAGATCTAAACCGACAAAACATAGGCGCTGGTTTCATTTCACTTTCTATGTTTTGAATTGAATCTTTTTTAGAATTATTACCAGAAAAGTCCAATAAGGTAACAAATATTTTTATGAAAATAAGTATTGTAGTAGCAATTTAATGTCAAAACGCAATGTATGGTACCTATGGGTATTACCATACGTTTTCGATGATTGAAATAGGATTTGACATTGGTGGCTGTCACTTTACCTGCCGGCGACGGGCGGCAGGTAAATTCTTTACCTGCCGCTGCTAAGATTGTCTACATGTCTATTAGTACTAATGACAATATAATTCAAAAGTTTGGAGAAAAAATAATATGTTTTATTCGGAGCTAAAGTGACTTTCCTGGCTCGCCTGAAACCACACAGCCTCGCCAGAAAAGTGATAATTTCGCTCCTTATGAAACAATATACTATTTCCCCAAGAAAAAATGAGAGTTGACGATTAAAACATGACAACTGACAGCCTTCAGTTGTTTCAGGTCAAATGAAGGTGACCAGCACATTTTAAGGTAGATGACTATGCGGAGGTTTTTAGCCGGTCGAATAAAACCAAGTAGAGATTAATGCTATAGGACAATTAGTTTGTATAAAGATTTTCCATAGTTGCAAATAAGGAAGAAGATTTTCCAGACGAGAAAAGTACGTATACGGAAATAGTAGCCAATAATGAGTCAATATAGGTGAAAAGATTCTATTATGAGCCACACCAAATTGTCTGTTAGTTTGGAAAAAATACATATTTATTAAGAAGTTATCGAATATCTATAAATCCAATTGAGCTGTCTTGCCTCAAAAAGCCTACACGGTGGGGTTTGGTGTCTGTCTCTTGATGGATGTCCTTCAAGGGCGACTGGTTTCATAATCTTTTTTAAGGGTCATTAAAGAAAAAATTGTAATTCCTCCTTATTGATTGTATTATAATCTTTGCCATTCAATGGATCCCAGAAACTTATATGCGTACGATGTATTGTGACTACAAAATATACGAATGTTGCTGAAAGCAAAAAAGCCGCCTCCCCTGGAGCCCATACAAGGTATTAGAAATCAATAAGAAAGGCCACGCATGAACAGCGTGGTCCCAAATTTTAATAACTTATTTACAGGTTCTACGGTGTGTTCGACAGTTCGGAATGTGGGTAATCTATCATTTTTTTACTTATACTGTCTTTTTTGTGTTTATCGATCTTATAGTACAGGCAAGTCCTGCTGCCTGTACAGCTGCCTGATCATAATAATTAAATATAGTTGCAGCGTTTAAACGTGCGTCGTTCTTGGACCCTCTATTATATGAGGGGTAGTTCTTGAGTTACGGTCCTGATGTGGTGAAGAAAAAAAAACAATGTCTTTTTCCCAAACTTCTTTTACTTCCAGACGTTTCGATGCTTTATGTGGCGTGAGGCAAAATTTGAGATAAAACGTTATGCAGTAGCTTGTACATTGAAAAACAATTGTATATAAAAATAAAGGTAAATAGTAAATATAACATAAAATTAAGAAAAGTGTGAAAAAGGGCGGCTTACCACAAAACTAAAACTTCACATTTACAATACCTTAACAACTAGAACACAACATGCTTACCAATAGTATGGTACTCATAACGTCTTTCTGGAGCACTACGATTTGTTTCCATAACTTGATGCCAAGCCTGACCAACACGTTGTATCCAATTTCACACACCTATTGAGAAAAACATAACAGAAAGAGAAAAGAAGTCCATCAGTGACATCTCACATATGAGATTGTTTTGTGTGGTAAGCCGTCCTATTTTCCCCTTTTTATACTTGTATTTATTATCTACTTTTAGTTTTATCTATATTTCTTTTTCAATGTATAAGCTACTGCATAACCTTTTACCTAAAATTTTGCCTTACGGACTTGTTAATCATAATAAAATACCGTTGCAGCTACTTCACTGATGAAGATGCCATAAAACATCGAAACGTTTAGAAATTTGGGAAAAAGAAACTTTTTTTTCTTCACCACCATCAGGACTATAACCCAAGAACTACCCCCACATAGACAATAATTAAATTTTGAAAAAAAAAAAACTGTATGGCTTGTTAAGGGTTAGTTGACCGGACATCACGGACGCTGCCCGTAAGCAACTAAAACACGTTTCCAGTTATATACATAATTAAAATGCAATGGACTCGTGCTGGGCTGGACAGTGGTCAGCATGCGGACTGGTTTAGGCACGAGCATACATGTGTACTCACATGTGAAACCTAATAGGCGCGAGGGCAGAACCAGTGTTAAAGTCACGTAGGGTGTAATTTATGACGTTTTAATTATGTGTTTTATCAGTTCAGTTTTTCAAGAGCTACACAAAATTTTAGTTTTAGCCACATATCTAATGATGACCTCAGAACAATGTAGAATATAAGTAATACACATATAGAAATATTTTTTTGATATAAGAAAGTTCATTCTTTTAAAAATACTGTTTTTGTTTAAAAAAATTTTATCAGATTAAGCAAATTTTTCTTCGACGGATCAGTGCTCTTTATTTATTAGAAGAAAATTGTTTTTTAAAACTATTATCTTCCTTCGAATTTCATTTTGTTCAAGTAAGAAGAGACAATCAATTTTATTTTTCTTGAAGATTCTCATAATCTTCTTATTGTTTTCTCTAACGAATAAAATATGTTTTATCAAATTTTTGTAAAATAATTATTTTATATATTATATTTACGGGTAAGACAAATACGTTTTTTTTTCATACATAATAATTAACTTTCTGTTGTCATACAATTAATACAAAAGTTCAGTCCAAGTTTTGAATCCTCGAACTATTCTCGAGATATTTGCACAATTTTTCATTTGCGAAAATCGATCACGAAGTTTCTGTTTCTGCGTAACTAATTTTTTTCCCACAAACGTGGTAGTCTGTTACATTTTTTTGGAGTCTCACGTCGTTCCCAAGATATTTAATAATTTTCTAATTTTCCGAAATAAACCTATAAAGCTTAATTATATCCAATTAAAACAACGGTTCAGTCCAAATTTCAAAACCTCAAACAGTTCTAGAGATATTTGCACATACTTTTTTTCTCCAAAATCGATCACAAAGTTTCTGTTTCTATATAGCTCATTTTTTTTTCAACAGCCACAACAAACGTGGTAGTCAAATGCATTTTTTGGAGCCTATTCTAAGCCATTCTAAGATATTAAATAATATTCTAATTTCCCAAAATAAACACATTAAGTTTGTATTCTTTTTTAATTAAATTTTGAATTGTTCGTTAACCTCAAACCGTTCTCAAGATATTAAATAATTTTGCTATTTTTTAAAATATACAAACGAACTAACACAATCGTATAATGAATTCCGTAGAGCTTCACACCATTTCCAAGATATCTATTAACATCTTTAATTTCCAAAACAAATCCATGAAGTTAGTTTTAAGATAACTTTTTGTACCTAAGCCAAATACGGAATTCATTTTTTTTTATTTTTAAATCGGTTTCGAGATATTTACTAATTTTTCAAAATAAACCCACAAAGGTTTTATTTGTTGTTAACAAATTTTTACCAACCAACATGTCACAAAGTCAAATGCAATTTTCGGAAAAAAAATTGGAACCACCTTGCACCAACTGAACACACGGTATATTGGGTACTGGGAGCAATGAAATGCCGCTAAGAGAATATTAATAAACCTGAAAGCAACATAACTATTTCTTATGTCAAAAAACTATTTTTCTTTCTAAAAAAATAATTTAAAAAAATCCAAATTAGGATTATAAATTCAAATAAGATTAGACCTGAAATTTTTCAAAAAAAACTCATTTTATCTAAAAATAGGTAACAATTTTTATGTTTTTTGAAAAAGTCGGACTAACATTAAAGCCAAAATATGTGAAAGAGTACAAATTTGGAGTGTTTGGCAACATTTAAATTAACAATTTTTCAAGAAAATTAATATTAAGTCAGAAATAAAAATTAAGTTAAGAAAAAAAGAAAAAAAAACTAAAAAAACTATTCAAAATTTGCAGCTAAAGCTATAAGTTTAAAATAGGTATTTCTAGTTTTGTGCCAAATTTTCCTCATTACAATATGTAGTACAAATGAGTATAATTTCCAATTGGTCAGTCCTTGAGAAAGTAAATTTTGTTTCAAATTTCTTTCAAAAGAATGAATACCCAATGAAAAAAACCTAATCTAGATAAAAAAAATAAAATAACAAAAATTTAGACTGAAAAAGACATAAAATTGTTTGAAAAGAACTCGCTATGCCTAAAAATGGCAACTTTGATGTTTTTTTAAAAAATCAGGCTAGGTTTAAGGCCAAATTATTTGAAAAATTACTTAAAGTGTAAGAATACAAATTTGGAATGTTTGGCAAAATTTAAATTAAATTATTTGAACAAAATTAATATTAAGTTAAAAATAAAAATTAGAATAAGAAAAGTAGAAAAAACTAAAAAATCATCCAAAATTTGCAGGTAAAGGAATAAATTTAAACTATTTTTAGTTTTTTGCCAAAGTTTTCTTATTACTATATGTATTACAAATTAGCATACATTCCAATTGGTCAGTCCTTAAAAAAAATCAATTTGAGTCACAATTCTCTCAAAAGGATGAAAAATCTTCGATCTAAAAATCCAATTAAGATCGAAGAACAAAATAGAAGAACAAAACATTTGTAAAAGACATAACAACGAATACTTGAAAAATGAAGAAAACAGTTAGACAGAAAAACTGGGACAAAAGAAGAGCAGATAGAATCGATATCTTCTCTTCGTTCTAAAAATCCAATTTAGATCGAAGAAAAAAAATAAAAGAACGAAATATTTATACAAAACATAACAACGAATATTTGAATAATGACGAAAACAGTAAGACAGAAAAACTTGGACAAAGAAAAATTACGACAAGGAAGAGAAGACAGAAACGATATGTTATCTTCGATCTAAAAATCCAATTTAGTACGAAGAAAAAAAATTAAAAAACCGAAACATTTGTACAAAACATAACAACAAATATTTGAAAAACTAAGAAAACAGTAAGACAAAAAACATGGATAAAGAAAAATTACTACGAGGAAGAGAAGATAGAATCGATATCTTCTCTTCTTTCTAAAATTCCAATTTAGTTCGAAGAAAGAAATTAAAAAAAACGAAACATTTGTAAAAAACATAACAACGAATATTTGAATAATGACGAAAACAGTAAGACAGAAAAACTTGGACAAAGAAAAATTACAAGGAAGAGAAGACAGAAACGATATCTCCTCTTCGATCAAAAAATCCAATTTTGAACGAAGAAAAAAAATGAAAAGAGCAAAACTTTTGAACAAAACATAACAAATACATAAATAAATAAATAAATAAACTTCCAACAACAAATCCAACAACGAATATTTGAAAAATGAAGAAATCAATAAGACAGAAAACTTGTACAAAAAAAATTACGACAAGGAAGAGAAGACAGAAACATTATCTTCTCTTCGATCTAAAAAATATAATTTAGATCGAAGAAAAAAAATAAAAGAACAAGACCTTTGTACAAAACATAAGAACGAATATTTGAAAAATGCGGAAAAGCGTAAGACAGAAAAACTTGGACAAAGAAATATTACGACAAGGAAGAGACGATAAAATCGATATCTTCTCTTCGTTCCAAAAATCCAATTTAGATCGAAGAAGAAAAAATATAAAGGACAAAACATTTATAAAAAACATATCAAGGAATATTTGAAAAATGAAGAAAACAGTAAGATAGAAAAACTTGAACAAAGAAAAATTACAAAGAAGAGAAGACAGAAACGATATCTTCTCTTCGATCTAAAAATCCAATTTAGATCGAAGAAAAAAAATTAACACAGCAAAATATTTGTAAAAAACATAACAACGAATATTTTAAAAATGATGAAAACAGTAAGACAGAAAAACTAGGACAAAGAAAAATTACTACAAGGAAGAGAATACAGAAACGATATCTTCAATTTTTGAAAAATTAAGAAAACAGAAAGACAGAAAAACTTGGACAAAGAAAAATTACAAGGAAGAGAAGGCAGAAACGATATGTTATCTTCGATCTAAAAATCCAATTTAGTACGAAGAAAAAAAATTTAAAAAACGAAACATTTGTACAAAACATAACAACAAATATTTGAAAAATTAAGAAAACAGTAAGACAAAAAAACATGGACAAAGAAAAATTACTACGAGGAAGAGAAGATAGAATCGATATCTTCTCTTCTTTCTAAAATTCCAATTTAGTTCGAAGAAAGAACTTAAAAAAACGAAACATTTGTAAAAAACATAACAACGAATATTTGAAAAATAGAGTAAAGAGCAAACAGAAAAACTTAGACGAAGAAAAATTACGACAAGGAAGAGAAGACAGAAACGATATGTTATCTTCGATCTAAAAATCCAATTTAGTACGAAAAAAAAATTAAAAAAACGAAACATTTGTACAAAACATAACAACAAATATTTGAAAAATTAAGAAAACAGTAAGACAAAAAAACATGGACAAAGAAAAATTACTACGAGGAAGAGAAGATAGAATCGATATCTTCTCTTCTTTCTAAAATTCCAATTTATTTCGAAGAAAGAAATTAAAAAAAACGAAACATTTGTAAAAAACATGACAACGAATATTTGAAAAATAGAGTAAAGAGCAAACAGAAAAACTTAGACGAAAAAAAATTACGACAAGGAAGAGAAGACAGAAACGATATCTTCTCTTCGATCTAAAATACCAATTTAGATCGAAGAAGAAAAAAAAATAAAAGAACGAAACATTCGTACAAAACATAACACCGAATATTTGAAAACAGTAAGACAGAAAAACAACTTGGACAAAGAAAAATTACAAGGAAGTAAAGATAGAAAGGATATCTTCTCTTCGATCTAAAAATTTAATTTAGATCGAAGAAAAAATAATAAAAGAACGAAACATTTGTACAAAACAAACAATGATTATTTGAAAAATGAAGAAAACGATAAGACAGAAAAACTTGGACAGAGAAAAATTACGACAAGAAAGAGAAGACAGAAACTATATCTTCTCTTCGATCTAAAATTCCAATTTAAATCGAAGAAAAGAAAATAAAAGAATAAAACATTTGTAAAGGACATAACAACGAATATTTGAAAAATGAAGAAAACAGTAAGACAGAAAAACTTGGACAAAGAAAAATTACAAGGAAGAAAAGATAGAAACGATATCTTCTCTTCGATCTAAAAATCCAATTTAGATCGAAGAAAAAATAACAAAAGAACGAAACATTTGTACAAAACACAACAATTTGAAAAATAAAGAAAACGGTAAGACAGAAACACTTGGACAAAGAAAAATTACGACAAGAAAGTGAAGACATCTATATCTTCTCATCGATCTAAAAATCTAATTTAGATCGAAGAAAAAAATAAAAGAACAAAACATTTGTAAAAGACATAACAACGAATATTTGAAAATGAAGAAAACAGTAAGACACAAAAATTTGGACAAAGAAAAAAATTAAAAGAACGAAACATTTGTACAAAACACAACAACGAATATTTGAAAAATGAAGAAAACTGTAAGACAGACAAACTTAGACAAAGAAAAATTACATCAAGAAAGGAAGACCGAAACGATATCTTCTCTCCTATCTAAAAGTCCAATTGAGATCGAAGAAAAAATGTAACGGACAACCTGTTCTTTTTTTGGATAAATTATAAATATTCCTACTGTACCAAAAAATTTTTTTTGATAATAAGTATCATTGAAACTGTATAAACAACGTCAAAAAAAGCAATAAACGTTAATTTCATATCCGAGTTGTTCCTGGCTAATATTTCCGTATAAACAGGAAACATTTTGTTCCTGGCAAATTGCCCAAATTGGAGCAGACGCCATCAGGAAGACAACAACATTTTGCGTATTTGACTATAGTGTTTGGTGCCCCCCAAGAAGTATGTCAAAGTCACGTGACGGTAATTGGTACGTACACACGTGACGTTTTGGAAATGTGCTTGGAAACCTTGGGTATGGTGACCAAGTGCTAACATGTGAAGAAACTCGAATTGGTACTTGTGAGTTTGTGATTGTAGAGCGAACTCTATTGGATTAAACAAGTATTGTTTAGGTATAGTATCGTGGATCTTATTCTTCTTAAACTTCTGCCCCAGCAGAACAAAATAAAAAATCAATTGAGAAAATCCGCAATCATCAAAGAAGAAGAAAATCCCATGTTTCATTTCTGATTTGATTGCACCCTATTCCATTATGTTCTTTTACATATACAAGGGTACGTCACTTGTTCGTACTGAAAACGTACATATTCAAACCTATTCATCGGACATCTTAGTCCTGCAAATGTACGTACATATTACGCCGTGTACGTAAAGGCATAAAAAATACTTCCTATTCGTAATATGCTGTTTGGGTGCTTATGTTGTAGTTCATATACGATGAAAGCACAAATTCGTGCCGAAAAATCATAAACAACAGAAGTTTCAAACTCGTCCTGTGGTATGATAACTATAATTTAGGACCATAACCAAAGAAACCAACCATTATACTATTGCAAGGGTGCAAGAAAACACAACGTTCCAATCATTGTAAATAACTGAAAATAAATAAATAAACAATTTTTAAAAGCGATGCAGCTATTGACCCTGTCAACTGCTGGCGAGCCAACCTCCACCCTTAAATGTCAACCCCCCGTCCTCCGGCACCCCTCCCCGTCCTGTCCAACACAACACACACGTACCGCACGTGCTGAACCGGCCAGTGTCCCTTCAAATGTTTTGGGCACATGCGCGCGCCCTCTCCGATCGATTGAGGTTCGTAAGGGTGGGCAACGGCGGGGTTCGATTGGCCGGGGGGCGGTGTCATCCAGCGGGTAATTACCCTGGACCAGGGACCGCAAGAGGGGGTGGCGGGCGGCCAACGCGTGTGATAAATAACCCCCAACGACAACGAAACGCTCTCAATGTCGAGGATGATTAATTAGGGCGGCCGCCGGATCAGATGGTGCAGTTACTGCGGGATAACGTACAGGGTGGTTTGTCTGTTTTTTTCTAGTCCTGTGAAATATTTGTTTAGAACTTAGATTGTTATGTATTGAATTGTATGCAAATAATATCATGCGTTCATTTAAAAAAAAACTCAAACAGGCCATAGAATTAGAACAGTAGGTCTGAGATGACTTTATGAAAGTCGAAGATGCCATAAAATGTTTCGATTTTCATTTTTCATGAACTTATCTCAGACAAGAGTTTTAATTCCATGGCTTGAAGCGAATTTTTTTTCAATCTATAGACTAATCAGTAGATATTATGTTACCAAAGTAAATTAGAAGCAGCAGCGCCATCGTCACTTTCAACCACGACCATGAGTTCTAATTTCAGAAACTTCTACGCGTCCGTTAAAAGAAGTACCACACGTAACGTGTGTTAAAAAAAAAACTTTCAACTGAGAAAAGTTGATAAAAAAAAATTGAACATAGGAACATTTTCGTTCGTGCTAGAGATGGGCATTAAAGATCGACTTACAGACTAATTTCGCTATTCTCAAAATTAAGTAGTCGCGTGTAGTCAATGTTTCTTAAAACATGATTTGCCTTATCTTTCAGGCTACAGAAACCGTTGAATCATTTTAAAATGGTCGAAATCCTTTTATTTTTCGTATTGATGTTAATGGAACTTCGCACCCAGAATTCGCTCAGCTCTAGTTGAGAGGATTTCATTCTGGCAGGTGAAAGCTAATGGCCAAAAATTGATAATAAATTAAAATCCACTAGTTTTGTTCCAATTAGTTACAACAATTTTTGTTATAAAAATTGAATTATTGACACTTTTAATAAAGATGTACCGTCCACTCACATCGTCGTAGCCGTGGGACGAAAACTATTTTTGTTTGTATTGTTTAATAAAATGGTTCTAATCTTATTTTGCGAAAGAATTGCCTACACACTTAACTTTAGTACCAAATATCTCAATCACCGACTTAGTGATCAAATAGTCCAGCCCTAGGCTAGCCATATTGAAAATCTTTGACATTCAATTTTTTTATGAAGTCATCTCAGACCTACTCTTCGAATTCCATGGCCTGTTTGAGTTTTTTTTTAATGAACGCATGATATATAAATGTTTATTTAAGTTAACGTGAATTAATTTTAATATGAATTCTTAAAAACTTAGTAAGATTGTCAAATCGTCCCTCCAATGCCAAAACCACGAATGTGCCGAACTTCAGAATAGCGCATTCATGGTTTGGGCACTGGATGGACGAAATGTGAGTATCTATCTATCTGTAAATCTAAATATGGACTATAATACCTAACATGTAAATGTGTGTGACTTGAGGTTTATAAGATTTGTTACAGAAGCCTAGTTTTTGATTCTAAGCACCATTTCTTAATAAAGTTTAGACGTCTGTGTTATACAAGAGGCACTTTGCCCTCTGGGAAAATGTTTAATTTTGAAATAATAAAACATTTAATTATATAATGCGGTTTAGCCTATGTGTAAAAAGAAGAAATTAGATTTTTTTTAAATTTACAAACAAAATTAAAACCCTGAGGAATACGTGTGTAACCAAGGGAGAAATTAAATTTTACCTGACCATTTCGTGACACTGTTTATTCCATCAAGCTAATCTGGAGACCCCTTTTTAGCAGTGGGAATCTTTAAACTGGTGACGATATCCGCCGGAAGTGACGTCTCTGTGACGTCATGACGTCTTACGTCAAATTATTGCAAAAGAGGTGTCAGTCCCAGATAACAATCCGACGTCGAGCCGATGTTGCTTCAGACAACCCGACGTCGGCGCGACAACGTATCGAATTTTTTTTACACCTAAATGGGGAATGTAATTTCCAGTCGAGCCGACGTCGGATTGCGACTACGTTTTAGGCAGAATCGGTCCTAATAATTATACTTTTGCCGACGTTGCTTTAGTCGCATTTTTGGAGTCTTTTCTAACCAAGCAAGGTTTGAGGTGCAAATACTTTTACTTTTAAGTACAAAAAAAATGACGAATTTATATCACCGTACGGCAGCAACGCCACCTTGCAGTTTTCTGTGTTATGTTTGTTCTTATTCGTTCAATATGGTAGGGCTTTGTGTATATTATATAATTTTCATTTAAGTTTTACGTATTACTTAACAAAAATTACAAACGCTTGGCACTTTACTGCCAAATATACCTAAAATACTTCAAAAAATAACAACACCCTTAAAAAATTCGGAGAATTTAGTAATAGTTAGTATTTTTTGATACAGAAAATCTCTATTAAAAATGGATTTTTAACAATTCATAATATAATTCGACGTTTTTTAAATGTATATGAATAAATTAACTCATATAATGACTATAATGACGAATAGAACAAAAACAAAATTAAAATTATTTACGTTGACTTTGAGAGTCCGAAATGGCCGCCATAAAATTTTGCATTTTTAGCGTTAAGAAATGGCGTCGTTGCGATATGACCATAATATAAACTAATAATGACTAGAACTCCATAAATCTTCACTTGGATACCAATAACTTGCACTTCTTACATTATTTTGGTATAACAATCTGGAGAAGATTTTTACTTCCAACCTCTGCGTCTACGAATCTAACCAAATCTGCCTTATAGTTGAACTAGTCCTTGCAGCAAATGTCGCGCCGACGTTGCGCAGCGTCACTAACCAATCACTGGTCAGTTAAGGGTCGGCGATTTCCAATTTTATGTAGGATGAGGATTGTAAGTTACATTCGGTTATTTGTTTTGGTTTTCGCAACGGTTTATTATTATTGATTTTATCTGCGATTTCTCGGAGGCCTCACTAATTCAAGTAATTGTGTGTACTAGAGCTAGAACTAGAGTTTCTAGCTCTAGCACAGAGCACTACATGGCTCTACAATAGGGCTGGCTGAGTAAGTAGGGCATAGGTATCGCGAATAATTTTCTCTTCATATTTCGTTTTGGACAGGATACAGATTTTGGCATTACAAGCAGGATTTCATATGGCTTGTAATTGTCTTATGGTGGCGTAAACACATAATTCTTTATTGCCTGATGATCTTCGGATGCAAGTGAACTGAGTACATTCGTGTCTATTGGAACAGCTTCTGGTTTCAGACTGTGTGTAACGACTCTTTCGTACAGCATGCCCAAGTTTATAGAAAAAATTGCTTACCACTTATTTGTCACTACTTAACTGTTGTTAATCCTTATTTGGTAGTATGTTTGAACGCATCCTACCTCTTTTTCTATAAAAAGTACTACTGCGTTTGAGAAAAGCTTGCTTTTTTGGCATATTTCGAACGTTTAGGTATTAATTTAATATATGTATTAATTATTTTATCGTTCTTATAGAAAGGTGGATAGTCATATATTCATATAGAGTAAAAAAAAAATAAGTAACCGTACTTATTTTATGGTTGGCAGACGACGTCGGCATTACGTGAGAACTTCCAAACAAATGCACTAATGTGCTTGGGTCAGAAATTCCAACCACACGCGACGTTGCGTCTAGTGGCATAAGACAACTTCAAATAGGTACAATTCTTCGACGTCGAAGCGTCGATGGTCCGACTTTAACCCCGACTAATCCGCAACCATTAACGACCGACGTTAGATAAACGGCGTCTCGACGTCTAACCACGACTTTGGTTAAAAAGTTCTTGGACAACTAAGAATTGCACCTATTTTGACGTCAGAAGACGGAAAAATGTTAATTGGGGTGTCATTATTTTTATTATATTTTATTCCCAATCCAATCGAATATCGCCCTTAAATCCATCTTCTAGGCGCTAGAGTTCCTAGCCCTTAGCTGACCTAGCTCCAAGGTTTTCCAAAACTCAACTTTCAACTTACAAAAAAACAAATACAGTCCACACAATCAATCAGGTTTCCATCCAAAAAACGGAACCATTTTTAGGGAAATATCAGCATTTGTTGGCTATATACACATCTTCTTTACATAACTTTACATTGGGTTGATAAAAATAAAATAAAGTTATGAAACTTATACCGAAAATTGGCGCCGTTTTCGGGATAAGTTCAATTATCTGCTCTCGATAAGGATTTCGATATCTGTCTTCTGAATGGCTAAATAGTCAAACTGCCACCAAACACTCTTTTTTGACAACTTCCAATTTAATCATTATAATAAGTTTATGCAAAATACAGTAAAAAAACAGAAATTATGTTTTAATAAATTTATGTCTGACGACGATTCTTAGTCGTTTCTTGTTGGTATTGTTACGGGATACGGGTTCCAATAATTTATCGTCAATTAACTAGACACTTTTATTTACTTTTTACTATTACAACACGATTAAAACACAATTATTCTCTACTAACAATTTGCACTGTTCGCTTGTCCGCTTATTTCGCTTATTTACTACACTGCACTATCTATTACCTTTTTATACCCAGCCTGAACACACTCTCGTACTTTTGAGAATGGAGGCGACTGTTCCCGGTTCTCGTTTATTCTAGATGGGTTCCCGGGATCGCAGTCGGCGCTCGGCGTTGCCGCTTCGGCCCGAATCTCTGTGAACCGACCGTCGGACGTAACATTACTCTTGTTCGCAATCCAAGTTGAACCACTTTCATCTTTGCTCTAGGGCACGTTGGGTACGTTGGATTCTGTATACCACGTCGTTGATCCGTTTGATAACTGTATATGGACCCTCCCAACTTGGAGACAACTTGGGAGACATTCCTTTCTTTCTCTGTGGATTGTACAGCCACACCAGTCACTTGCCTTAAATTCTGCAGAATTCGCCATTAGATCATTTCTGGCTTTCATTTGATCGCTGGCAACCTTTATCTTTGTCCACACGTTTCGATGGATTTCCTTTAAACTTTCTCGGAATTCATCAGCATAGTTCTGGACATCTTGCACCGGTTCTTCTGGCGATCCGTACACCAAATCTACTGGAAAACGAAGTTCTTTATCAAATGTAACCTTGGCAGGGTTATGTCCTGTCGTGTTATGCACTGTACCTCTGTAAGCCATCATTAGATGGGGCAGAAATTTATCCCAATCTTTCTGGTAGTTCGCTACCATTTGGCAGAGGAGCAGAGGTATTGTTCCATGATTCGATTGAAACGCTTGACCATGCCATCTGATTGTGGATGGAGCGGAGTTGTCCTTGTTTTACAAATTCCCAGAAGTTCCATGATCTTCCTGAAAAGTTGCAATTCAAAATTCCGTCCCTGGTCCGAATGAAGCTCTAATGGTACGGCAAAACTACTGAAGAATTCGTCAACTAAGACCCTTGCCACGGTGTTAGTTGCCTGATTTGGTAGTGCAAAAGCTTCAGGCCATTTACTGAAATAATCCATGGTAACTAAGATGTATTTGTTGCCATCGTCCGTTTCTGGAAAAGGACCTGCCCCGATAGCAATTCTTTCAAATGGGGCGCCAACATTGCATTGCTTAATTTGCCCCCTAATCTTTCTTTGGGATCCTTTTACGGAGCAGCAGGTATCACAATTTCTGCACCACTCTTCGACGTCATCTCGGCAATTCACCCAGTAGTATCTTTCCCGAATTCTATCCAGGGTCTTATTCAGTCCAAAATGGCCTCCAGACACTCCATTGTGCATTTCTCGCAAGACATCTTTCCGTCTACTTTCTGATACGACAAGCTGCAGCGTGACACTTTTCCCGTCGGAGGTTTCCCAAGTCCTCTTCAGTAAACCATTCTGTATAGCCAAGGAAACCCATTGAGCCCCCATAGCTTTTACTTCCGTGCTCTTATCTGTTATGTCTTTCCAATCAGATCTTTGATTTTCCAGCTTCCATTGACGTATTAAGCCCACATTATTATCAGTTGTTTTTTCGACTTTCATTTGTTTAGTGGTCCTCATTTGTTTAGTGGTCCAATGTTGGTCGACGTCAATCCTGGTTCTCTTAAGGATGCTTGGTCCATCTCTTTGTTTTACTCGTTCGCAGTGTCGTCATTCCCCTTTACAAGGCCTGGATGAGGCCTTGTAATTATCATGAGATCTGCATAGACGATATTCAATTTTTGCCAGGGATAGTGAGGCTTCTTCCAAGCTGTCCAATCCTAATTATCCTGGGGGCTTCCGTGGGGCCAGTCAGCGTTCGCCCCTTCACACTCACTGGTCTTAGTTTTCCGGTTGATGTGTCAGTCTGGCAGATTGTCGCCGTGGCAAAATCTGACTCCTTTCTTGTCGAATGGCCCATTCTGCCGCAGTTGAAGCAAGATCCGGGTTTCTGTAGGTCGGCATTTCGGTCCATTATTCTTCTGTAACCAATTTCCAAATTCCTTCTTCCACATTCCAAATTTCTTCTATAACCAAACTTCTCGTGGCCTGCTCCTTGATTGGTCGAAATATGAAGTCATTTGCTTCCTGAATTCATGCTGCTCGTCCAACAATTGCTTTAAGATTGAGTTTGGTTGCGGCTTTTCCTGTACGTTAAGTATTCTAACTCTGTGACCCGTGTTTATTCTCGACGCCTGATACTCCAATGCCCGAATTAATGCCTCATTTGCACTGGAGGGACGAGTCAACCTCAAATGGCATTTCTTTTCACTGTCGCGAACTCCTTCGATAAACTGCTGGACTGATAGCTGGTCAAGGAAATTAGAGGGAGCCGCAGGATACGCTAATCTTGTCAAACGCTCAATGTCCGCTCCAAATTCCTGTAGGTTTTCGCCTGGTTTCTGCTGCCTCATCCGTAGTTCTGTCTGGTAGATTATTTCGCAATGAGCATTACCAACCCTCCGCTCTAACGCCGCGGCAATTGAGTTTTAATTACACTTTTCAGTGGTCGACAATGTAGGCATGATGTCTGCAACCTTTCCTCTCAAAACTACTAAAAGTTCGGTAGCCTTGTCCGAATCTGTCCATCCAACTGCTGCTGCCTCAAATTGGTCTTTATAAATTCTTTAAGAACTAGTGCTGTCGAAAACTGGAGGCCTAGTAATTTTTAGTTGCTCAGCTTTTGAAGCTGGCCCACTGCGACGTGTTTTTCAGATCCGCCACCGTTCTTTTAATTCCGTAATTTTCATCTCTACTTCAGGCTTGACCTGATCCATGTCTTGTTTGACTTGGTTTACGTCTTGTTTGACTTGATCTACGTCTTATTTGACTTCAGTCACAAACAGAGCAGCTTGATTTTTTCTTGTTCCTTTTTCTGAAGTTGCCTTTGTTTTTCTTGCTCTTCCAGAAAATTCCTTTGTTCCTCTTTGTCCTTCTTCAGTATTTTTTTAAGTTTTAAATACCTATGTTTTCAAGTATAATAAAAGTGTTTCACTTAAAAGAATATAAAACATGGCGCAGTCTGTCGTGTCAATTTACAAGAAGTAAATATATAAATTTTGTGCGGAGGTACTCAAAAAGTGTAAAGTACCTACTGTAAAGTATCAGGGCCAAAATCGAAAGGACATAATGGCAGCATTAATGGGACCAGCAAAATTGCCTCCTGACTTCGATTTACAAGGTCCAAGTGCGGCAGCGGAGTGGAAGTTTTGAAAGGTAACTTTTGAGGACTACCTTGTAGCCACAGGCCAGCGTGAGGCACAAGACAATATAATATTGCCAATACTTAGAAATATAATCGGTGTTGAATCTGCCAGGATTATCTCAACTTTTGTGATTCCTGTAACAGAATCCGATAAGTATAAGGCAATGTTGCAGTTGATAGACAGTTTTGTGAACTCCAGAGAAAATGAATGCTTTGAAAGATACAAGTTTTTGAAGAAAATCGAAAAAGAGGGTGAGTCCTTTGAGCATTTTCTGATTGACTGCAGACATTTAGTCAAAAGCTGTAACTATAATGTAGTTGATCCTAATGAAACTAATGAAGATAAAGCTGATAAAGCGTGATAAAATTGTTATGAGCATTAGGGATCCTATAACCAGAGAGTCTTTGTTAAGAATTGATAATCTTAGTTTAGAAAAGGCCATGTTGCAGGACAATTGAGCAAAACAAAGAGCAAAATTTAAAGTTCCAAGAGAATGAAGTAGCAGAGGCCAACCTTGGTCTATGACATAAATTATTTTTTAAAACCGGGTCGTTTGTGTGAAAAATACGGTCCTAGAAACTTCAAAGAGCCAATGCTACCTCATGATGTTCCTAAATATCGTTTTAGCAAAGTAGAAACTTTGGGAATAAGTGATACAAGATGGCCCGGTCGTGGAAAAATCAGACTGAAGAACGCAGTGTTGTTTTATTCCGGAAACGAAGACACCCACCACTATAACGGAGTAGGCATTATGGTGGACCTGGACACCAGCGGTTCTATCACTAACTTCATACCACTCTCTGATAGAGCAATGATGATACAACTAAGGGCCACCAATGGACAAACCACAGACAGAGTTGGAGGCATGGTATACAGAAGTCAAACAATTAATAGCCGCCACAAATAAAGACGACATCACCCTTATCCTCGGGGATTTCAATGCCAAGATAGGTAGAGGAAAAAGTGGGGATACCGTGGGTGAATACGGCCTGGGAATTAGAAACGCAAGAGGCGATACCCTGGTCCAGTTCTGCCAAGAAGAAAAACTGTTGGTTTCCAACACATGGTTTAAGCTACCTGTACGTCGCCTCTACACATGGAAATCCCCACAGGACACCACAGAGCATCCGGAGGAATCAAATTAATTATATACTGGTTCCAAAAAGATATAGAAATGGAGTGCTTGGTGCTAGGACATATCCAGGAGCAGATGCCGAGTCAGACCATCATCCCGTAGTGGCACACTTTCGTATTAGACTTAAGAAACTTAAAAGAACGCAGTCCAACAAACCAAACGTAGCACTACTACAGAATGAACCCGAACGTCAAACAATCACTGACAAACTCAACAATGAGCTCAAAAAGGTTATACAAAAGAACGAAATGATTCCTGATACCGAGAGCCCTTACAGGATCGAGGACACCTGGAATTCATTCAAGAAAGCTATATTAGACACACAAAAGCCGCTAGTAACACCAAACAGAACGAAACAACATAAGGAATGGATGACCCAAGAAATACTCATGCTGATGGAACAGAGACGTAGCTTCAAGAACACGAGCGCAGAAAAATATAGGGAAACCCAAAAACATATCAGAAGAAAAATCAGAGAAGCCAAGGAAAAGTGGATGGAAGAAAGGTGCCAACAAGTAGAAGAACTATACAAAAAACACGACCTCTTCAATTTACATAGGAAGGTCAAGGAAATTACAAGTAGTCGAAAATACCCAGCGTTGTCCCATATAGTTAACCAGGACAACAAAATAATCACAGATGATGGCGAACTTAAAAAGGTATGGGCAGAATATGTGGCAAATACATTTGAAAGCAATAGCCCTCCTTTTCACAGTCAAGATCCGACGGAGCCGACACCGGAAATACTTCAATCGGAGGTCCAAAAAGCACTAAGAGAGATAAAAACTAAGAAAGCAGCAGGCCCAGATGACATTTGCCCAGAGATCCTAAAACTTATAGAAGAGGAAAACATACACATCCTGGTTCAACTTTTTAAAGATGTCTAGAAATCGGGATACATCCCCCGAGATTGGCTGAAATCAACCTTTATACCTATTCCTAAAAAACCCGGAGCACGGAAGTGTGCAGAATTCCGATTGATCAGCCAGGTGTTAAAGGTGTTCTTGAAAATCATCCATAGGCGCATACGTGCAAAATGCGAACAGGATGTAAGCGAAGTGCAAATGGGTTTCCGCGAAGGAATGGGTACCAGAGAGGCCTTGTTTGCACTCTCTGTCCTACTACAAAAATGCAGAGACCAGCGAAAGGAAGTGTACCTGTGCTTTATAGATTACACAAGGGCCTTTGACTGTATAGATCACACCAAATTATTGGAACTACTGGAAAGAAAGGGTGTCGATGCCGAGGATTTAAAGATCGTGCAGAATCTCTATGAACAGCAAATAGCATCTGTTAAACTGGAAAACACCGAAACAAGCACTGTACCCATAAGGTGTGGAGTCAGACAAGGGTGCGTACTTAGCCCCATGCTTTTTAATATGTATTCAGAAATCATTTTCCAAAACGCTCTGGACGAGGCGGTGGACGGTCTGAAAGTCAATGGGAAACTCATAAACAATCTAAGATATGCTGACGATACAGTGATAATTGCGGACAGTCCTGAAGGACTGCAACGCCTAATCGACAGCATATCGGTTTCCGGGGACGAAATGGGACTGAAGATTAATATCTCAAAAACGAAGATCATGCAAATAAGCCGCAACCCAAACAACCATCCCAACATAAATATATACAGAACAACTATAGAGCAGGTCACTAAATTTAAATATCTGGGAAGTTGGATCAGCGAGGACCTGGATACTGAGATAGAAGTAAGATCCCGCATAGAGCAAGCGAGAACTAACTTTACTAAGATGCGGAACCTATTAACGGACAGAACACTCAACTTAAACATAAGATTTAACTTCGTTAGATGTTATGTGTATTCCACGTTACTGTATGGAGTCGAGGCCTGGACGCTGAAAGTCAGCGGCATTAATAAACTGGAAGCATTGAGATGTGGGTGTACCGCAGAATGCTGCGTATTCCATGGACCGATCGTACCACTAATCAAGAGGTCTTACATAGGATGAACAAAGACCGAACAATCCTCGAGACCATAAAAAAGCGAAAGACCGCTTACCTTGGCCATGTCATGAGACAGGACAAATACAGATTCCTACAACTGATTGATTATGGAGGGCAAGATTGAGGGAAAGCGTGGTCCTGGACGTAGAAAATGCTGTTGGCTGAAAAACATAAGGGATTGGACAGGCTTAGACTCAAACTCCCTGCTGAGAAGAGCCCAGGACAGAGCCGAATTTGCCAGAATTGTTGCCGATCTTCATTGAATGGAGAAGGCACTTCAAGAAGAGAAGAAGAAACTGATATTTTGGAATTTAATAGTAAATCATATCTTGTGGTAATTGATCACTTTTCACACTGGATTGAAGTTGCCTTGTTGAAAGATAAAACTTCTACTTCAGTTGTGGATTGGTTTCAGGATGTTTTTACGCGTTTTGGTTACCCAGAGCATATAATTGCTGATAATTTAACTTTTTTGTCTAATGTAAGCAGGAAATACTATAAGTCTAAGGACATTAACATTCTGTCATGTTCACCCCATTTTCATCAAAGCCAATTTTCATTTTTCTTCCATTTGCATTCATCAAAGCCAAGCAATGGATTAGCGGAAAAGGCTGTAAATATTGTTAAACAAATGTTGGGAAAATGTACTGATGACAAAGGCGATATTAGAGAGATTGTAATGGAGTACAATAATTCTCAGAGTTTTACGTTCATTGTTGCCTGTTAGTGGCGCGTTAGAACCAAAAGTAGTTAAGGACACTTACCAGAAACTGTGTGATCAAAAGCAAAAGATAAAAATGCAGTTCGATAAGACAGCCCGAAGTAAAACAGTGCAATTTAAGAAAGGGGATAAAGTGGTGTGTCTTAGTGGTAACGAGAAAGTGTGGTATAAGGCTGTTGTTGTGGAAAAAGCTAAAGAGCCCAGGTCATACTGGTTGAAAAAAGAATGTAACAATAGGAAAGTTAGACGTAACACTAGCCAAAAGCACCAAGTCGGGTCCAATAATTCTTCAGGAACCTGAATTAAACCCATAATATGTAATACATGATGAATTGATATTGGATGAGGATAGTAATAGTGTTAACAAGAATTTGAATGATTTGTCTGAGGCTGAGGATGTCCGACCTATTATGGACCCGGCATTATTGATTCCTTGTAGATTTGATAATGAACGTAATGTTGTACGCTCTCGCTTTGGCCGGAAGATTGTAAGGCCGCGTAGGATTAATCTTTGAAGGGAAGGTGTTTGACGAATGTTGATAATATATATACATCTCTAGTATGTCAGCTGTCACCTGAACTGTCACACATGTCGAGATTATCGACATCTCGAATATCTAATGATGAACATGTGGTTTAATAAAAACCTTTTTCTTAAAATTTTTAAATATATTTTCAAGTAGAACAAAAGTGTTTCACTTAAACGAATATACAACTGCCTTTGTTCCTCTTTATCCTTCTTCAGCATTTCCATATGTGCTGCCAGTTGTTCATCCATGATTTTTGTCGTAGATGGAGTATATGGCATGTAGAAAATACCAAAGTTCTTGCACTGTTCTTACCACGCAATATCTCACGCGCGGGACGACTCCTTTGTCCGTACAGTCACAAGTTTGACGAAAATTATCCCACTTCTGACGATACGAGTTCCACTAATTTATCGTCAAATAACTGCACACTTTTATTTACTTCTTACTATTACAACACGATTAAAACACAATTACTCTTTACTAACAATTCGCACTGTTTGCTTGTCCGCTTATTTCGCTTATTTACTACACTGCACCATCTATTCGATCCCATCTCGCGCGGCTCGCTGGTTTATATACCCGGCCTGAACACACTCTCGTACTTTCGAGAACGTAGGCGACTGTTCCCGGTTCTCGTTTATTCTAGATGGGTTCCCGGGGTCGCGGTCGGCGCTCGGCGTTGCCGCTTCGGCCCGAATTTCTGTGGACCGACAGTCGGGCGTAACAATATTATTGATATTAAATATTATTTTTCTACAGAGCAAATTGAAACAAAAATTGTAAAATTAAATTATACTCCTACAAGAGATCAGGTGGCCGACATTGTTACGAAGCCGCTTCCAGGGACTCGATTCTTAGAACTACAAACCAAATTGGGTCTACAGCAACACCTTCTGGTCTGATTAGGTCCTTCTGGGTTTCCCTACTCCCTAGTAACAATGTTGGACTGTACTCCCAAAGAAACCTAGGATAGAGTGTGTATAAGTGCTATTAATACATTATATTAATACTAAATATAAAATTTTATATATTTTTTATAAAATGTTTGCTTATAAAGTTAAGTTAAAATATGATTTTTAAGATCTAAGAATTAAGATGATTGACTGTTTAGTAGTTACTTACACTATATTGTGTATTTTTCTTAATTGATCAATTTTTGAGGGGGCGTGTTAGAATATAGGTATAAGTAGTCATGTTCAAAAACCAATCAATTAACCTTCTTATAGCTCTGTATGAAGCATTCACTTATGATTGTCATCAAGAAAATGTTGGAAACAGATTTTAAAAAATTAAGATTTCAAAGCTAATGAGATGACAAAAAATAATTGAATAAGGTATATATGTTAAGTGAAATATGAGTCTCACAAGAGTCGTGTGACTCCAGTCTCTCTGTTTCTTGGAACCCATAAATTACAAGTGCATAAACAAATGTATTTAGGAATGTTCTTAAGGGTTGGAGTAGTTAGTTAGGTCGAAAGTGTTCTATTGAACACACTTCGGGCACACCTCTCCTTAGTAATTTTTACTTTGAAATAAAAGAATAAGTTCAAATTGTTAAACACGTGTGTTATTGAAGGCCTAACTTCCAATAATTATGAATTAAAACCATTAATCAATTTTTACGAACTGTTTATGAGGGTGTGACAAACCTACATATGTAATAATCATAGCAAGTTAAGCATCAAGTTTCTACAGCTCTGCGTAATTGTTATTAAAATTTCACAAAGAAGCCGGTTAAAAGGGCAATTCGAAGCGATTGCCGCGGAAGAGTGCAACGACGGGCGCCAACTTTTTCGAAAAAGGAATAGCAAAGAAAAACGACGTCTTGGCGACCCTGACCTAGCCCTACTACTGCGGGCGTACGCCGGGACTGCTTCTCATTCATAATTAGCAAGACTTTTAAAAAGCGAGGCAAAATTCTCTCTCTCTCCCGTCTTAAGACGACGATAACTTTCATTTCTTTAGAGCGCGCGAGCTCAATTTCAAATTGTAATTTTAGTTGAGTTGAAAACAGACGCGCCTTTACAAGAACGAGAGTGAACGAGAAATTCCACTGAAAGAAGGCACGGAAATTGATATTTTATTTTAAATTATATTGCAGAAATCAATTTTTAGTGTACAACAGGTATTGAACAATGTTTCTACGAGATATTAAGTATATCAGTAAAAAATGTGATTATGCGGGCTGAATTGGCTAATGTGATTTTCGACTTTTCAAACCTCCAAAAATAACTCTTTTCTTACATTTGTTTGATAGTGGTTCGTGCATTACTGGATAAAATTTCCTGGACTTTTATCTTTATTGAATTTTTATACGACGCGACTTTTGCGAGGTTTTGAGCAGTAATGTCTGCCTGCTCGTTGTTAAGTGAAAGTGGTAATAATCCCGAGAATCCTTGCTCATGTACTAATGGGTATTTGGAAAATAAAAATTGGTATTTGGAGAGTAAAAGTTTGCATTTGTGCAAATATGTATTTAAAATAAAAGATTTTTGTTATTCAGGGAAACACCACTGGGACGATCTGAGATCGTTGTAGTCTACTCTGTAGTCAGTAAGTCGTGATAGACCCCTGCCTTATAAACGCCGGGGTAAGAGTGCATAGTTGGAACTTCTATTTGAAAACAAAATCTGCATAGGAAAGGCGGTGTGATATTGTGAAGAATATCGAATAATGCTGCCACCTGTGAGTCGGTGGGTGAAGTTTCGGCGCTGCCCCCTGTGAGTTGGTGGATGAAGTTCCGCCACAATACTCACCTCCCCCTCCCAGTGATGAGAACGGAGGTTGTATGATGGGAGAGAAGCGAAGCTCATTTTGCGAAGTGAGGGGACGAAGTTGTGTTGCTATTGCTTGAACCAGGTGAGTGACGGAGAATGTGCCAGTGTTGCCGAGAATGGTACCAGGGAGTGATGTGTGTAAGATAATTCCGCGGTGCAGTGAGTGAAAAGAGAGTTTTACTAGATGCTGCGTGAGTCTATCACCCGGGGCACTTGGTTCTTATACAGATATTTGCAGAGTTTAATCTTGCTTTATTTGTAAAAACGAGTAATTAAATGATAATAAATGAGTGTTAGTATAGTCATTATATCATGAAGTTTACTGGAAAAATTAATAAAAAAACCAGTTCAAAAACAGCTTCGGATACAATAGAGCCTTTGAGCTGTTCAGGTCTAATATTATCTCGCGAGCAAACATCATAGGGGTCTTCAAGCGTCACCAGTGCAGTGCTCGCGTTGTCAGGAGGAGGGTCAAACCACCCGTATCCCCGCAAGCAATACACCAATGGTTTAAAATTAGTGTAGAGAGCATGTAGTGTAACCGTAGTAGATGCTGTAGTTTTGAGGTAACAAATGATGATGAGTGTGATCATGGAGACCTCCATGGTTCGCAAAACACAGGTAGGCGTTTATAGGCTGGGCCATGTTTAATGTAGTTTTCGGGTTCGAAGCGCAAACGCGTCATTTCTCTACTTAGAGCAGAGCCTGAAAGTTAATACTTATACAATTTATTTGAGATTTGGTTAATATATTCTGAAATAAACTCAATCCCGGTCATGTCATGAAGGTCTTGTATACGGATGGGTCTACTAGCTGACAAAACGCCTCTGAGAAATCTGTTTTGAAGTATCTGCAGTCGTTTTCTTTGGGTGTCGGAAATTATGCACCATACTGGAGCACCATATATCATTGTCGGTCTTATAAGTGATTTGTAAATTGCTAATTGATTTTCAGAGTTCGTAGGGAAATTTGGTTTAATAAGCGAGTACAGCTTATGTTGCCCGGCAAAGGTTTTCTGTATAGTGTGGGTGACGTGATCTGTGAAAGAGAGACGTTTATCAAGAATAATTCCTAGATATTTCACCTTTGGGTTGGACTCGACAGTAAGGCGTGGTAGACCCCTGCCTTATAAACGCCGGGGTAGGAGTTCATAGTTTGAACTTGTATTTGAAGACAAAATCGGCGCAAGAAAGGCGGTGTGATGTTGTGAAGAATTTCGACTAATGCTGCCACCTGTGAGTCGGTGGGTAAATTTTCGGCGCTGCCACCTGTGAGTCGGTGGATGAAGTTCCGCCACAATACTCCCTTCCCAGTGACAACGAGAACTGAGGTTGTATGATGGGAGAGAAGCGAGGCTCATTTTGCGATCTGAGGGAACGAAGTTGTGTTGCTGTCGCTTGGGCGAGGTGACTGACGGAGGATGTGCCAGTGTCGCCGAGAATGGTACCAGGGAGTGACGTGTATAAGATAATTCCGCGGTGCAGTGAGTGAAAAGAGTTTTGCAGGATGCTGCGTGCGGTGGGTGCGAGAGAGATGCTGTTCTGGCAGTCTCGTGGCGTTCAAGCGATTCTTGTTGCGGCCTTGTGCTCGGACGATTGCGTGTTGCTTTTGCCGAGGGTCACCAATTATGGTGTCGAATATGACGTGCGATAGATGGAAAATGTATTCGCATAAAAGATTTTTGTTATCAGTAAGGCGTCGTAGACCCCTGCCTTATAAACGCCGTGGTGAGAGTTCATAGTTGGAACTTGTATTTGAAGCCAGAATCGGCGCAAGAAGGGCGGTGTGGTGTTGTGAGGAATTTCTACTAATGCTGCCACCTGTGATTCGGTGGGTGAAGTTTCGGCGCTGCCACCGATTTGTCGGTGGATGGAGTTCCCGCCACAATACTCACCTCCCAGTGACAACGAGAACTGAGGTTGTATGATGGGAGAGAAGCGAGGCTCATTTTACGAGCTGAGGGGTTGTTGTGTTGCTGTTGCTTGAGAGAAGTAAGTGGCGGAGGATGTGCCTGTGTGGCCGAGAATGGTACCAGGGAGTGATGTGTATAACATAATTCCGCGGAGCAGTGAGTGAAAGGAGTTTTGCAGGATGCTGCGTGCGGTGGGTGCGAGAGGGATGCTGTTCTGGCAGTCTCGTGGCGTTGAAGCGATCCTTGTTATTGCGGCCTTGTGCTCGGAATATTGCGTGTTGCTTTTGCCGAGGGTCACCAATTATGGCGTCGAATATGACGTGCCATAGATCGGAAATGTATTCCCAGAAAAGACTTTTGTTATTCAGGGAAACTCCACTGGGACGATCTGAGATCGTTGTAGTCTATTTATGTGGTGTTGGCATTTCGTCCCGGTGTCTACCTTGGACTCGTCAGTAATAAGGCGTGGTAGACCCCTGCCTTATAAACGCCGGGGTGAGAGTTCATAGTTGGAACTTGTATTTGAAGACAAAATAGGCGCAAGAAAGGCGGTATGATGTTGTGAAGAATTTCGACTAATGCTGCCACCTGTGACTCATAGGTGGCAGCAGTGGGTGTAGTTTCGGCGTTACCACCTGTGAATCGGTGGTTGAAATTCCGCCACATACTTTTTGGCGGTATGGTTTCTCTAATCTAACACAACCGAATCAGCTATAGTCTAGTGACGTCAAAGATGCACAAATTAAATGCAACAATATTGGACCTGTGGCTGCAAGATTAATGCACATCTTCTGCAGAGACACATTTCACTTTAGAGTTGTCCTGTTTTTATTTCTCGCACGAGGAAGTGAGACAGAAAATGTCTTATGCCAAAACTAAATTATTTAATTCTGTCTCTCATATGGTTCAATATAAACTGCTCAACTTAAAGTTCGGCACAAACAATTTTTCGTGTCCTTTTCAATCAGCTGTAATAATGAATTGTTTTAAATACAATTTGCACGGTCTGAAACCTAATTTCCTCTAGATTAAGGAAGCGAATAATTTTGAAAAAAACCCGACATTATCTTTATTATATAGGGTGTGAAACAAAGTGATGCAAACATTTCAAAATGTTGATGTTTTGCCATTTCGCAATAAGCTATTTTTTCTTTATCGTTTTTAGGTCAGGAGTAAGCCAACATCCATATCTCGGGAGCTTTTCGCCAGATTTTTTATGAAAGCACTCTGAATATTTGTACAGAGCGAAATGTAAAATGTGTGAAATTCGGAAAAGCGGTAAAAAATCTTACTGTTTCCCTAATTTTTTGACGATGACATTAATTTGTTACTCATTCAAAAAATTTAAAAATAAGTGCCGTCTTTTCTAGTATACGAGCTTTCAAAAAATGTGATAACATTATTGTTGATACTCGTGACTTATAATAGCAATATTAAATAAAATAACCTTTCTAGAGGTAAAGGGAAATTGAGTGATGCCGTCGCAGATAGCCAACATCAATATCTCTAGACGTTTTTGTCATTTTTTGGTGTTAAGGTATTAGAACTTATACAGAGAGAATCAAAATATTCTTAAAAATTTCGTTAGTATTTTTTTAAATCGTCGTAATTAGCGGACAAGTTGACGTATTATTATTTTTATTCTTTAGATCTACAGCATTATCTACAAATTGTTTCTCAACAAGAGAGTTTTCCAAAAGTGATTAATGAATTACAAGTATGGACTTGACAAAATTAGTATACGGAGTGAATCAAAATGGGTGATCGAAAATGAAATCTCATATTCTTTGGTCGATTTTAATGGTGTTCTGTCATACAATTGTGTTACCTATCGAGCTTCGTTGAAAAGGTACAGGGTGTTGAAATTAGAATTTCAAAATGCTTGATTATTCCGAAAGCGTAAGAGATATTTGATTAAAATTTTGTACATTTTGATTGCGATAAAAGGCACACATTTTGCAATAAACATTTATTTTTATTTCCGCCAGTGGCGCGCTTACCAGTACGTCGATTTACATTATTTGAAAAAAAAAGTAGCACGTCACCGCTTTTTTGCAAAATGAAACTTAGTTTTATAATACCCGTTCTATTCTAAAGAAAAGAGCCTTCTTCAGATTGTTTAATGCGACGCACCGTTTTCGAATAAATACATGAAAACCTTTGTAATATATGTAAGTAAGCCGCGAATAATTTAATTTTAATGAAAAATCTAAAATATTCGATTATTTAGGGCTTGAATTATATTGCAAACCAACAGTATTTTAATGGACATTCAAAAATTAAATTTAATTTTTCGAAAAACCAGTGACGTCCCACTTTTTTTCAAATAATATATGTCGACGTGCTGTTAAGCGCGCCACTGGCGGAAATAAAAATAATTATTTATTGCAAAAAGTGCACCTTATATAGCAATCAAAACGTACAAAATTTCATTAAAATATCTCTTACGCTTTCGGAATAATCAATACATATTAATTTTGAAATTCTAATTTTAACACCCTGTAACTTTTTAACGAAGCTCGTTAGATAACACAATTGTACGACAGACCCCCTTCAAAATCGACCAAAGAATATGAGGTTTCATTTTCGACCAACCATTATGGCTCGCCCCGTATATTTATTTTGTCAAGTCCGTACCTGTAATTCAGTAACCATTTTTGGAAACCCCTCTTGGTGAGAAACAATTTGCAGCTTATGCTGTCGATTCAAAGAATAATAATAATAATCCGTCAACTGGTCCGCGAATTACGACGATTTGAAAAAACTACTAACGAAATGTTCAAGAATATTTTGATTCCCTCTGTATAGGTTCTAATACATTAAAAACAAAAAATGACAAAATCGCCTAGAGATATTGATGTTGGCTCTCTGCGACGGTATCACTCAATTTCCCTTTGCCTCTAGAAAGGTTATTTTATTTAATATTGCTATTATAAGTCACGAGTATCAACCATAATGTTATCATATTTTTTGAAAGCTCGTATACTAGAAAAAACGGCGCTCATTTTAAAATTTTTTGAATGAGTAAAAATCCACGGACAATATGTCAACAAATGAGGGAAACACAGTCGGATTCTTTACCTCTTTTCTGAACTACGACGATTTAAAAATATCAGCAACAAGAATTTCACACATTTTACGTTTCGCTCTGTATAAAAATTCAGAGTGCTTTAATAAAAAATCTGGCGAAAAGGTCCCGAGATATGGATGTTGGCTTATTCCTGACCTGAAAACGATAAGGAAAAATAGCTTATTGCGAAATGGCAGAACATCAAAATTTTGAAATTTTTGCATCACTTTGTTTCACACCCTATATAATAAAGATAGTGTCGGTTTTTTTTCAAAATTATCCGCTTCCTTAATCTAGAGGAAAGGAGGTTTCAGACCGTGCAAATTGTATTTAAAACAATTCATTGCTTAAAAAGTTACAGCTAATTGAAAATGACACGAAAAATTGCTTGTGCCGAACTTTAAGTTGAGCAGTTTATTTCATATATTCTCAGGCCATCGGAAGCGCCTAAAATTAATGTCGGGTGTAAGTATAATCATTTATTAAAAAATTAAATTCGTCTTTAAAACAATTTTTTAACAAGGAACTTTCACGGCAGATAGTTTAGTGGTGCGTACATTTCAGATTTAGGAAATATTAAATTGATACCATTAATTTTTAAATATTTTTTTTTTATTAAATAAGTTTTTAAATTTAAATTTAAATTTAAAAACTTAAAACGACAAACACAAGACAGGAACGACAATGTGAAATGTTTTACATTGTCGTGAAGATAATTTTATTAGGCAAAATAATTTAAAATAGGCACCTTCAACAATTTTTCAGGCTTCTTGGAGTTTTAAGTGACCTGCAATCACTTGTAGATAAGTTCATAAAAAAAATGAAAATCAGAACATTTTATGGCAGTTTCAACTTGTCATCTCGGACCTGCTGTTCTAATTCCATGGGCTTCTTGAGGTTTTTTTTTTAATGAATGCATGATACCCAATTGTTCACATTCCTAATGGTGAACATTTTAAAACGTCTTACTCCAAACGAATAAGACTTACGGAGTCGGCTAAATGAGGAAAAAGTTGTGCATTTTAATGCCCACCCCAGTAGCACCCTGACGTCAAAATGACGTCAGTTTATGGTCGCGTTGGTGAATTGAGACTGGAGCCTACATAATAACGTCAATATGATGTCACATTGCTGACGGACTAAAGACGTCATCAACTCACGTCATAGAACTGACGTGAATAAGGCGTCATTATTAAGTCATCTCGTTCATATTTATAAAATATTAGTGATCTATTAATAACAATTAAAACATTTATACAGCAAGGAGTTTATTTCATAATTTTATATTAGAGAGGAAGGCAAAGTATGGAGATTTGCCGATTTGCCCCTTTTTGTGGCACCCTCTATGGGGTCGCATTGATTGCTTCTGACGTTATGTGTTGAAAGACGTCCATCTTGTCAATTTACTCGTTCATACATTTTTGCTTTAAAAATTAAAATAATAAAGTTAAATAGCCAAGCTGACGTCAGTAAACTAAAGGTTACTATCACGTCATGAAGCTGACGGCAGTTTCACGTCAGTAAGGTGACGTCAATGGGCTGTGACTTAGGCCGGTCATTTTGACGTCACTACGACGTCAGGTTTAAGGTGATTTCGACGTTACATCTGTCGTAACACTGCCGTGATTTTTACGTCATCGTGCTACCTGGGCACTAAGGAACCACCTTGAAACTACAGTTATCTGTCGCGGTTTCTGAAATATCTCGAAAAAAGTGAAAGTACATAAAAAATTTAAAACAATTCTGTAGTGAAAACTTTAATCTTATTTTGTTAAAACTTTCTGACGTTTCTTGTGATGGCGGTTGGCATAAAATTGACAGATTTTTTCAGATCATTATTAGGGCCAAAATCGATTAAAAATTACAGTTAGAAATAAAAAATTAAAAGTTTCTTGGAAAAGTTCAGGTTAGGATAAGGCCAAAACCTTTTGTGGAAAGATGACGAAAAGATTCGTGACAAAATCGGTACAGAAATGGTTTAAAGCGTTTTTGAATGCAAATTTGAAATTTTTGGAAAAACAAAGGTTAGAATTAGGGCTGAAACCAGTTAAAAATTAACCAGATTGTCAAAAAGGCATAAAAAAATGCAAATATTAAACCTTTGGAGAAATTAAGGTTAGAATTAGGGCTGAAATCAGTTAAAAATTAACCAGATTGTCAAAAAAATAAAAGTTTGATGTTTTTGGAGAAATTCCATTTTAGGACCAAATCAGGCAAAATTGATTCAAGTTTCTAATTTCTTGTTTTTGGTAAGGTTAACTTTGGTACAAAATTAAATTTTTGTGCTTTTCAAGGAAATCACACCAAGATATCGTCAAAATTAGCTCGACGCGTGCAAACATGAAAGTTTTAAGTTATTGGAAAAGTTTAGAAAAAAGCCTATAAGAATGTAAACTTAAAATTTTTGGAAAAATGCAGGAACTAGGTCTAAAATTATTTAAAAATTACCCACATCATCTAAAAATGCACATTTTTTTGGTTTAGGACAAAATCAGGCAAAATTAATGTAAATCAACAAATTTGTTCTTCTTGGAAAAATTTATTTTTGGACCAAATTAAATGAAATTTTGCTAATGACAAATTTATCTTTTTTGAGGAATTTAATCCAAAATTGTTAAAATTGATTCGAAGCATGTAAAAATAAAAAAATTTTAAGTTTTTTGAAAAATTTTGATTACGTACTAATAGAGCCAAATCGCTATAAGAATGGCTTAAAGCGTCTAAAAATGCAAATTTGTATGCTTTTGTAGAAACTCCACTTTAGAACAAAATCAGATTCAAATCTTCTAATTTGTTGTTTTTTTGAAAATCTACATTTTAGGAAAAAATACATGTAATTTGGCTGAAAATGCATATTTGGCATTTTTTAAAAAATCACATGAGAATTATGAGCAAAATCGTTGAAAAATGTCTCAATGCTTATAAAAATACAAATTTGGGTTAATATAAAAAAGAATTGGTTAAGAATGTTTAAAAATTCATCAGATCGTTTAAAATGAAACGCCGAACCGTTTATTGCGTTATTGCCCAATAGAAGTATACCAATCACGATATATGTCACTCTTTTACTAACTTTCTTTGCAAAAATGCAATGCCAAAAAAGCAAATAATTGAAACTAACTGCATTAATGACAATTTTTCAATTTCCAATTAGTAAATATTGCCTTTTTGCATATTTTAAACAAGAGTTTCCTGCGAAAAAGCTAAAAATTTCGTTCACTAACATATTTCGCAGAAAATAACTTTCTTTTAACTTGCATTAATGACTGTTATGAATGTATTCTGTCAGCTTGTATCAGCAATAAAATGTACGAAAAATTTGGAGGAAGAAAAATAGCAAAGTTTACATTATTGCGATGAACCTGAACACAAATAGTATCTGTAGTATCTGTTTAATATGGTGAAGGTAAAATTTTCTTTACGAATGCAGATATCACAAACTCTTTAACGCCTAGTGTTGGGCTGATACTAACTTTCAGATACCGATACCAATAGATACAACCTACAAAACAGCTTTAAAAAACAATATACAGGGTTATTCATAAAACTAGTGACCACTAGATCATTTAGATCATTATCTTTGTTTTTCTTTTTTCTTGAGCTTTCTCCTGAGGGGCCCTTATGGTTAGGTTAGTCCAATAAGTCAGTTCTGTTATGTTTCTTTTTTGGTTAGGATTTTATTCGTACACTATTTGATACCATTCAAGATCACTTACGCTTTGTAAGTGATTGCTTTAGCATCAATTCTAGGTTCTTAAATCAAAAGTTCTTAATCGAATGGCGAAAGTCTTTCTCGATGGTAAGAATTTATTTGACATGCCCATCTGATGAGACATCTCTATAAAAAATTATTGGAATTTAATACTCAAATATTATATTTTTATACATAAATATTAGTTATGTGATACAAAGATAGAGGCACGCCATTAATGTTTTCCAAACTTTTGCTTAACTTTATTGGTATATATATAGTTTTTTGAAGCTTTTCTCTTAAAGAGATATGACCCTATAATAATTAAACACTATTAAAACAATGTACTCTACAGAATATTATGAGATATGTATCTACTTGTATCTCGCTTTGCTATCAGTATATTATTACATCCACTAATTAATCAACATCACAACCAAAATATAGAAAATTCTTTTTTTCAATCTATAATGTTTTCCAGGCTTTGAAGCCGTGGTCCAATGGAATTTATTCCTGACGTATCGACTACAGCTACGGCCCGACGACATAAGTGAGCCGAAACCCCGCGCCGCCATTTCCCCCACTCCAGCCCCTCCACTACAGCGCGATGGCGCGGGAATAAATACCACGGAGCTCATCATAGTCGAATCAGTCTAACGAAAGCAGCCAGCGATTGACAACAGCCCTGCGCGAACACCGCAGTCGATGCTGGGAGGACAAGCTGAGCGATCTGGAGCCGGATTCGTTTGGCCTCGGGCGGCTGCAGAAAAGCCTCAGGAGTGAGAAAAACGCCATACCACCACTGCACAGCGCAAACGGTATGGTGTACAGCGATGAGGACAAGGCGGAAGCATTCACCAAACACTCGAAAGAGAGTGCAGGCTAAATGATCACCCTGACGATGATAAACGTCACATCCTGGCGGTTGAAAGAACCGTCCGGCACCTGAGGAGCGAGAACAACAGGGGTCAGCAGGGCTCGATTGACCCGGTCACCCCCGGAGAAGCCAGGGACATACTGAGAACCCTTGTGGAACGTAAGCCTCCGACACGGGCGGCATCTCCAACAACTAAACGTCGTGCCCGTCAAACAATACGGTTTTTGGGGTTGCATTCGGCAGAATTGCAGGTTCTGAAGACTGTTGCAGAAGGCAGGAACTCGAGACAGACTTCTGGATTAGTCCTGCTGGATGTAATGCGTGCGTTCGATATGGTCTGGCTCGAGGGCCTAATCTACAAACTGAGTGACTTAAGTATGTCGGCAAACATTTGACGACTTATCGACAGTTACCTCACAGATCGGACGGTCGTTGTAAGGGTCGGATCCTCCCTGTCGACGCCTAGGGCGCACTAGAGTGTCTCCCAAGGGTCGGTATTGTCGCCGCACTTGTTTATGCTGTACACGAGCGATATTCCTAGAGCACCAAAGACTACGCTCGCGCTTTATGCCGACGACACGGCTATTTTATCCAAGCACCGAAGAAAAGATGTCGTGCGGCGGAATCTGCAGCTATCTTTAGACGACCTCCAGGAGTGTCTGGTACGTTGGAGGATTAAGATCAATCCAATCAAGACGACGACCAGTAGACTTCGCGATGCCACCCCTGATCAACTTGTGATCGATGACATCGTGGCAAGACTCGGCCATTTATCTGGGGGTAACCTTATATAAAGGGCTGACTTGGGGCCACTATGTCAGGGTCGCTGCTGCCAAAGCTAGGGGGGCTACGGCTTCACTATACCCCCTGCTCAACCGAAGAAGCCATCTGCCCGTGAGGGGAAAGCTCGTGCTGCTGAAAGCCATCATGCGGCCGATCCTAACATATGGATCGGACTCATGGGGAAGTGCGACAGGGGATTTATATGCAACCGGCCCGGTTGTTAATGGAGGAATCCCCAAGCACAAACGGGGTTTTTTAGTGGGTAAAAATCCTACACTACCGGATGGCAGAGCGGGGTTGTCCGGTGTCTTGCCGAGACTTTTCGACACGGGGTCGTGCCCCCACAAAAAAAAACAGTCGAATCAGTCAACGTCGGGAAGCACGGGAGATCACTTAGCCCATTGCCTCATCGCCTTTGATGATATCTGCCGTAGCTGTAGCCGAAACGTCAGGGAGAAATTCTATTGGACCACGGCTTCAAAGCCCGGAAAATACTTTAGATCGTATTTTGACCGGCACAGTCTTATAATTCCTTTTTGTTTGGAAAAAGTATACTTACTCTGTAAAACACGCTAAAACTTGTTAACTAATTTTTGGGACAATTTCTTATTACTCTTTAGGGCAATGGGGGAATTTTGCACTGATCAAGTAACTAAAAATAATCAAAACTTTTAGAGGTTTATTCAATCTTAACTTAATACATACAATTACGATATTCTAAGGAAGCGAAGAAATACAGGAGGTGTTTATTTATTTTGATTATTTCATCATTTTCTATCGAAAATTCATAGCCTTCTAGATGACGTTCTCTAATAAACCTGTTACTTTAATATTTCAAACAAAACTTTGCGTAATATGAATATACCCAGTGAGGGCGAAAAACGACACTTTACACCACGCGGCAATCCAATATATCATGAAAAATTCTACTATCAACAACTATAAATGTGGAGATATTCACTTGAAAACGTCATATAGTTGGCTGCGAAATGTCAAAGAAAAGGATAAACGAACAAAAAGTGTATCCAATTACTTACTTTTTTGTTGCATCAGTCTCCGAGATTGTTTCGCTAAACTAAAGTACAAAAATAGCCCTTATGGATATCATATTTTGAAGGCAAAGTACATAGAAATTTTTGTTAAAAGTTATTGCAATGCAATAAACATGGCAGCAAAAATGTTCAAGGCAAAACTGTGAGTTAAAACTTGCTATGTCTGAAACGAGATTTAAAACCTAATTTAAACTTCTTCCACTTTCTTTACATTATCGGGACTATTATTGACTATCTTAAGGGGCACCTGGACAACTCCTTCCGTGGTCTGACACCAACCTTTCTCCTTCTCGGCCTGTTTTTCTTCATCCGCCTTACGTCTTTTGTACTCTTCTAACTCAAAGTAATACCTGGAAATATGAGAAAATGTGTTATTACCTTCTAAAAAAGAGCGCAATTAGCTCGTGGTCTCGTCCTCCACTGAACTCTCTATTTTGTGGCTAAAAAGCCACACAATGCAAACACTAAATGGCATAAACTAATAAAAAAAAAGAAAATTAGAAAAGTAAATTAGTAAATGATTGGAAAGTCTTGTTCAGATCTTTAAAGAGGACTATATATTTCATTTTGGTAAAGAAAGCATTTGACACTAATGACAGTGCAGGGCATTCACAATCTTGTTTTTATTTAAGGATTTTTGAGAAGGTATAACATCTTTTGTTAAAAGTTATGGCATATGCCATTGGTAAAATTAGTGCTGCACTAGAATTGCATGAGGGCTGCATTCATTCATTGTTAGTGCAGTAAAAGTGCAAAGCCAATGGCATCTACATTGACAAGGGTGTCAGTTTGATCGCCACATCGACCTTTTAAGCATCAGGCTGCTGTGCACTCAACAATAAGCGAATGAGTTCAGATTCAGATGCAGGACTCATGCATCTGACTGGACTCATGCATCTGACTGACCCTTTAAGCATCAGGCTGCTATGCACTCAACAATAAGCGAATGATTTCAGATTCAGATGCTGGACTCATGCAGGAAAAATTGATGGATACTGAAAACCATCAATCACAGGAATTAGATTTTCATTAACTGAATACAGATCTAACTGGTTCTTAAACATTTCGCGGATCTTTCCTAAACTCATTTACTAAGGTTTCTTTTTCATCCATTATAATCATTTCAGGTTGTGACTTAAGTTTGCAAGTCATATTTCTAAATATATTCCAAGCAGATTTTGACTTGTTTTTAGAATTAACAATTTGTTTGTCATTTAATGACTTACTGAAAGAATTTAGATACTTTGTGTATTTATCTTTTTCTGTTTTGTAATGAAAATAATGCAGGTTACTTCTTGTTCGTTGATACCAGACGTAGAGATCTTTTATACACTGAGACTACTCCCTAATCTCGGCATTAACCCAGCCCTGTAATCGTTGGTTATTCCTACGAATTTGCATTGAAAAAGCCTTATCAAACCAATAATAAAATTCTCTGTAGAACGTCTCATATTTTGCATCCACTCCGCTAACGTTAGTAACATCTTCCCAATCTTTTTTTTCTCCGATTAAATTTATCTCCGATTCACGCTTCAATATCGGAATTTTTTTTGTTAATGCTTTGTACATTATAATGGAGTACTTTAAATCTTCTACGTGCCAATGATGTCATGAGTTTTCACCAAACAGTTTACTGGTGTTTCTGCCTGTCTAAAAAATTACGCCCTAGTGAAAAGTCAAATCGTTAGAATCCAACTCCACGTGGCCAGAAGCTCTCTCCATATACAGTATCCTTCAAGTTCAATTTTACTCCCACCATAAAACAATTGTAATAATTAATGTTCTCCTTTTTCACAGTACACAATTTTACAGTTACTACATCAGGCGAAGTTCAAGCATTCTTAGTTAGGTAATCTTTTATGGTAACAGTTGATCGAACTTTAGACAGAAACAACCAGACTTGTTATCCTCAGCTACCTTAGCAAGCACAAAGTCATCTGTGCTTTGGTTTGTGCCTGTTTTCCTCTGCATTTTTTTTTTATAGAGTTGCTCCTTTAGCCTATTATGCCTTGCTACCTCTTGACTGACACTCGAAGGGCAAGTTTCTTTATTAATGGCCTGGAAACTCCCTTGTTGCCTAATATCTCTCGTCCGTGTCTTTTTGCGCTTAACCACCTCAGTGAAACTATCTCTACCTTGGGGCTCACCAACCGATTTAAGTTCATGACTGAGGCCGTTTTTTTCAGGAGCGTGGTTGTTGGTAAGCTCCAAGTTCAACCAAGCCTCACATGCGTGTGATGCAGTTCAGCCCCAAACTGACAGTGTCAGTACTCTCAGACACCTTTGTTTGCTCTTCGTTATGGGAAGCTGATTTTGTCTCAAACAGTTTATAGAGACCCACAAGCTGCTGATTCAGTGCGCTAAATTTTGATCTATTATGGACAATGGCTCTGCCTTGTAACCGTTTATCAGTATGCCGAAGGGAAATATTTTCTTGCTCCAAGGTTTTAATAGATGCCAGCATTTGCCTATTTATCTTTTCCAGTTCCTTAATTTTCTTCTGCAAGTTATCTTGCGCCTCCAGTACACTTTCCAGTTGCTTCCGGTTCTCCTTCAGCCTCGATTCCACTTTATGGTTTTTTCCCTTTAGCTCAGCAATGCAGGAGTGCATTGCTTTGAACTGGGACAGATAGGATTCTTCCGTAACAGTAAAATCATGAACAAAAAACGTGTCTGTTACGTTTCAAGCGGTTCAAGATCTCTTTTTGATATTTTAGATGACAGACAATCGATTTTTGATTCCTGTTTGTTGGCTAGTTCTTCTTTCTGTATGGCGTTAGTTGAGCAGTATATAATGGAAACCCCATTTAGAGTACTGTCTGACATTTGCACAAAACAGCTTGGATGTTTTTGAAATTGCAATGAATTTGAAAACTCTTTATTTCAGCAACATTTAAAGCTCAGCTGCATGTTGACAAAGTTTACACTCGTAGAAAAAATCCATTTTTTCTCTAAGAGACTGGTAGAAATTCAAGTTTGAAATTAGTTAACTCTAAGGCAACAGTCTCAAGTTTATTATGTTGTAGTTGTACAGCTACATGTTTTGCCTAAAAAGGCATCATCAGGCCACAATCACAACACACATTAAAATAGTTAAACATTCTAAAACACGTTCACATATTTACAAACTAACAGTCTACTACTCAGTTTAACTATTTTAACGTGTTGTGATTTTGGCCTGATGATGCCTTTTTAGGCAAAACATGTAGCCGTACAACTACAACATAATAAACTTGAGACTGTTGACTTAGAGTTAACTAATTTCAAACTTGAAAGTTTACACTGTCTATGTCCAAAATACAAGCCCGACCCTAGTTCTTGTTAGTTTAGATGAATGGTCGAAATGGTCCTGATGCAAAACTGGCTGCACTAAATGCAAAAAGTGCAACACTCATTTCCCAATAGAACCCAAACTTGCACTACCTTTTCCAATGGTGCACAATACTTGCTCTGGTGTGGCACTAATTTTACCAATGAAATATGCTATTAGTCAACTTCAGGGTCCCTCTTTAAATGTTAAATGATACATCTTAAATGTTACGTGGGCATAAATGCCTACATTACAAACCAATAACCTCACTTTAAACTAGAGATATAATGGGTACCCAGTGTATCTGGCAAAAGCCAGGTACCTGGCTGCCTATACAGGATGTCCCACCACAAATGTTGCTTATTTATGGAAAAGTTGCCATAATACATTTTGTACAAAACTGATTATTTTAATAATTTGATATGCCCAATTTAGATGAAATATTGCAAGATTCTAGCACTTTTGATAGAGGGTACCTAATAGGTACTCAAAGAGGAGCTGGGTAAGCAGCTCTCATTTAGCACCAAGTACCCATTTCAGCTGGGTCCTAAAAAATACTACTTGTTAGATACATTTCTACTTTTAACTTCATAAATCTTGAATGCAAAATTGTAAATATTAAATGAGTATAAACCCACCTTACCCTAAAACCCCTGAAACTAACTCAATAAATAAGGTTTTGAAAGCTCAATACATACCGTGGAGTAGTAATTCCAAAAAACGAAGCCAATGTCTCACCAAGGTAGTCAAGGAATGAAAGTGTTGAAGAACCTGCAGCCCATGTCTTGTACAGCATCCAAGGGCCCCATGTCATTGTAGCCTTCAATGTTTTATTTCAAAATGATTTTATAAATTTAGTGGTAATTGGGAAAATACAAACCGGGTCCACAACTGCCTGGGAAGGGACAAGGGTGGGTTCATCTTCATCTGTGGAATACTCCTCTAAAATTCCATCACTAAATTGCAAGGTACCTTTTGGGATTTTCTCTTTGTATCGAACAAGGGCTGGATCAGGATTTTCACCCGAATATTCCTCTGGTTTCACCAAAACCATGTTTAAAACTGAATAAGAAAATGTTCAGATATCAGTTAACAATAATTAGTAAACAGAATTTCATTGTTTATGTATTTCTCTTGAAACTTGAGTCACTTTCGTTTCACATAGTGAAGTGAAAGTGTATAATACAAATGTATTATACATTGTATTATACCGTTTAATACAGTATGTATTTAACCTCTTTATTTTATACAAATTACTGGCAACACTGTGAAGAGTAGACAACGCTGTAAGAGAATGACATATGACTTGAATGACATATAACTGACTTCATTTTTTAAATTTCGGGCATTTGTTTTAATTATTTTATGAAAAAAAAATTGTTATTTTATCATTAGTACTAGTAGTGAAGTAAACGTGTATGATATATTAATAATGCGGAAGCCTGGCAAATTTGGGCAATAAAACAAAAATATTTTGTCGTTCAACCAAATAATAACAATTTCGAGAAAAAGTGCAAATTCTGCTGAAAACAATTTGCAAAAAATTGCAATTATTGCAAAAAATAGAATGGTGAGGCACCTGCAAATTGTTTCTAAGCAGGGTTTGCCAGAATCGGAAAGAGGCCATATAAATGCTGGATTCGATAATATTCAAAATAATGGCTATTGAATCCTGCGTTGAGAATGGGCTGAGTGGGCCACTCTGGTTACTCTTAATCTAAAGGAAAAATTGGATTTGAATTATAAAAATAACACCTTAATTTATACTACTAATATCATACATTCCCTAAATAAAATTAATCATTTTGTTAATTTTTAAATGCAATAAGATCTCGCTTTTACACTAGCTCTTATATATCCTAATCCTAATCCAGTAGTGAAAAAAATCCCGCCATTTTTTTGAGTTTAATACTGTATAGTACAACGTATTTTACTTTGTATAATACAATGAAAAATAAAATACCGTATTTTCTCATCTCTAGTTTCACAGTCACAGCTGGTCTGTCATTTTTATGTCAACCAGAGCCAACCTGAATCAGCTGACATAAAAATGACAGGCAACTAGACTTTCGACCAATCAGCTTTGTTGAAAATCAGCTGATCTGTCATTTTTATGTCAAGCAGAGCGGCTGTCAAACAGAAATGACTTTTGTCTCAACTTTTGTCAACTTTTGTGTCTTGTGTCTGTCTGAATTCGAAATGCCACGAAACGAAATGAGAAATGAGGATTTCCAAAATAATTAATTTAATAAGCGTGATAACGGTGTTCGTTAAGTGGCTGTCGTTAGTTTAGATGAAAACAACCGTTATCGCGTTCAAGTAATGTTAGGTATAGGTATAGGTGTTATGATTCATAACTTTCGAGATAATTATGCAGTAAGTACCTTTTAGGAAACTCTTGTCTTGCAAAGCCGCTTTACTTAAAAAATTTCTTGAGTTGACACCATTTTAGGATCAATTATTAGAGGTAAATTTGTAGAATCAGTTGTATCATATATCTGTTTTCATTTTTTATTGAACTTTTATAGTCATGAACAACTCAGGTTTGAGTACTTTAGATCGCATCCAATTAGAAATCCAGGAATCAATACAAAGAGAAAAAGAGCTAAAAAATATCTATTCTCGAGTCAAACCTGAGTCAGATATCAAACAAGACCAAGATCTAGTGCTTACCAAAGAGTTACTTAAAAACACAGTTCCAGTGGAAGCTGCACTAGTTCAAAATCACACAAATGTGTCTTCACAGCCCGTTGCACAACCACCACCAAATGGCTTTAAAAAATTTACTCAAAACACCTCAGGAACAAAAGGTTTCATGCAGCGATTTATCAAATCCCGAGGGAAGTATTCAAAATCATCTATTAAGCCTAGTAGTGAGAACATGTGGGTCATGGATGCTACTTTTAAACCTGCCAAGTTAACTATTGAAAAGGGCAGCAAACCCCTAAGAAATGGCTTTATCCCAGCAGAAGAAAAAATGAAAAGAGAGCTTCAAGAGTTCCAGCAACGAGAAAATGAACTCAGAGAAGAGCGCAAGAAAAGCCAGCCAGATTTAATGGCTGCTTTACAACTTGAGGTAGAACATGATTTGCAAAATTTAGGCAGTTCTTTGTGGAATGGAGTAGGACTTAAACCTGCAAAGTCAATGGCCAACCTTTATAGCAACAGTGATGAGGGATTCGAGGACAACAGCAGCTCTACTGGTGGAAGTTTGAAGCCAACAAAGTCATTGGCCGACCTTTGTGATCTTTCTGATCAAGAAGAAACTATTCCAGGTGAGTTAATTTTTTTTTCATGTCAGGAAGTGTGATTGAACTTTTATGATATTGCAGGCACACATTCATTAATTATGCAGTTTGAAAGTCTTCAGTTTAAAAACAGACCCGCTTCACAGTCTTCCAAAGGGTCATTTTCTAAAGACTTTTAAAACAGTTTTGTGATATACTTGTCATTGGCCTTGGTCTGATGTCTGATAAGGATAAGACTTAAAACCTTTTTACATGCACAAGCTTTATTAATAGGTATTTATACAGTACTAGATATGAAACACCTATGCATACTTTTGTATTATGAACTGAATAATGCATATTTAATTTTATATACTTAAATGCACAGGGTATTTAATAATAAATTGAATCATGGAGCTCTCATCTTGATTAGCCCAACAAAGGCCATGTTACAATGCAACAAAAGAACAAGTAGTTTTAACTAGATATAAAGACGCACCAATAACAAAAAATTAACTCTAAGTATTCAATATGCAGGGTGTAAATCTTGTTACGTTATTATTATAGGGGTTACTGAAACTAATAATCTCAAAAAAGTTTTTCAATTAAATCTGATTACACTTAAAACTCCATAATAATAGGTGTATAATTAAGTTTCCACTATTTCCGAATATACTTTACTTACTTTTACACAGAGTATGCACCAAATGTCCATTTAATTCCCCTTAAATTCAACTAAATTTCAATGAAGAAAAAGAAATCTGTTAGGTTTTGAAGTGAAAAAAAAAACTTTACAAATTGTGTAGATACATCAAAAGTTTTGATGGATTGAGTTTTGATTCAAAATTCAATTCATCAGTAATTTCCTTTTACATGTTTTTAGTCATTTTCACAAATATCTATAAAATAATTAGAGATCTGGAGTTCTTAGAAGTGGTAATGTTTTGGCAAAACCCAGTGGAGTACATTAAACTAAATAATTTTTGTTCTGTAATTCTGTAGTATCTAAAAACCAGTTATTAAGTCTGTCTATAAAGAGCATAATAAGTTACCCACTGAAAATGTCACTTTCTCGATAATTTTTTTTGCTCTAGAATAAGCTGATAAATTGTTTCATACTAAGTTCAGAACACCCTGTAAAAAACATGGTTTGGTTTTTCTAGTTTTAAACAGCCATATTGTTCTTATTGAGATGAGAGCAGTTCACCAACAAATTCTATTAATTCGTTCAATAATATGTTATCAGATTGAAGTACTTATGTCTCTGCATTGCATATTTTTATTACAATTTTCAATGTGTCAGTCAGTGAAATGTATTGAAGGGATTATGATTTCAGCATTACGATATATTATATCAGTATAAAAATATGTGATAACCAGATGCCTGAGTGATTTGTTGTGTATTTGCATTTGGGAATAAGCAGTATTAAAGATTAAGTATTATATTTATGGAAATATACAGTCAGGCATTAAATTATGGAATAAATTTCTTGTTAATTCAGGTATTTAATGTTTTCTTAGTATATGTTATTTGATTACATTTTTTTGCCAAAATGAGCATAGTTTTAATATGTTCATTTTAATAATGAATATAGGTATTAAAACTATTTTTATAACTTAAATTCTTTTTCAAACGTATGGAAACAATATTCAAATCCACACTTAGAGGCGATATCTTTCAACCCTGCATAGAGGATTAAAAGACATACATTTGTTTTTGCCACTTATTAACCTTATCTTTATTGTTGTGTAGTGGTAGTCTAAAATGGAAGCTTTGTATGTTGACTTGGGTCTAAAGCGTGAAAATACAATTTAAAAGAAAGATCTGAAAACCTATTAGTGACCTGATATTCTATTGAATTTATTCCATAGTTTTACTGCAAATTTGCATTTTAAGTGTTAAAATTTTAATAGTTGATTGCAGTATTGTGGTTAAACACTTATTAAATTAAATTTTGTTTAGAATGACATTTGCCCTTTGAGGTTATTTAAAAAGAGTTGTCAAATATTTGATTTGCTTAGATAATCAATGTTTAGACACGGCTGTTAACTTTACAGGGTCATTCAACGAAGACTGAGAACTACAATGAAAAGTAGAAAACAATTGCATGACTGCAAAATGTTTCCTATGTCCACTATTCCATTGTGTCATATATATAATTTGTGGATTGTGTAGTAAGAGAAATAATTGGCTATTTTGCTTTTTTTAATCTGAGGTTAAACCCATTACTACGAAAAAACGTCTTGTCCTGTACTTGTTGAATGACCCTGTACAAGGCATGTAAAAGTTATAACTTTTAAAGTAAGTACCTACCTAATATAATGAAACCAACGTACCTTAAATTATTTTGACTAAGAAGTTTTGGTACCAATATGTACAACATATTTTCCATACAATTTATCAGAAAATGTTCCTATTTAGTATAGAAATTGAAAATATTTAAATATTTTTAGAAGCTCATATTGGATAAGAATTATTACGTCTACTAAAGTCAAGTCTTCCATGCATTTAATACCGTGTAACGGCTACCTGCTGTGTCAAATATTCCACAGAAGAACAACCTATACTTACTACTCACATATTAATGCACATTTTTTCAAACTGCTAACTAGTTTGTTATACTTACAGGCTGTTTCAAATTTGATGCATTATGTTGGCAAAAAACAGATGTATTTGAATAATTTATTTCCTATTAATTTCAATAAATTAGAACTATTTTGATTCTCTCAATATTCTAAAATAATTTTTAAATAAGATATGATTGTTTATAAAAGCACACTCTTGTGTCTCGAGAAAATGAATCCGTTTTTGTAGTTCGTATTGGCATTCAATGTAGCAAACCCTGTAGATTTCCCTTCTCGTGCTTTCGTCCTATTTTCCCTGCCATGTTTCCATCACCTTCCCTTCCCTGCTTTTTTTAAGGTCCATCCTATCCCACAGCTTTGTGTATGGTAACGCTCGATGTGTTGTCGTTGTACACTGTATACTTACCTGCTATTCCCCGTTCAATTATCATACCTACCCCAAATGCTATCGCTGTCAGCTCCAGTTCCACCGTATTTGCGACTCCTATCCTTCCATTTCCCTCTGTTGCTAGCTCGCCTGGATCGAACTTTACCACCCGCCCGTATCTAGCCACTCCCTCCACTTCCGATGCATCCATCCATATACCTCTCATATACCTTTGCTTACTAACACAAAACCTATCGTGTAACCAAGCCGGTTACATTCTCTCTGTCTCATTCAACCTAAATTCTATCTTGTCCCTTTCATACCTCTCGCATTCAGCATTCATTACACCATACAGCACGTCCAGGGGTGGTGTCCCGGGCAGTCTTTGGAGGTCGTCCTGTACGCTCTGCTCACGAGCAGCAGGAACGGTCTCAACGCCGCGTCCAGTTCCTTCTTTTCTCTACTGTACCCGCCTCTGCTTCCCCATATCTCCGCTTCGTACAGGATCGCCGGTTGCACCACAATTGGCGCGATCTTTGTTAATGTACTTTGAGTTTCTTTACAGAACCCAACAACCTTGCCCACCAATTGGTTTGCCTTCTTCCTGATCTGCTTTGCGTGCTCAATAAATTGCGTTTTACCGTCTATGTGTACCACAATGTATGCGTCTACGTCTATGTGTTTGTGGTACGGTAGTTTGTGGTACACATACACAAAGACTGGCCGACTTGTTACACTCGCTGACAAGTCGGCCAGTATACCTCCCATGCGTACCACCGGTCGTCTGATTTTTTCCGCTCTTTCAACAAACATACGCTCCGTTTTACTCATATTATACCTCATACGAGCCACTCCTTCCCATTCTAAGCACTCATTCCACACTCTTTCCCACCTGCTCTCAATCACACGCAATGACTTTCCCATGACTAGTATTACCTGGTCATCCGCAAAAGCCTGCACAATCAAACCCTCGCTCTCTTCCATAACTCCTTCCAGTCTTTCAAACCAACCTTCCATACCCTCAACGAATATGATTAGTTTCTCGGGCGGCACCGCGTTTGCATCTTGATGTTCGGTGATCGTGTTTCCAAACAATGAGTACCTCAATCTGGCAATAGCCGGGCAGTCACATAGGACGTGCTCAACTGTCTCGTCGTCCTCCAAGTACAGCCGACATTCCGTCTCTTCGGACAGTACGAGTCTGTGCATGTGAGATCTTAGGTGGCTATGTCCTGTCTACCGTGCAGTGGCCACTCTGTTTTGTCTTCTATTTAGTCTGAGGAATGTTTGGACTTTTGCTCTCCCTGTTTCCGTGATACATTTTTTGTAGTGTGATAGTCCGGGTAGGTTCTCCCACCAGTCCTGGGACTTGACATTGCTCCATTTCTGGAGTTCAGCCTTGACTAGAGAGTAAGGGACTCCCAGTGCCGGCTCCGGGCCTACGAACCCAGAGCCCGATGCCCTCCTAGCTAGAGAGTCGGCCCTCTCATTGCTTCGTGACCACGATGGCCCGGGATCCATACCAGTATGACGCTGTTCTCCTGCGATGGGGGTGTTCAGAGTCTCGGTGGCAGTTCCAAACAGTTTTGAAATTGCATCCCAAAGACATATGCGCCCGTTCTGTTTCTCTAATTAGGGCAGCCTCAGGAAGTATACAAGTTATGTTCTCTTCGAAAACAACATCTTCATCTTTCATTTCTGGAAACACAAAACTGGAATCCGGGGGTTTCCGCATAAAGTTTTAACACTTTTCTTTAGTGGATATTGAACCAGAATAAAATATGTTATTTTAAGGTGAAACTTCCCATCAGATAACAGTTCATCAGGATTTGATATGTCATCTAAGGAATCATCGTCAACTATTTCATCTTCCACATCACTTTCACTAGATGTCTCATCTGCGAGGTATTTTTCTTTTTCACGTTCTTCGCTGTTCTTTGTACTCTTTGTATAGTTGATGGTTTTATCTTTTAATTTTCTTTTATTTGGCTTTCTTCCATATATGGTGTGTTGGTCAAAACAGTAGAGTGTTTTTTAATTCTGGTCCTTCGAGATCCAGTGGTCCTGTTTTGGGCCTTCTCTACTTCTTCTGGAGTAATAATTGGATTTTTTGTTTGATGAAGTGTTCATTGGGATGCACTTAATTGTAACTTATAAGGTATGTTTAATTTCTTTAATTTAGAAACAACAATGCATTGCGTCCATTGTTTCTAAATTTGTTGAATTTTCTCTCATCGATAGATCTGTTACAGATGAGCTCATACAAACGACTTGATTGTATGTGACCGATCTCAGTACTGTGATGTCGCAATGGCTTTCGTGGTTGTCCAGTATTAAAAGTATTTTGTTCTCAACGCTGCATCTCCGTAATCTGCACTAAATGTTTAATACATTTTAGAAAATTATCCATCCACTTGAGGGAGCAGCCCCTTTGGACACAGGTGGTGCACAATTTAGCATGTGTGGCTTAAAGTTTTTTTTTCTTGAAAACACAAAAAATAGGGGAATATACTGTCCATTTGCACAAATGGCGACACACATTGTCACTAAAATTTCCCGCTCAGCACTGGTCACTTTTCCCACTTGTTTTTGTCCTAGTGTTGCTATAATTTTTAGTGGTTGGTGTACTGTGGTGACCGCTGTTTTTTCGCAATTATAGATGTTATTTGCATCAACTTTTAAATTTTTTTTAATTTTAATTTGAATGAATCAATTTGATTTATTTTCTATACTAGAGGTGAGGTGTTTCTAACGATTGCCGTTTCTGCTTCTGATAAATTTATATCTTTGTAGCCCTGAAGAAGTCTAAGCACTATTAAACGAAACATCGGCGATGAGCTTGTAGTTCGAATTTTGTTCCCAATCCGCCAATATAACGCAAATCAATAGATCCTGGGACGCAATTTTTCACTTTATAGGAGCCATTGTATCTTTGTTTTTACTAATTACTGCGTCAACAAATGGTTTTATATATGGTAAGATTAGTAAACCTGTTAAAATATGAAAACGAAAATTAACTTCAGTTACTTTCCTATTTCCAATATATCTCCTCTGAGTTACCAAGATGGTTAATGGTTAATGCATTGAATTTTTAACACCTGGTGTAAATAGCTGCTTTAGCCGAATTTTTATGACCCCTTCATATATTGTTTAATTTTAACTATTAATTTACATAAGTATTAATTTTTATGTGAATGATGAAGCCGTCCGAAATTGCTTTTTTTATTTAGTTTATTGTTATTTATTTAAGCCAGCACTGGAAAACGTATTTATTTATTATGATTATTATTTATTAATAAGGTTATTAAGAATATTGTCGTGGGCAATATAAAACAAAACATAGTTTTTAGAGTCATTACTGTGTTTCTTGATTTTCGAACAATACCTACCTCTACCTCCTGTCCATTTTTAAGTCAAGACACAATGGAAATAGAAAGCCAAAGGTTTCCATTGTTTGCAATGCAAACAATAAGAATTGCTTTCATTTGCACATTTTACGACTGTTATTGTAAAGTGAAAGACACGCAGGTGTCTGTGAACGAAACCACTTGGAATTTTTCGGTTCAGTACTAATGTATTTAGGTATTCATATGCATAGTACATATTTTAGTTTTTCAAGTTCTTCCGAGAAATAATGAAATTTTAATGTTTCAAAGTACAATATATTTAATAATATTTGTTTCTTAACAACAAGAATATCTGAAGTGGACTTTAATAGTCATCAATTTAAGAATTTAATAATTTAAAACGAGCTACTTAAATATTTTTTTACAATTTTATATATTTACAATTACTTAAGTGATGTGTTTATTAGTTTCACGTTGTCTAGTTTACATAATAAATGAGTTTTACAAAATTGTTTAATAACCTACATAAAATTCTGGCAATTTTCCTTAAATGTACATAAAATTATATAAATTGTACAATTAATAAATGTCTTCGGATTCTTACAGCTTTTAATAACAAAGAAACATCGATAGGTAATCATATCTATAAACAACATTAACAGGAGTATTATTTATTTTTTGGTTCAAGGTTTAACAATAAACGTATCAAAATACGAGATGCTCTATAAATAGATTTTACTTAGTAATAATTTAATATGCAAGTTGTAAAACAATGACAGGATAAGGCATCTACTACAGTCTAACTTTAATCTATACAGACCGATATAATGGGCTCACGTTTTATTACTTTCGGTTAGTTACAGTCAAAGGAGATTTCTTATTAAGTACCTACTTACTTTTTATCAAATTTAATATTTTCCTTTATTACTCGGTATTAATTAGATATCTTGAACTCTAGGTTCAAAATGGTGAGGTGAGACACAGAAAGCCGTTCCTGTGTCTTTAAAAAGTCACCTTCCGAAGTCTATTTGCATATGATAAAAGATATAGGTCGAAGATATAATATTAGTAATTCAGTGCTCATCATATCATCTAAGATAATAAAGAGAAGAAATGAATGACTAACAATAGCGCAAACTTAACGGTCAATAATTTAACTTAAATGTCTGCATCAAATATTAACTTATATAGGGTGTCTCACACTATGGGAACACACGCTGATGGAGATAGAATATGTGAAAAAAAAACACTTGGCTTCCATTTGCCTGTAACAAATATTGCTAGTTAAGAATATACAGGGTGCGTAAAAATTTTTCGATAATGTGTTCTTTTTCTTTCCGAAAATATTATGCGCCTGTATCACAAACCAGCGATGGCTACTATCGTTGGCAACATAAGCAAGCCACCGAGCATATATAATTCAGTTGATAAACGAGCTCCATCCGCAGCAAGGACCGTGAGGTAAATATTCGATAGCCAGGGACAAGCGATAGCCAAGGAAAAACGGGGTTCTTCTTTCCGTGAACGATTAACCTTTTCGGCGGTCAAACGTAGGTGACCTATTGCGATTGACCCCCGAAAGAAATAGTCGTTGTTCGAATAAGGGATTGGCGTTCCGTTGTCACTCGTTCAGACTTATGCACCGTTCTAATCCAATTTCTCGGCGGTTTGGCGTGGGCGACAGTTGCACCAGACCCTCGAGAACAAAGGTTGGGAAGAGACAAGCGTTCCGTTGTCTCTTATCCTAACCTCAAAATCCTCGGTACCAGTATCTAAGTTTCGCGGCGGTCGAGCGTTGGTGACTGCTACGCTAGACGCCCCAGAAAAGGGAGATAGGCGAACTGCTGTCGCCCATCCGAGTCTAAAAACATCGTTCTTCTGTTGTGTGCAGCTGCTGGTAGTCCGAGTTTGCCTTAAACCTTATTGTTACCGTTCGCCATTTTAACAAGGCTAGCATTTTATGTTTTCCCCACCTTGTAATAACGTTCCGTAATATTCCGTTACCGTCCTATGTAAATGTGTATTGATATTTTAGTTTGTGTAGATATATGTATTAAACCAGGTTACGAGTTTAATTTAAGAAAAAAGACAATCCCTTCGTATAGTGTCCACTGTCTAAAAGCTACCCGTCGCTAGAGGTTGCCTTGCCTAGTAGGAAACTACAACAAGGGGTGGCGCCCGAGCAATTCCGAAGCAACACCGACGAACAAATTTGGCGCCCGAGCAGGGACTCTGCTGTCCACTTTGTTGAAACCAACGGAAGGAGAAGAGAAATCAGAGGCTCTTATCAGTGACATGACCGACCAGACGGAAGCCAGGAATACGAGGCTATCCTGGGTATACCAAATAAAGAAGGATACTTTAATCACCGAACTAATGGACAGACCTCTGTCTACTGAAGGCACTCCAGCTAGGCAGCACAACCAATGCTTAGCAACCTTTCGCCGAATATTCTAAGAGAGAACGCGGGCGAGTGTAGTAAGACAAATCCGCCATCACCAAGACTAACTACCGACATGACGAAACCAATTTATACCGCTGCGCCTCCCATTTACCAGTATGCTGCTTTGCCGCTTCCTGCACTAAGTCTGGGTCCATCATCAGACCATATTAAAGTCCTAAAATGGAATGTTCGATTCAATGGCCGTAGCGATCCAGTAATTTTTACCGAGACGTTGAAAGAGATCTGCAAGAAGTGCAGTTGGATTGGCTTCTACCATACCCGAGCTCCTAACTGAAGAGGCCGCACTTTGGTACCGTCATAACCGACACACATGGACGACATGGGAGGAGTTTGAAGTTGACTTCCGCACCTTCTTTTTTCCGCTCAATTATGATGACGATCTTGAGGCAGAGATTGGCCGTCGCCTTCAAAGACAACAAGAAGCCGCCAGTGAATATATATCCGACATGCAGACATTAACACAGTATAAGGAATAATACATTATATATATCAGTAACGTCAGTCGGTTGAAAAGTTTAAACTCCCCTCCCCTTGCCCCGTCCGCCCGGCCGCCGGCCGGTGCACCACCAAACCGGTTTTGGCAATGCTTTGGCAGTGCATCGCATGTGTTTGTCCCCTGGTAACTACTCGAGAAAATTGCCGGGCGCTTTAGGCTGCTTGGCACGCTTTAGTTTTGGAAATATCAAAAGTGCCGACACGAACTGACGATACTGATATAATGTATTATTCCTTATACTGTGACATTAATCCCTGGGCATGGTGGGAAGGATAAGGAACAGGAACTAAAATGGCTCTACCGAAACCCGCCGCAGGTTAGGGGCCTACAGACCGTCAGCAAATTCGGAAAAGCGACTTCAACGACATAATTAGCTTCTCGCGAGTGGTCAGAGAAACCGAACGACTACTAGAGGAGTTAAGGAAAGCACCAAATGCCGGAAACCCCAGATTTCCGTCACAAAATACCCTTTTACTGCGAGACACAAAGCAAAGAAGGAAACAGAGAGCAAAGAAGGGGACACGATACTCATTGTTTTAGATGTGGAAAACCCGGCCACTACCGTACCGAATGTAGGGAACCACCCAGGTGCTTCGTCTCCGGCTGTAAAAATGGAGTAATGTCGCGAGACTGCCCCTGCCAACGGTCGAAAAAATTAGAAAAGGGCTCTGTTGCTGCAAAGTCATCACAGCTTCCCCGTGGCTCAACCTCGATTGTACAAACTATTGGTCCCGTAGCTCGACCCCATATCCAGTTATGGATCAATGGGAAACCGTTCTCTGCTCTATTGGACACGGGAGCCGCTCAGTTTTACGTAGGGGATTTCATTGCCAGGCTGTGCAAACAACAGAACTGTCTGGAAATAGAAAGATGGCAAAATAATGCTGAAGTGGCCGATGGATCAGTGATCAATATAGGCAAAACTTAATAAATTACCTGCAGATCCGGCAGACGACAATTCACGGGCAACTTCGGACACTTTCCACGATTTTCTTCAGACATGATAATCGGAATGGATTTACTACACCAGAGTCAGTTTCGAATGGACTTCCGGAATACAACAGTATATCTTGGGAGAGACAGGTTCCCATCTCCGAGATATCCAGTGTGCCCTAACAACCCCACAGCCAATCTAACCCACTCGAAACTGGACAGCTTTCTAAAAAAATAATTGTCAAAATTCGATGATGATGTCAGAGGAATCACTCCACCAACCCGGCATGCCATTAACCTATTGAAATCGAACCCCATTAAACAGCGCTACCGACCCCGAAATCCCCACATGCGGGAAATCATAAGCTCTGAGGTTAGAAAGATGCTAGAGGAGGACATCATTGAGGCAAGTAGTCCATGGAGTGAAAAAGAAGGATTGGAAAGAGCGTTTTTGTATTGACTTCCAGAAAGTGTATAACGTCACACGCAAAGACGCATATCCGTTGCCTTACATCAGTGCCACTCTGGATAAGCTGCAGAACGCAATGTATATCTCCAGTATCGATCTTAAGCAATGCTATTGGCAAATACCATTGACTGAAGACAGTAAACCAATTACTGCATTTACTGTATCGGGGATGGGACTCTTTCAATTCAAAGTGAGCCATTTAGACTGCATTCAGCACCCGCCACTTTCCATAGACTATTGGATCAAATAATTGGACCAGAACTGGGGCCATACTGCTTGCCTATTTAGATGACATCATCATACTAGGGGAGACCTTAGACCAACATTTGCGCCTCTTGAAAGAAGTATTACTATACACCGACTACGAGCACCTAACCTAAAAGTGAACCAGGAAAAATGTCAATTCCGAAGAAAGTCACTGAGACTTTTGGGCCATCTGGTGACATCTGACGGAATCCGCACCGACCCAGAGAAAGTCACCGCCATAACGAATTTACGCGCCCACCAACGTACCCCATTTTCTGGGAGTGGCTTCGTGGTACCGACGCTTCGTACCCAACTTTTCTCAAGTGGCTGCACCCCTCAACCGACTTCTGAAGAAAGGCGTTAGGTGGACCTGGCAAGAAGAACAACAGACAGCATTTGAATCGCTGAAGAAGCAAGTTAACACAAGCGCCAGTCTTAGCCTCTCCCGATTTTACCCGACATTTCGTGCTTCAAACAGACGCCTCCGACCAAGGATTAGGAACAGCCCTAGTGCAACATGGACCGGATGGAGATCACGCCAGCTGCTCGCTAAGTCCACCAGAAAAAAATACTCCTTAACGGAAAAAGAATGTTTGGCAATTGTGTGGGGAGTGGAGAAGATGATCACTTCACCGTAGTGACTGACCACCAATCATTAAAACGGCTTCACTCCATAAAAAGCCTAGCTAGTCGGTTGGCAAGATGGAGTATGTATTTGCAACAGTTTAATTTTGACATTAAGTACTGGAAGGGAGTTTTAAACCGGGTAGCCGATGCTTTGTCACGAGACCCAATAGCAAGCAAGAACTCCCAGGACGATTCCGAACCAGTATATTCTGTTCATACAAACCAGACATGTCCGTGGCATCAACAGAAGAAAGAAGCGTCACGGCGAACCTCAGCAATTTTCCTGACCATTGCATTATAGATGACCGATTGTACCGACATTTCTGGGATATGATCGATGCCACCGATGAAGAGATTAGTGACCCATGGAAGCTGTGCGTGCTTAAACCCGACAGAGAGAGCGTGTAGAAAGAAATGCATGACCGACCCACAATCGGGCATTTAGGGATCGCGAAAACTCTTTGCGATACTATTGGCCGGGCATGTTCCGTGACATTACTCGTTACGTGCGAAACTCTAATTCTTGTCAAAGGTCCAAAACCTCCCAACAGCATTCTGCGGGGAAGATACAGCCGTCCCGTAACATCCACCCGTAAAAAACCGTAAGTACCGACTTAGTGGGGCCCTTACCTAGATCGTCGAAAGGCAACAATTACCTAGTGGTTTTCCAAGATCGCTTCACTAAGTGGGTGCAGTGCAAGGCCACTCAAAAGGCAACTTCTAGGGCAGTAAGCCAGGCTCTATACGAAGAGATACTCATGGGTTTTGGATGCCCCCAGACCATAATTTCCGGTAATGGAACGCAATACACGAGTCAACCATTTAAAACACTGCTTCAGGAGATGGGAATTGTCCACCAACTTACACCGCCCTATACCCCCCAGACAAACCAAGTAGAACGAGCCAATAAGACCATCAAGACAATGATAGCTTAGTTTTGTGAGACCGCTCATAGAAAATGGGATGCTCAACTGTCTGAGCTGATAGCCTCTAAACACTTCAAAACAACAGTACACGGGATTTTCACCTTTTTTTCTAAATTTCGGTCGAGAACTTGACCCTCCGAAACCGTTGTACCGCAAACAATCCCAACGACCGAATAATCCTAACAAACCGACGGCCTTAAATCTGCAGTAAAGTTGCCAATCGAACGCTATAAATTTAAATAATAGATGTTAATTTAACAATCAACAAAAAAAAATTAATGGAATTTCACGGTTTATTCCGTATCCTTAAAATATTCCTATTTGAATAATCCAGTAAATATTCCTGGAATACAATCCAAAGTGTTTTCCGGGCTTTGGAGCCGTGGTCCAATGGAATTTCTTCATGTCTGTTATCAAAGGGGATGAGGCAATGGGCGAAGTGATCTCCCGTGCTTCCCGACATTGACTGATTCGACTGTGGTGAGCTCCGTGGTATTTATTCCCCCGCCGTCGCGCTTCAGTGGAGGGACTGGGGTGGGGGTTGAGGTGGCGCGGGGTTTCGGCGCATTTGAAGTATGTCGCAAACCTCGCTTCCAGTCTGCATTCAGAAACGTAATTTCCTCCTTCCTGTTGAAATTGTTGTCGTGTTGTTTGTTTAAACAAACCACCTGTTGTCTGTTTAAACTCTCGTTAGTCTCGGATAGAAACGCTGCGATTGATATAAGATATCCACTTCGTTGAAAAGGATATCGTGACCTTCGGAGGGAGCGTGCTCTGCTACTGCTAACTTTTGTAAGCACAAAAGTCAGCACCGGCAAGCAGGGACCGCCGCAACAAGAGGAGTTGCGGCGCTCCCAGCCTGCAACTCCTCTTGTATTCCGTAATCCTCGTGTTGACACTGCGTTTTGTGGGACCAATGTATACTGAGCCACAGCTGCATGGAACTCGGTAAACTCCGGGTGCCGATAGGGGATATCTGCGGTCCTTGGCCGATCTCAAGCTCGGTTCTATTGTACGAGTGGGTTTAAAAACAGTTTTATTAACATTGTGTGTTTCCAGTAGCCTGCCGATCCTGCCTTTTACTTTGTGGATGTATAGTAGACTAGTCCATCCGCGCTTTTCGTCATCTTCTCTCGTTGTTCCTTCTTGACGATTACGGAACACAAGAGGAGTTGCAGGCTGGGACAAACACAAAAGTCAGCAGTAGCAGAGCACGCTCTCTCCGAAGGTCACGACATCCTATTCAACGAGGTGGATAATCGCAGCGTTTCTATCCGAGACTAAGGAGAGAGGCAATTGAAATCTTTAAACACTTTTTAAAGGCATTTTAAAGACAACAATTTCAACAGGAAAGAGGAAACTACGTATCTGAATGTAGACTGGCAGCGAGTTTTGCGCGTTCAAGTGCGCCGTAACCCCGCGCCACCACTGTTCCTCCACTGCAGCGAGAAGGCGGGGGAATAAATACCACGGAGCTCACCACAGTCGAATCATTCAACGTCCGGAAGCACGGGAGATCACTTCGCCCATTGCCTCATCGCCCTTGGTAATGTCTGCAGGGAGCTGTAGACGAAAGATCAGGAAGAAATTCCATTGGACCACCGCTTAAAAGCCCGGAAAACATTTTAGTTTGTATTTTGACCGGCGGTGTAAGCCTTCACATTCCTGGAATAATTTTATTTCTCATAGAATGTACCGAATAATTGCAAAATAATTCTGGAATGTGTCGCGCGTTTTGGTTGTTATTTGGTTCATGTAGCGTCGCATCGCCCAAAAAAAACCTGTTTTTGTCGCTGCCCAGCTGCAATCTCTCGGCCTCTCCGAAGACGAAAAAAAATTAATATATATGATCCAGCGATTTTAAAACCGTCAAGGCAGTTATCCACCTTAGGTCTCATCAGGAACCCACTCCGGGAGTTGATAAACGAAAAACAAAAAAAAATTTGAACCACCCGCGGACGTAAATAACGTTTGTTACCGGAAAAGTTGATAGGGTCGCGCGGGTTTTCGTTCTGGTTTCAATGGGGTTTTTACAAGACAAAATTTAAAAAGCTTCGTCTTGATCGGTGGTACCCTCGGTACCAGCTCGCGTAGCCAGGTGGGAGAGGTAACCTCTCACGACAATTTGCATAAATGGGGTATACCACAAATGGTACTAAAACAATATTCACTATCAAAAATTTTTCTAGAATGTTCAGTGTCGTCTGGAAATTTATCAAACATATTTTTCAAATAATTTCAGAATTTTTAATAAAAAAAAATTGCGCACCCTGTAGTTGTTGATGTTAAATGTTATCATAAAAGCAACCTAATAATAATTATTAAAAGTCGTAACAAAACATTTAAAAGATATTATTTTCCCAGAAGTCTGCTGGTTACAAAACATTGATCTTTTTCCAACTGCCTACATAAATAGTTAATTTCTAAAATGTTTTCTTTCTTCAATGGCCTGCCAATGACAATCACGTGTGAGAAAGTACTTATTACTTTCTGTACTTGCTAAGAAAGTAGTATTTTCTTTCTATAACGTATGCTTTTTTGATGCATTGGGTTTCTTTTTAAAGGATTGAGATGATTTGAAAATTAGACATTGAAAAGATAAGACTCAGAGACAAGGCACTATAAGTGCTAGGAAAATTTTTGTTTTGACTGCATTTTTAGGTATAAAGTTTTTGACGCAGGTGGCCCCGAAAATCTGACAGATTACCCCCTGTATAAAATTTGAACGGTGTCAGTGTTTTTGGTTATATTTTCAAAATTTAAAAGTTAGAAAATACCGTCATTACCAAAAATGAAGAAAGTTTGTTGATCCTAAAGATTAAGGTACAAACCATTTAAAATTAGTTTGTTGCTACTGTTTTATTTCTCTCAATGACAAACTTTTTCGTAAAGAGGAATTCTAAAACTGTGTCATTGAAGTATAGAAATTGTATGTTAAGATATATTTGTGCGATATATTTGACAAGTTTAATGTCTTAAATCAGGCTCTGCAAGGTAATAACATGCATATCTTGAAACTATCAGAGAAAATTACAGCATTGAGGAAAAAACTTCAGTTGTGGACAAGAAAAAATTAATGAAGATGACGAAATTCCTCCAATGCACTCGTTATCTCTCCAGAATTGCTGTCTCTTTTTACGGAACATCTTTTCAAGCTCACGGAATGGTTCGCAAGATACTTTACGGAAGAAAATATAGAAAAATTTGCATGGATCCTAGATCCTTTCTATGCACAATGTCCACCAGAATTCACTTCACTCGAAGAAGAGAGTTTTATTGAACTCTCTTGCGACAACAGCCTTAAAAGAAAATTGGTTTTATCCGATTTGGTGGAGTTTTGGGTAACCGTTAAAAATTAATATCCAACTCTAAGTTTAAAAGCTTTGAGGATTTTAATCCCCTTTGCAACATCCTATTTATGCGAAGCCGGATTTTCAGCTGTAGCCATAATAAAGAGCAAACATCGTTCAAAGATCAACGTGGAGCCGGAGTCTTATTCCTAGCTTTGAAAAAATGTGTGGAGATCACCAAGCTCACCCATCACATTGATTTTTTTTCTCTAATGATAATGTATTCTTGTGTATTAGTTCAATAATAAACTTAACGAGCGTTAGATTGGGTTTTTTTCATTTATATTTTATGTGTTTTGTAACTTCCTTGGACACGACTGTATACATACAAATTGCGATTGAGGGCCTCCTGGCAAAATAGTTTAATCTGTAAGTGCGCCGCAAACTATAAAAATTTGGTAACCCCTGCTTTAAGGTTTTCATAACATAACCAATAACATTGACAGTGTTCAAAAATTATACAGGGGGCAAACTCAGCAAACTGTCAGAATTCTATGCCCACCAATGCCGAAAAACTTAATGAAAAGCATTATATATCTATTATTTATCAAATTGAAGAATTTTATTTTTGCCTACTTCATGAATTTCAAAAGAAACCTATAGAAAAAAAAACTCTCATATGTCTAATCAAACTCAGGTAACTTTTTACCAACAGTATCGACCACCTACAAAATTGCTTATGGTTGGTAAAATTTCAATTTAATACCTATTTATCAAATTCATTATGATTATTCCTACACTCAACAAAAAATTCATTATGGCACTTCTACCTATCTGATATAAGTTTCTCGTCTTGATTAAGCAGCGGAACTTCATCTTCATGTATCTGCGGCACTACTACAATTTTGCTACATTCTGGTTCTTTCTGCTCATGACACTCGCATTTACATTCCTCTGGATTGACGTATGTGTAAACGACGTTCTCCTTAACCAACCCGCTTATATCGATATGCCCCCTAGAAGGGATCGTTTGTATTCGTTTGGGAGGTTTGCGCCTTTCAGGCACTTCTTCGAAGTTAATCCAACTTTTCTGAATCCCTTTCGGAGGTAAAGGTGGTGGTACGTCCTCATTGGAATTCTTGGCTTCGATTGTCGTACATGAAGTTACTTTGGCAGTTGTATCACACTTGGGCAAGGAAATTTTCAACTTCTCCGAGACGACCGATTCGTACTTCGACCCAAAACCGTCCAAATAATTCTCCAGTCCACTGGAGTGAATTGGAGTCGTTGACCTTGGACGTTCTATAGAGAAAGTTTTCATCTCCAATCCTGTCCTCTGCTTTATGGGCAGTATTGGCATTGCAGCAGATCGTTCCTGAGGAAGCGTCGTAGGCACGTAAGGTAATTCGTCTTCGAAGGAGTCTTGCTGAAGCACAATTGCTTTCGTTTCAATTTCCAAGCACTCTGTGCCTGAAAATTGCGGTTTGTCGCATTTTCGATATTCCAATTCCACATCTTTTTCAGACTCTGATGAATTATGTTCATCAAAAACATGCGAACCGCTTTCGCTTAGTTTTGTTGTATCTCCTAAACTATTTGATGCAAGAAGTTTAGTTTCCTTCAGACTTTGAGGCGATAAATCACCAGGGATTTTAGGTAGTTCCACCTCAGCAGTAGTGGTAATAATTCTATTATTTTCTACGTTTACTTGCACTTCTGACGTAGAGTACTCCGCTTGTAACCGAGTATCCAAAACTTTGACGTTCTCAAGGACTTCGACTTTCTCAACCACTTTTATGTGTTCTTCCTCAGTGGGCTCGGGTTTAGCCACATGTGGTACAACCTCAACAACGGTGACTTGCGAATCTTGACTGGAAGCTTGTAAATCTTGCAGCACAGACTTGTTTTCATAGTAAGTGGGCGAATGCAATGGAATTCTTATACTTTCACTGCTAAGAGGTTGTTCCCGCTTATCTTGTCTGCAGTGACGCGTTTTAGCGTCAGCTGACTTGACTCGCCTTGCTGGTACAACTTCACTAGATTTCCCTTTATCTCTAGGAAACTTGAACAGTGTTAACAACGACTTGTATTTACCCTTACTATCCACACTTTCTGTCGATGAAACGTTGGTGGAACCGTTTTTTTGAGAATCCTTACCCCCATAGTTGCACGCTACTAATGTGTTTTTTCTTTTTTGTTTTGATGTGCTTGGAGAGTCCGGGCCTGTTCGAAAGAGTGTAACAAAAGAGTTTCTTCTGATGACAGACTGCGATGGGCTAGATCCACCCATTTCTTTTCTTTGCAACTTTGGACTATTGGTTAGACTTCTAGCATGATGCTTTTGTATGCTGTTAAAGTTATTGTCTGAAAGATGAATATTTGCGTTTTCCTGTTGGGTTGGTAAATTTAAGGTTACAGGTTTGACCACTGGAGAAGTGCTACATGATCCTGCGTCATTATCATCGTAACAGTAATCTGGCTTCAGCTTTATTCTTATGTATTTAGGTTCTTGAATATTTGGACCTTGTGCTCTATGTTCTTTACTACTACCACCGACACTAGTTATAGCAATAGGTTTTGCTGCATTTTGCCCTACATCCTTATTACTTCCAGCCGTTTTCCTTCTACTTTTCACAGCTTGAGAAGTTTTAGATTCGTGCCTAACTGTTATCTTTTTTTCCTCACTATCGTCTATTGGCAATGGACCCTTTAGCGGTATGTAGATGTACTCTACCCCACTTTTTGATATTATCCTTCTGGGCAACTTAGGTTTCTCCTCAGTAGATGGCTGTTTTGTTTCTAGAATACTTTTAACTTGCTTTCTAGTACTCTCCCTAATATGTTTCTCTTTGCCACATATACTATTATCTACCAGAACTGCTTCTTCTGGGTTTGTTTTCCTAGATAGCAAAATTTTCTCCAAGTTATCAGATTCCCCTTTAGCCTCTGCCCCAGGATCGGCAGGCTACTGGAAAAGCCCAATGTTAAAACTCTCTTCAAACCCCCTCATATAATACAACAGAGCTTGAGATCGGCCAAAGACCGCAGAGATCCACTATCGGCACCCGGAATTTACCGAGGTCCATGCAGATGTAACTCGGTATATACACACACACACACACACACACACACACACACGTATAGTAAACACAAAAGTCAGCAGTAGCAGAGCACGCTCTCTCCGAAGGTCACGACATCCTTTTCAACGAGGTGAATTTCAGCGTTTCTATGTTTCTATTTATATCTAACGAGAGAGGCCACTGAGATCTTTAAACACGACAACAATTTCAACAGGAAAGACGAAATTACCTTTCTAAATGCAGGATGGAAGTGAGTTCTACGACATACTTTAAATGCGCCAAAACCCCGCGCCACCACTACCCCCACCCCTGAAAAATGGAATTTCACGGTTTATTCCGTATCCTTAAAATATTCCTATTTGAATAATCCAGTAAATATTCCTGGAATACAATCCAAAGTGTTTTCCGGGCTTTGGAGCCGTGGTCCAATGGAATTTCTTCATGTCTGTTATCAAAGGGGATGAGGCAATGGGCGAAGTGATCTCCCGTGCTTCCCGACATTGACTGATTCGACTGTGGTGAGCTCCGTGGTATTTATTCCCCCGCCGTCGCGCTTCAGTAGAGGGACTGGGGTGGGGGTTGAGGTGGCGCGGGGTTTCGGCGCATTTGAAGTATGTCGCAAACCTCGCTTCCAGTCTGCATTCAGAAACGTAATTTCCTCCTTCCTGTTGAAATTGTTGTCGTGTTGTTTGTTTAAACAAACCACCTGTTGTCTGTTTAAACTCTCGTTAGTCTCGGATAGAAACGCTGCGATTGATATAAGATATCCACTTCGTTGAAAAGGATATCGTGACCTTCGGAGGGAGCGTGCTCTGCTACTGCTAACTTTTGTAAGCACAAAAGTCAGCACCGGCAAGCAGGGACCGCCGCAACAAGAGGAGTTGCGGCGCTCCCAGCCTGCAACTCCTCTTGTATTCCGTAATCCTCGTGTTGACACTGCGTTTTGTGGGACCAATGTATACTGAGCCACAGCTGCATGGAACTCGGTAAACTCCGGGCTCCGATAGGGGATATCTGCGGTCCTTGGCCGATCTCAAGCTCTGTTCTATTGTACGAGTGGGTTTAAAAACAGTTTTATTAACATTGTGTGTTTCCAGTAGCCTGCCGATCCTGCCTTTTACTTTGTGGATGTATAGTAGACTAGTCCATCCGCGCTTTTCGTCATCTTCTCTCGTTGTTCCTTCTTGACGATTACGGAACACAAGAGGAGTTGCAGGCTGGGACAAACACAAAAGTCAGCAGTAGCAGAGCACGCTCTTTCCGAAGGTCACGACATCCTATTCAACGAGGTGGATAATCGCAGCGTTTCTATCCGAGACTAAGGAGAGAGGCAATTGAATTCTTTAAACACTTTTTAAAGGCACTTTAAAGACAACAATTTCAACAGGAAAGAGGAAATTACGTATCTGAATGTAGACTGGCAGCGAGTTTTGCGCGTTCAAGTGCGCCGTAACCCCGCGCCACCACTGTTTCTCCACTGCAGCGAGACGGCGGGGGAATAAATACCACGGAGCTCACCACAGTCGAATCATTCAACGTCCGGAAGCACGGGAGATCACTTCGCCCATTGCCTCATCGCCCTTGATAATGTCTGCAGGGAGCTGTAGACGAAAGATCAGGAAGAAATTCCATTGGACCACGGCTTAAAAGCCCGGAAAACATTTTAGTTTGTATTTTGACCGGCGGTGAAAGCCTTCACCTTCCTGGAATAATTTTATTTCTCATAGAATGTACCGAATAATTGCAAAATAATTCTGGAATGTGTCGCGCGTTTTGGTTGTTATTTGGGATGCCAGATTCGTATTGGTCGGAACGGCCCGAGAAGATGGACCTGCGCCCGACCATGTAGAATCAAACTTTTATATTGGTTCATGTAGCGTCGCATCGCCCAAAAAAAACCTGTTTTTGTCGCTGCCCAGCTGCAATCTCTCGGCCTCTCCGAAGACGAAAAAAAATTAATATATATGATCCAGCGATTTGAAAACCGTCAAGGCAGTTATCCACCTTAGGTCTCATCAGGAACCCACTCCGGGAGTTGATAAACGAAAAACAAAAAAAAATTTGAACCACCCGCGGACGTAAATAACGTTTTTTACCGGAAAAGTTGATAGGGTCGCGCGGGTTTTCGTTCTGGTTTCAATGGGGTTTTTACAAGACAAAATTTAAAAAGCTTCGTCTTGATCGGTGGTACCCTCGGTACCAGCTCGCGTAGCCAGGTGGGAGAGGTAACCTCTCACGGCAATTTGCATAAATGGGGTATACCACAAATGGTACTAAAACAATATTCACTGTCAAAAATTGTAAGAATTTTTCTAGAATGTTCAGTGTCGTCTGGAAATTTATCAAACATATTTTTCAAATAATTTCAGAATTTTGAATAAAAAAAAATTGCGCACCCTGTAGTTGTTGATGTTAAATGTTATCATAAAAGCAACCTAATAATAATTATTAAAAGTCGTAACAAAACATTTAAAAGATATTATTTTCCCAGAAATCCGCTGGTTACAAAACATTGATCTTTTTCCAACTGCCTACATAAATAGTTAATTTCTAAAATGTTTTCTTTCTTCAATGGCCTGTCAATGACAATCACGTGTGAGAAAGTACTTATTACTTTCTGTACTTGCTAAGAAATTTAGTATTTTCTTTCTATAACGTATGCTTTTTTTATGCATTTGGTTTCTTTTTAAAGGATTGAGGAGATGATTTGAAAATTAGACATTGAAAAGATAAAACTCAGAGACAAGGCACTATAAGTGCTAGAAAAATTTTTGTTTTGACTGTATTTTTAGGTATAAAGTTTTTCATTAAGTTTTTGGGCACAGGTGACCAAGAAAATCTGACATATTATCTTTTGTATAAAATTTGAACGGTGTCAGTGTTTTTGGTTATATTTTCAAAACTTAAAAGTTAGAAAATACCGTCATTACCAAAAATGAAGAAAGTTTGTTGATCCTAAAGATTAAGGTACAAACCATTTAAAATTAGTTTGTTGCTACTGTTTTATTTCTCTCAATGACAAACTTTTTCGTGAAGAGGAATTCTAAAAGTGTGTCATTGAAGTAAAGAAATTGTATGTTAAGATATATTTGTGCGATATATTTGACAAGTTTAATGTCTTAAATCAGGCTCTGCAAGGTAATAACATGCATATCTTGAAACTATCAGAAAAAATTACAGCATTGAGGAAAAAACTTCAGTTGTGGACAAGAAAAAATTAATGAAGATGACGAAATTCCTCCAATGCACTCGTTATCTCTCCAGAATTGCTGTCTCTTTTTACGGAACATCTTTTCAAGCTCACGGAATGGTTCGCAAGATACTTTACGGAAGAAAATATCGAAAAATTTGTGTGGATCCTAAATCCTTTTCATGCACAATGTCCACCAGAATTCACTTCACTCGAAGAAGAGAGTTTTATTGAACTCTCTTGCGACAACATCCTTAAAAGAAAATTGGCTTTATCCGATTTGGTGGAGTTTTGGGTAACCGTCAAAAATTAATATCCAACTCTAAGTTTAAAAGCTTTGAGGATTTTAATCTCCTTTGCAACATCCTATTTATGCGAAGCCGGATTTTCAGCTGTAGCCATAATAAAGAGCAAACATCGTTCAAAGATCAACGTGGAGCCGGAGTCTTATTCCTAGCTTTGAAAAAATGTGTGGAGATCACCAAGCTCACCCATCACATTGATTTTTTTTCTCTAATGATAATGTATTCTTGTGTATTAGTTCAATAATAAACTTAACGAGCGTTAGATTGGGTGTTTTTTTCATTTATATTTTATGTGTTTTGTAACTTCCTTGGACACGACTGTATACATACAAATTGCGATTGAGGGCCTCCTGGCAAAATAGCTTAATCTGTAAGTCCGCCGCAAACTATAAAAATTTGGTAACCCCTGCTTTAAGGTTTTCATAACATAACCAATAACATTGACAGTGTTCAAAAATTATACAGGGGGCAAACTCAGCAAACTGTCAGAATTCTATGCCCACCAATGCCGAAAATCTTAATGAAAAGCATTACATATCTATTATTTATCAAATTGAAGAATTTTATTTTTGCCTACTTCATGAATTCATGAATTTCAAAAGAAACCTATAGAAAAAAAAACTCTCATATGTCTAATCAAACTCGGGTAACTTTTTACCAACAGTATCGACCACCTACAAAATTGCTTATGGTTGGTAAAATTTCAATTTAATACCTATTTATCAAATTCATTATGATTATTCCTACAGTCAACAGAAAATTCATTATGGCACTTCTACCTATCTGATATAAGTTTCTCGTCTTGATTAAGCAGCGGAACTTCATCTTCATGTATCTGCGGCACTACTACAATTTTGCTACATTCTGGTTCTTTCTGCTCATGACACTCGCATTTACATTCCTCTGGATTGACGTATGTATAAACGACGTTCTCCTTAACCAACCCGCTTATATCGATATGCCCCCTAGAAGGGATCGTTTGTATTCGTTTGGGAGGTTTGCGCCTTTCAGGCACTTCTTCGAAGTTAATCCAACTTTTCTGAATCCCTTTCGGAGGTAAAGGTGGTGGTACGTCCTCACTGGAATTCTTGGCTTCGATTGTCGTACATGAAGTTACTTTGGCAGTTGTATCACACTTGGGCAAGGAAATTTTCAACTTCTCCGAGACGACCGATTCGTACTTCGACCCAAAACCGTCCAAATAATTCTCCAGTCCACTGGAGTGAATTGGAGTCGTTGACCTTGGACGTTCTATAGAGAAAGTTTTCATCTCCAATCCTGTCCTCTGCTTTATGGGCAGTATTGGCATTGCAGCAGATCGTTCCTGAGGAAGCGTCGTAGGCACGTAAGGTAATTCGTCTTCGAAGGAGTCTTGCTGAAGCACAATTGCTTTCGTTTCAATTTCCAAGCACTCTGTGCCTGAAAATTGCGGTTTGTCGCATTTTCGATATTCCAATTCCACATCTTTTTCAGACTCTGATGAATTATGTTCATCAAAAACATGCGAACCGCTTTCGCTTAGTTTTGTTGTATCTCCTAAACTATTTGATGCAAGAAGTTTAGTTTCCTTCAGACTTTGGGGCGATAAATCACCAGGGATTTTAGGTAGTTCCACCTCAGCAGTAGTGGTAATAATACTATTATTTTCTACGTTTACTTGCACTTCTGACGTAGAGTACTCCGCTTGTAACCGAGTATCCAAAACTTTGACGTTCTCAAGGACTTCGACTTTCTCAACCACTTTTATGTGTTCTTCCTCAGTGGGCTCGGGTTTAGCCACATGTGGTACAACCTCAACAACGGTGACTTGCGAATCTTGACTGGAAGCTTGTAAATCTTGCAGCACAGACTTGTTTTCATAGTAAGTGGGCGAATGCAATGGAATTCTTATACTTTCACTGCTAAGAGGTTGTTCCCGCTTATCTTGTCTGCAGTGACGCGTTTTAGCGTCAGCTGACTTGACTCGCCTTGCTGGTACAACTTCACTAGATTTCCCTTTATCTCTAGGAAACTTGAACAGTGTTAACAACGACTTGTATTTACCCTTACTATCCACACTTTCTGTCGATGAAACGTTGGTGGAACCGTTTTTTTGAGGATCCTTACCCCCATAGTTGCACGCTACTAATGTGTTCTTTCTTTTTTGTTTTGATGTGCTTGGAGAGTCCGGGCCCGTTCGAAAGAGTGTAACAAAAGAGTTTCTTCTGATGACAGACTGCGATGGGCTAGATCCACCCATTTCTTTTCTTTGCAACTTTGGACTATTGGTTAGACTTCTAGCATGATGCTTTTGTATGCTGTTAAAGTTATTGTCTGAAAGATGAATATTTGCGTTTTCCTGTTGGGTTGGTAAATTTAAGGTTACAGGTTTGACCACTGGAGAAGTGCTACATGATCCTGCGTCATTATCATCGTAACAGTAATCTGGCTTCAGCTTTATTCTTATGTATTTAGGTTCTTGAATATTTGGACCTTGTGCTCTATGTTCTTTACTACTACCACCGACACTAGTTATAGCAATAGGTTTTGCTGCATTTTGCCCTACATCCTTATTACTTCCAGCCGTTTTCCTTCTACTTTTCACAGCTTGAGAAGTTTTAGATTCGTGCCTAACTGTTATCTTTTTTTCCTCACTATCGTCTATTGGCAATGGACCCTTTAGCGGTATGTAGATGTACTCTACCCCACTTTTTGATATTATCCTTCTGGGCAACTTAGGTTTCTCCTCAGTAGATGGCTGTTTTGTTTCTAGAATACTTTTAACTTGCTTTCTAGTACTCTCCCTAATATGTTTCTCTTTGCCACATATACTATTATCTACCAGAACTGCTTCTTCTGGGTTTGTTTTCCTAGATAGCAAAATTTTCTCCAAGTTATCAGATTCCCCTTTAGCCTCTGCCCCCTCCTGATCAAGATTCAGCTGCGATCCTTTACTGCCACAAAACGAGGTTTCGAGAAGAGTTTTATGAGGTGAGGAACACCTTGAGTAAGCGGACTGTCCAGACATAACGGAAATATGACTGGCATTCGAAAGGCGACTCTGGGCCGAACCCTGACTACCTATACTAGAAATGCGAGAAGTCCTACCGGATATGGAGAGCAATATCACGTCCGAGCACTGGGAATCCTTTCTGATGCTGTTGATGTATAACTCGTCGAACTCGGGAGAGGCGGAACGGTTTTTGTATTTATGAGATTTGGTTTCGTTGACGTCGTGAAAGTCCAGTTCCTCGGTCGAGAGGCGGAGCTCTAGAGCGTCATCTTCTTTGAATCCAAGGCCTAGTTTCACCCTGAAACAACAAATTTAGGAATATTATTAAAATTTCAAGAATACATTAAAAAATCAAATATATTAAGAGCTAAGCACTGCCGCGTGTACATTGTCGATAAGTAGATGAGGAAAGAAATGCGTACACTTGTCGCAAAATTTGTAGTTTACTTTTAGGCTCATCGGGTTTGGCTTTCAAGCTTTCACATCATGAAAGATTCGTCTTCTATAAGTCTGTGTAGGCTTTCACGGCCGGTCAAAATACAATCTAGTGTTTTCGGGGCTTTGAAGCCGTGGTCAAATGGAATTTCTTGCTGACGTTTCCTCTACAGCTACACAGACATTGACTGATTCGACTGTGGGAGCTCCGTGGTATTTATTTCCCCGCCATCGCGCTTCATGGGAGCGACAGGGGTGGGGGTAGTCGTGGCTGGGGGTTTCGGCGCACCTGAAGCATGTCGTAGAACTCGCTCCCAGTCTGCATTTAGAAACGTAATTTTTTCCTTCCTGTTGAAATTGTTGTGGTGTTTAAAGATCCGAACCCGAACGATGCCGAAAGATCCGAAACTCACGAGAGAGGCCATTGAGATCTTTAAACACGACAACAATTTCAACAGGAAGGAGAAAATTACGTTTCTAAATGCAGACCGGAAGCGAATTTCCATGACATACTTCAAGTGCGCCGACACCCCGCGCCATCACTACCCCCACCCCAGTCACCCCACTGCAGCGCGACGGCGGAGAAATAAATACCTCGGAGCTCACCACAGTCGAATCAGTAACTGCCGGGAAGCACGAGAGATCACTCCGCCCATTGCTTCATCGCCTTTGATAATGTCTGCCGCAGCTGTAGACGATATGTCAGGAAGAAATTCCATTGGACCAAGGCTTCAAAACCCGGAAAACACTTTAAATTGATTCTTCTTCTGCTTGTTTAGAAAACTAAAAATAAATGAAAAATTATGAAAACGTGGTTTTTCTCTACATTTTCGGTTACTGTTTCAGTACTAGAACAGTTCATTACTAGAACAGACAATTAATAAAAAACGTTAAAAAAATGTTAATGAGTACAGATATTGCGCCTAATAACGAGACCTTTCTTCGGTTTGTTAAATAAGCAATTATGAAAACATGGTTTTTCTATACATCTTCAGTTACCGTTTTATTATGTACTCATTAACAGGTGATTGAACAGTTTATTACTATAACAGATAATTAATAAACAACGTTAAAAAATGTTTAAAAAAAAATGTATATTCTGTAGTCTAGAGGCACCCAACAATGACTTGAGAAGACTACAGATATGAGATAATTGCTCATAATAACGAGATATTATTGTTCGGTTTGTTCAAGAATCTAAAAATAAATAAACAATTATGAAAACATGGTTTTTCTATACATTTTTCTTTACTGTTTTATTATGTAGTCATTAACAGGTGAATGAACAGTTCATTACTCGAACAGATAATGAATACAAAGCGTTAAAAAATTAAAAAAAAAAATGTATATTCTGTAGTCTAGAGGCACCCAAAAATGATTTGGGAAGACTATATATATATATAAAAACATGGTTTTTCGATACATTTTCAGTTACTGTTTTATTATGTAGTCATTAACAGATGAATTGACAGTTCATTACTAGAACAGATAATTAATAAAATACGTTAAAAAATGTTTTTTTTTTATTTTCTGTAGTTTAAAGGCATCCAACAATAACATGAGAAGACTACAGATACTTGCTCAAAATCATGAGAGATTTTTCTCCTGTTTGTGTAAGAAACTAAAATTCGACGCAAAGCGGAAAGCAGCAATCGCTCAAGTGCAAAAAGTAACGTTGAGTTGTCATGAGTGGCACTCATTTCTTGTCACACAAAAAAACACATAAAAACCCTTGTGATTCTTTACAGCGTTAAAAGATGCAAATTCGGAATTTGTGGAAAGATACGAGACAAAATGGGTAAAAAAAATACTTAAAGCATCTAAAAATGAAGTTTTCAAAAAAAAATAAGGTTATAAATAAATCTAAAATTAATTAGAAATTAGTCACATCGTATAAAAATGCACATTTTTATTGTTTTTGTATGAACTCAACTTTAGGACAAAATCAGGCTCAAATCATGTAATTTGTTGTATTTTTGTTTTGTAAAATTACATTTCAGAATTAAAATAACATTAATTTTTCTCAAAATGCATGATAGAAAGCCAAAATCGATTAAAAATAACTTAAATCATCTAAAAGTGCAAATTTGGAGGGTTATGAGTAATTCAAATTAACAATAAAAAAAACTCAAATCTGAAGTATGTGGAAAGATGTAGGTAGGATTAGGGCCAAAATCGGTAAAAAATGGCTTAAAATGCAAATTTGCAATGTTTGGAAAAACACAGGTTAGGATTTCAAACTTAACTTGAAGACAAAATCAGGATCAAATTATCCAAACGTCGAAAAATGCAAATTTGAAATTTGTGGAGAGATGCGGGTAGGATTAGGTCCAAAATCGGTAAAAAATGACTTAAAGTGTTTAATAATGCAAATTTGTAATTTCTGCAAAAACACAGGTTGCACAAGCCCAAAATCGATTAAAAATAACTTAAAGAATCTAAAATTGCAAATTTTGGAGGATTAGGAGTAATTCAAATTAAGGTTATGGCCAAACCACAATCGGTAAAATATTACTAGTTAAAAAAAGTAAATTGAAAGCTTCTGAAAAAATACAGGTTAAGATAGGGCCATAACCGGTTAAAACAATTATTTACAACGTTGAAAAATGCAATTGTGAAATTTGTGGAGAGATGCAGATAGGATTAGGGCCAAAGTCGGTAAAAAATGGCTTAAAGCGTCCCAAAATGCTAATTTGCAATTTTTGGAAAAAGACAGGTTAGAATTTGAAAACAAAATCAAGATCAAAAACCCCATTTTTTTTCTTTTTTTTAAATGCATTTCAGGACTAAAATAATTGCTCAAAACGCTTCAAATTGCGAATTTGGTATGTTTCGAAAAAAAATAATGCTGATCTTGGTTAGGGCCAAAATCGGTTAAAAATTACTTGAAGCTTCTAAAAAAATGTAAATTAAAAATTTCTGGAAAAATTCAGGGTCAAAACCGCTTAAAAAATTATTTGACAAGTCGAAAAATGCAAATTTGATATTTGTGGAGAGATGCAGGTAGGCTTAGGGCAAAATCAGTAAAAAATTACTTAAAGTGTCTAATAATGCAAATTTGGAATTTCTGCAAAAATACGGGTTATTATAAAGGCCAAAATTGATTAAAAATTACTTAAAGTACCTAAAAGTGCAAATTTTGGAGGATTAGGAGTAACTCAAATTAAGGTTATGGCCAAACCACAATCGGTAAAAAATTACTATAGTAGAATTCATTAAGGAAACTAATCCAAATCGTGATCACTTCGCCGCTGTTGCCAGCTTGTGCATGAAACCAAGTAGAACTATATTGAAACTCCCCAAAAATGGCTACCTCAAATTGAATTTCGTTATTTTTATCTGCGAGGCATTAACCACGACCCACAGTCTTTATTTACAGTCTATATACGTACTATTTGTATTCGTATGTTAAATTTTAAATTTATCATTTCTAATCTTTAAGATTGCTTTTATAGGATTTTTGCAGGCTTTAGAACATTCTAATTAACCGTCCGTGAAGTGCCCATTTTGCCAAGGAGTTTTCTTAGTTACAGGGTCTTAAGTCAAATGTTTGTGCTTTAGGAGTTGGTTTCATAGAATTTTGAAACTTTCAGCCAAGTACAGTCATTGAGAAAGTGAATTTTGCTGTTATTTATGTTTATTTAGGAAAAATATGTTTAAGTAGATAAATTTTTTAAAACATAGGTAGGGGGGGGGGGTGGTTTTAGGATACTGACAAACTTACTTTCTGGGCAGAAGTCTTCCTGAAGAAATGAACATCAATAAAACACTGGAACCTGGCCCCTTTCATACTGTTTTAGGCTAATATTATTATGCTCTAGGTTCCGATGGATGCTTAGAGTCTTGAAGCAAGTTTACATATTCATAAAAATTGTAAAAATATTAGTGACTATCAAAGCAGCTAACAGGTTCTGTTCGTATCAGCCATATAAGTAGCTACAGGATTTTCCAAATGCTCCTGAAAGGTATACTTTTGCCACATATTGAAAGGTACAAGATGAAGTCTTTGGACATACAGCAAAGGAGGTTTGAAAAATCTATCTCATTGTTACTTGCTTTGTATGTTTGTCAACAGTCTCTCTGTGCAGCGAGTCGGATTTAACATTTAACAAAGTTGATATCAAGCTAGTTTGCTACTATTTCACTTTAAACTGTGGGTAAAAATAGTGGGTTATTATTGACTAAAATACCTACCTGATAATAAAGGTGAATTAGGGATCAGGACCACATAATATTTCCATATGGAAGTCTGTGATCCAGACAAGTTTTTGTTCCTGATTCTTCAAAATAATCGAAATAGTTTAACATATTCTAATCAAGGTACCTAGCGTATATCTAAAGTTTAAAGCAGAATTGTAAGAAACTGATGGCATCATACAGGCTTTCTAATCTATAATTGCTTCATAGAGAAACTTTCAGACTGTAAAAATTGATTAACATTGTGAACACCATAATAAAAAATTGTCAATGCTCTGAATGCCTAGATCTTACAAATATGAAATGATCATCAAGAAATAGATTCTGTAAACCTACTTCGAGACCTACTTTAATATTTCAAATCTTCCTGCTCTTAGGTTTCCCTAAGAAGAGGAAGTAGTAAAAAGTAGATCTTTTGAGAACATTTGAAAAACCATGTATATTAGCTGTTGGACAATTTTAATGCATTGCATGCAAGGATAAGTTTGGTTGGTTTTCTAATGGGATTCACTTGAACTCCAATTTATATTGCATTTGATTGTGACCCAGTGGCCATTTACTATGACCTTTAACCCAAATATCTTACCCAACAGTGTGTCATCTTTACAGTCCGAGAAACATTGCCACATATGCTTAATGAGTATCGAGAGATGTGAGCCAAAAAAATAGAGTAATCAAGCTCAACAAGGCTGACAAAAAAGCTGTATTATTTGCATTTTAAAAGATGTTTTTAGTTTTTTTTTTATTCTATATTAGAATCAAATACATATTATTATCGCAATTTCTGTTCTATAGCCTTGAAATTGTTAGAATACGAAAAATGTATCTAAAAATTCCTGTCCTAAACTATATAGCTGATAGGGTAGCAGTTAAGCAGTATCTACTTCTTACCAAGATACCTACCAAAAATGGTCACTTTTTTATGATAGCTCAAATATTTTTACAAATTCTGAACTGTCTTCATCGAAGGATATACAGCACACAACAAACTTTTATCTGTAACTAATATTTATATCTGTAACCATTTCGAGATATTTGGAAAAAAAATATGAACTAATAAAAACAAATAGAACACATAATAATGGGTCACAAAATGAATATGTTTACCAAACATATTAGTAAAATAGTTTGTTTCAAAACATTGAAAATTTTTTTTATGAATTACGAGTTACCCTGAAAGATAAATTGTTTATTTTAAAATTATTTTGAAAATGGATAAGACATATGAGTTTTGCAGCATGCCTAGCTTTTTGATACAAGATTTCAAAGCATCAGAATTCACAAAATTACTCAGATGTGTCAGCTATAGAGAGAAAGCTATTATTTATTTGTACTGCATTGTTAAGACAACTACGGATGGTTACATCTATCACGTGACTTATTGGCATAGGATTTAGTTAAAAGCTTTTCGTATTCAACCCCCTTAGGAGCAATTTCTAGTCGGTAAATCAAAAATTGTCAGATTCCAATTTTACTGCACAAAAAAAAACAATTTACACCATATAGTGCAAATGAGCCAGTTTATAAGGATTGCGCGATCAATCGCTCTATTTTTTTGCTCCGCCCAACGCTATACGCCCCTTTTACTATTAATTCGACTTAGAAAAGTCTCTGTTTCTCCAGAAATAATTTCAGGTTTACTTTTTAAATGTAGGAATATATTTTGTATGTTTTGGAAAAATAAAAATAACAACAAATTATTGCTTTTAATTTTACAACCGTCACAAAATACTGCAAAGTTAGAAAGTGAGATTTCCCTCACACTTAAAATAACTTTTTAGTTTTGATTAAGCCACATGAAAATTTCATAGAACAGATTCCAAAATCATCTTATATATGTGCAGAGGCCAGTTCAGGATTTACACACTTGCACCAGCTGTGGTATGATTCTTGAATTCACCTATGAACAGATTTAGGAAAAATCATAAAGTTAATTCCTAAAGCCTTACGTGCTTACTTGATAATTCCAATAATCATCAGAGTAAAATACATCCTTTATTAGGTCAGACAAATGCAGTAGTCCACAGAAGTCCACACAGTGTACAGTATAGGTATATAAAAGATAAACTAAATAAAGTGCCTATAAACAAATTTTGAAAAAATGGGTTAGCTGAAGCTACAAACAGCCTCATATTCCCCTAGTGAGTCCCTGGTCGACTAAATGAGAGCAAACGAGTAACAATTACAATTAATACAAAACACTACACCTTACCTCTTCCCTTCTTTTTTTATTCTTTCAACACTTCGAGTATCCGCATCTTGCCAAGAATGGCTTGATGTTCCATCTTGAAAAAGCCACGTCTCATCTTTTAGATGCAAAATACAAACATATAGTTACCCCCTTCTTTGTAACTAGTATAAGATTTTAAAAATTGTATTCTTTTAGAAACAATGTCTGGCAGCCAAATTAAACCCCCGTGGATTGTCGTGAAGCCACTTAAAGCCAATCTGTTTCATCAGTCTCATAAGTGATGATTTCGATCCCGCAAAGAGCTGCATTGTTCTTAGTATCTGCAAAATGCTTTGGGCGGTGACAGATTCTCCTAAAATTCAATTAAAAAATATTCTTTTTTACGTTTTTGTAGGATCGACATCATTGCCTGCATTCAACGCAACTGCCAGAAAACCCCAATGACTGCTTTTGTGTAGTCTTGTGTAGGTGTGTCCAACCTCTATTTTGAAAAAGGATTTAAGTAAAGGATAATTAGGGACAGTTGCTCAGAAACTTAATACTTGTGTAAACTTATGACTTGTTTTGTATGAAATAAACTGATGATGATAGGTACATGGTTTGTATCTCAGTTGGCATCTAACAATAGGTTTGAGTAATTAGTCAAGATTTCAGGAAAATGTTAGTTAAATATTTTTTTTTAGAACATAATAAATCCAAAAAATATACGAGGTTGACCAGGTTTCATGATAAAGTTTAAGGGGATGTTCTACTTCAATTAGTAACACTATCTTGCTAAATAAACTGTACTCAAAAAACCCTTTTCTATGGAAATACAATGGTGTTGATGTTTATTTTCATAAAGAAAAAAATTTTATTTTTTTTGCAAACCATTTCAGATATTTTAATGAAATATTGCAGGTGCCAATAGTAAAGGAAGACCTAAGTTTTGCAATACAAAAGCTTTGTTTATCAGTGTCAAATTTTGTTAAAAGTTAAAATGGCTTTATTCTTTCAAATTGAACAAATAATTCAAAAATAATCTTTATTTTTAGAAAAAACCAGGAACATACAACTTTTTTGCTGAAAAATAGTCAGTGACAAACCGTCTCGCGCGACAGTAACAATAAACGAAGCTTTTGTATTGCAAACCTTATGTTTTCCTTTACTATTGACAAGTAATATTTCATTAAAATATCTCAAATGGTTTTCAAAAAATAAAATTTTTTGGTTTATCAGAATACTTAAACATCATAAATATCTCCATATAGAAGTTTCTATAGCATAACCAATAATGTTAACACTGTTCAAACATTTTACGGGGGTGAGCCAAAAAATAACTCTTGGAAAAACTTTATGAAAAGTTTTATAGATGCAAACTGCTGTAACTTTTTTAAAGATATTGGAATGAAGCAAAAGCCGTATTACACAGTTGACTTGCAAGTTTTTTCCTATGGGAAGAAAAAACCAAAACACCAATGATTTCGAGAAATCTTAACTTATATTTTTTTAATGGAATGTCCTGTATATTTTTGGATATGTGTGTTCTATTCAAAATTCCACATATATTTTATAGAGCATACCTCATACCTATCTTCAACTGTTTCTGGGAATATGGCGTCTGTTTAAGTCGGTCAAACATAAAATAATAAATATGAAGCAAAGTAAATTCTCCACTTGTCTTCAAATTTACTTTGCTTCTTATTTATTATTTTATGCTCGATTTTGTGTTTATATGACCAACTTATACAGACCCCATTTTCTCAGAAACAGTTGAAGATAGGTATCTAGGTGCTTTATAAAATATTCTTGGAATTTTGAATAGAATCCAAATATCCAATAATATACAGTTGCATTAAAAAATATAAACCCAACTGCAGGTTAAGATCTCTCAATATCATTGGTATTTTGCTTTTTTCTTCCAATTATGAAAAAACTTGCCAGTTAACATATGCAATATGATTTTCAGTTCATTTCGACATCTTTAAAAACACAAAGTTACAGCTAATTAAAATGTTATCAAAGTTAATGAAGTGCACTGTACTTATCAACTTTCCGAGCAACTTTCCCTACAGCCCAGTTCCAGTTAAGCTTAATGAAAAAAACTATTCCTAATTACTAAAATTACTTAAAACCTAATTACTTAAATTCTTTTTGAAAAGACGGGTTTCACACACCTACACCTGACTACACAGAAGCAGTTATTGGAATTTTCTGGCAGTTGCTGCATTGCTGCACTATTGACAGAAAAATTAATTCTCTCCTCTTATAGGGAAAATTAGCATTGTGAGTTGTATAATCAGTTTAATAAATTCAAATAAAATTAAATTTGGCAAGACCCTTCCATTTGTACCAATTTCAGGTTTCTAATGCCCATATTTATAGTCATGACTTGGCTCCGAGTAAGCCTCAAGTCTGAGTTTGGACATTTAGTCTCCATTTAAAATACATTGACTTACATCAAACATTTTTGATTAAGCACATGCTTGTGCTCAAGTTGCCACTATAAATATGGGCAATACAGGCCCAGAATCCTTCCAGGCATATACCCTAGAGCACCTTAGAAATCAAAGGGGAATCCACTTTGCCAATGTTTGTACATGTATTGCCACAATATGGTATTTTTTAAGTTTTGCGATGGCACTGCAAGGTATTGTGAATATAGTGATATTGCGGGGTATTGTCATGAGTACATAAAGTTATTATTGATATTGTGACAAGTACTGTAGAATATTGTCATGAGTACGAAGAGGTATTTCCAATATTGTGAAGGGTATTGCTGTATTTCCAAATGTAGATTATTGTAACGGTATTGTGTGGAATTGTGATGCAGTTTATACATGTATTGTGCCTGGTGGATAACCCCTCATTAGAAACTCTAACAATCATATGCATCAATTAGGCCTCACCAACTTTAAAAGTTTACTAGGAACATATAATCAATGATAAAGTACCTGACATTAGGGCTAGTGACTACTTCTTTAAAAAGAAAATCTTTACTTCAATAAGCAACAAAATAAATGAATATAAATTTGAAATAAGTTATTGTCACATAATTTAGAATCTACAGTTACTTACGGTTCTTATACATTTCATAAATTTGGTAACGAATCACACAAATATCCCATTTCCCTGGATCGGTTACTGGTTTCTTCCAGACAAGAATCCTTTTAGGGCTTACAATTTTGCCATGAGTACTTTCTTGAGATATTTTTGAAACCGTAGCTAAATGAAGACCTAAGGCATCCGCGACTCTTTTACGTACTGTTGCGAGTGGCAAAAGTGGTCCTCCCTTTTCTTTTTCCAATTCAAAAAAGCTCAAGAAGGAAGCTACAAGTTTTTTTGTAGTCTTTACTAAGACTCTTTGGCATCTTGTTTATGTTGAATAAACACAATTAGTTCAACAAAAACCACAAATCTCAATCAAGCGCATAAGGAAATCTTGGAAAAAGTACATAAAAGCACAAAACCCGCCGATCTTCTAATTTCAATTTCGAGGTTAAGTTTGACTTTCGTTGACGGACTGACGGTTGACGTTAGTTCCACGCGTTTTAATAATAATTCTGCGTACTCTACGACCGCGCGGCACTTCACCAACTGCTTGCGTTTTCTATAATAAGATTTAAAATTAAATTGAGCAAAAACAAGAAATTTTTTATCACACCTATAGTTAATATGAATAGTTTAATGGTCTGTTTTAATTAATTTACCAAGCACGCTTACCAATCTTCACAGGTAAGCCGAAAAACGATTGTTACGTTATTTACAATAAACCGCAAATAAGGCAACATTGCTGAAGATCATGTCAACCACCATTGAATTATATCCATCTTTTTCCAAATTCGTTAGAGGAGACAATGTCTATGATCGAAGACATGATCTTGAGTATCAATTGACACATCGCTTGCTTAATGATTCTGCCTATAGTTAAAAAAAGTAAATTGAAAGCTTCTGAAAAAATACAGGTTAAGATTAGGGTAAAGACCGTTTAAAAAAATGATTTACAACGTCGAAAAATGCAAATTTGAAATTTGTGGAGAGATGTAGGTAGGATTAGGGCCAAAATCAGTAAAAACTGGCTTACAGCGTCCTAAATTGCAAATTTGCAATGTTTGGAAAAACAGGTTAGGATTTGAAACTTAACTTGAAGCCAAAATCAGGATCAAATCATCCAATTTCTTGTGCTTTTTTTAATAATATCTCAGACTAAAATAATTGCTCAAAACGCTTCAAATTGCGAATTTAGTACTTTTCGAAAAAAAAGCAGATCTTGATAAGGGCCAAAATCGGTTAAAAATTACTTAAAACGTCTAAAAAAATGCAAAGTAAAAGTTTCTGAAATATTCAGGACCAAAACCGGTTAAAAAAATTATTTACAACGTCGAAAAATGCAAATTTGAAATCTGTCGAGAGATGCAGGTAGGATTAGGGCCAAATTCGGTAAAAAAATGGCTTAAGAGGACTTAAAATGCAAATTTGCTAATTTTTGGAAAAAAAGATTAGGATTTGAACGATTTGAACTCAAAACGCTTCAAGCTGCAAATTTGGTATTTTTCGAAAAAAAAAGTAGATCTCGATTAGATCGAAGATCGGTTAAAAATTACTTAAAGCCTCTAAAAAAAAATGCAATTTAAAAGTTTCTGGAAAAATTCAGGTTAAGATAGGGCCATAACCGGTTAAAACAATTATTTACAACGTTGAAAAATGCAATTGTGAAATTTGTGGAGAGATGCAGATAGGATTAGGGCCAAAGTCGGTAAAAAATGGCTTAAAGCGTCCTAAAATGCTAATTTGCAATTTTTGGAAAAAGACAGGTTAGAATTTGAAACTTAATTTGAAAACAAAATCAAGATCAAAAAACCCATTTTTTTTCTTTTTTTTTAAATACATTTCAGGACTAAAATAATTGCTCAAAAAGCTTCAAATTGCGAATTTGGTATGTTTCGAAAAAAAATAATGCTGATCTTGATTAGGGCCAAAATCGGTTAAAAATTACTTGAAGCTTCTAAAAAAAATGTAAATTAAAAATTTCTGGAAAAATTCAGGGTCAAAACCGCTTAAAAAATTATTTGACAAGTCGAAAAATGCAAATTTGATATTTGTGGAGAGATGCAGGTAGGCTTAGGGCAAAATCAGTAAAAAATTACTTAAAGTGTCTAATAATGCAAATTTGGAATATCTGCAAAAATACGAGTTATTATAAAGGCCAAAATTGATTAAAAATTACTAGTATCTAAAAAAAAAGTATCTAAAAGTGCAAATTTTGAGGGGCAGCAATAATTCAAATTAAGGTTATGGCCAAGCCAAAATCGGTAAAACATGTAAAACAAGTAAAGTAAAAGCTTCTGTAAAAATACAGGTTTAGATTAGGGCCAAAACCGGTTAAAAATGATTTACCGCATCGAAAAACGCAAATTTGAAGTATGTGGAAAGATGTAAGTAGGATTAGGGCCAAAATCGGTAAAAAATGGCTTAAAGCGTCTTAAATAAAAGTTTGCATTTTTTGGGAAAACACAGGTTAGGATTTGAAACTTAAAATGAAGACAAAATCAGGATCAAATCATTCAATTTCTTGTGTTTTTTTTTGTTACATCTCAGGACTAAAATAATTGCTCAAAACGCTTCAAATTGCAAATTTGGTATTTTTCGAAAAAAAAAAGTAGATCTTGATTAGGGCCAAAGTCGGTTAAAAATTACTTGAAGCGTCTAAAAAAAATGCAAATTAAAACTTTGTGGAAAAATTAAGGGCCAAAACCGGTTAAAAAAATATTTGCAACGTCGAAAAATGCAAATTTGAAATTTGTGGAGAGATGCAGGTAGGATTAGGGCCAAAATCGGTAAAAAATTACTTAAAGTGTCTAATAATGTAAATTTGGAATTTCTGCAAAAATACAATTTATTATTAACGCCAAAATCCGTTAAAACTTACTTCAAGCATCTAAAAGTGCAAATTTGGAAGGTTAGGAGTAATCCAAAGTAAGGTTATGGCCAAGCCAAAATCGCCAAAAATTACTACTTAAAACGAGTAAATTGAAAGCTTCTGTAAAAATACAGGTTAAGATTAGGGCCAGAACCGGTTAAAAATGATTTACAGCATCGAAAAACGCAAATTTGAAGTATGTGGAAAGATGTAGTTAGGAGTAGGACCAAAATCGGTAAACACTGGCTTAAAGCCTCCTAAAATGCAAATTTGCAATTTTTGAAAAAAACACAGGTTAAGATTTGAAACTTAACTTGAAGACAAAATTAGGATCAAATAATCCAATTTGTGTTTTTTTTTAATTACCTACATCTCATGACTAAAATAATTTCTCTCGGGATTGGGGTCTCTCGGGATTCTCGCGGATTTGGTCGAAAAAAAAGCACATCTTGATTACGGCCAAAATCGGTTAAAAATTACTTAAAGCGTCTAAAAAAAATGCAAATTAAAAGTTTCAGGAAAAATTGAGGGCTAAAACCGGTTAAAAAAATTATTTACAACGTCGAAAAATGCAAATTTGAAATTTGTGGAGAGATGCAGAACAACTTAAAGTGCCTAATAATGCAAAATTGGAATTTCTGCAACAACACAGGTTATTATTAAGCCCAAAATCGATTAAAAATTACTTAAAGCATCTAAAAGTGCAAATTAGGAGGATTAGGAGTAATTCAAATTAAGGTTATGGCCAAGCCAAAATCGGTAAAAATTGCTAGTTAAAAAAAGTAAAGTGAAAGCCTCTGGAAAAATACAGGTTAAGATTTTTTATTACCGTTTACCGTACCAAAACCTTTTTAAAAAATTATTTACAACGTCGAAAAATGCAAATTTTAAATTTGTGGAGATGCAGGTAGGATTAGGGCCAAAATCGATAAAATTGGCTTAAAGCCTCTTAAAATACTAATTTGCAATTTTTTGATTTTTTTTTTGGAAAAACACAGGTTAGAATTTGAAACTTAACTTGAAGACAAAATCATGATCAAATTATCCCATTTTTTGTGAGTTTTTGTATTACATCTGGGGACTAAAATAATTGCTCAAAACGCTTCAAATTGCAAATTTATTATTTTAAAATCGGTTAAAAATTACTTTAAGCGTCTAAAAAAAAATGTAAATTAAGTTTCTGGAAAAATTCAAGGCCAAAACCGGTCAAAAAACGATTTACAACGTCGAAAAATGCAAATTTGTAATTTGTAGAGAGATGCAGGTAGGATTAGGGCCAAAATTGGTAAAAAATTACTTGAATGTCTAACAATGCACATTTGGAATTTCTGCAAAAATGCAGAGGTTATTATTAAGGCCAAAATCGGTTAAAAAGCGTTTAAAAAGGCAATATTAGAGTTTGTGGCAAAAATTTTGGTTAAAATTGGAGTTAAAATCGTTTAAAAAATACACAGGCAGAAAAAAAGCAAATGTGGGGCCTTTGGAGAATTTAAGGTTAGAATTAAGACTACAGTTAAAAATGACCCACATTATCAAAAAATTAAAATTTGATGTTATTGAAGAAATTCTATTTCTATTTTAAGACAAAAGCATGCAAAATTGATTAAAATCTTCGAATTGGTTGCATTTGGTAAAACTAATTTTTGGTCAGTCCAAAAATAGTTGAAAATAATTTGAAGTGTAAAAATACAAATTTGAAAGTTTTGGAAAAATGCAGATTAGAATTAGGTCTAAAATTAATTAAAAATTAACCAAATCGTTTTTTTTTTCAATTTTTTTTTTATAAACTCATCTTTAAGAAAAAAAATCGGCTCAAATCAAATTACATTACAGGACTAAAATAAGTGAACATTGGTTTAAAACGCTTCAAAATGCAAATTTGGTATTTTCCGAGAAAGTTGCGTTAGAATTAAGACAAAAATCGGTAAAAAATTCTTTCTTAATATTTATAAAAACATCAATTTGGATTGTTTGGAGAAATTCGGGTTAAAAAATTACCGAGATCGTTTTAAAATTAGTCAGAGCGTTTAAAATTGCCTCATATTCGGAGTAATTCAGGTTAGAATTGGGATAAAATAAGTAAAAAATTACCCACGTTGTTCAAAAATGTAAATTTTTATTATGTTAGGTAACTCAATTATAGAACAAAATAAAGAGAAACCGAGGGCAACTTTGTTTTTGTCAAGAGGTCGGGCCAAAATTGTTGTTTAAAAATGACTCTAAGCGTTTAAAAATGTAAATTTGAAGTTTGTGGAAAAATTCCGAAAAATGTACCTAGATTAGAATTAGGGCCAGAACCGAAAAATGACTAAGAAGAACTCACCATGCCTTGACAGTCTTCTCTTATCAAGACAATCTTGCTAAAAGTTGATGAGACAGCACAAGATAAATAAGCTCGTGAAATGAAAAACAATATAATAGCATTGTCTATATACATCTAGTCAGACAATCAACGCTCCCAAATTCTCTACGCTTAAACGACTCAGAATACGAATTCGACATCTGGTATCTGCGACGATACTTAAAGCAGAGGTATGCCAGTTCAGATTTGAAAATTTTGGGAAGGAATCTGTAATCTCGCCGTGGCCGTGTCGATTTTTCCGTAGTTCGTTAAAACATCCTAAACCCCATATTTAGCCCGAGTTAGAAAATATGTAAATATGGTACCTATAAAGCTGTTCATTATATTTTTTGGAAAAGTAGGTCATGGAAATTTGACAGATTGCCCCCCGTATAATATTTGAACTATGTCAGTTTTATTGGTTATATTGACATAATTTAAAGGTTATAAAATGCTGCCATTACAAAAAATGTTGTTGCCAGAACTTACCAAAAATAGTAGTTGTACAACTTTTTTTATACTAGAGCTGGGACATGCCCTGGGCAAAATAATATATATTAAGAGAAGGTTTGTTAACACTGAACCACTAAAAGGTCTTACGTAAATGGTTCTTATTCCTGGAACCATAAAATCTTTCTATTAAAAGTATCTTTGCAGTTATCTACTCACTGTATATGAGCCCTTTACAAAACGTCAATAGTTCTTGATTGGAGAAATCTAAAAAAAGGGAGGGACATACTAATGCTATCAAACAAGGTGCACATAAAATGCATTCATACCGCCCTCAAAATTTGACCAGGAACAGTGTTTATCTGCACTTGGATGCGCTGGATATGGTAGGTACAACGCTCTGCCTCAAAACCCTAGGCTTCTTTCCAAGGAGTAGTTCGGCAGAGAAATTAAAACGTTCTTCTTGAATGTGCTAGCTACTGTGTGATTTTGAGAAAATTTATAAGCTGATAAAAACTTTTTTTAATATAAAGCGAGCAACATCGAGGAAATTAATTTGATTTACTCAAAGTCAAACTGCTGACAGATATTAAAGTAAAACTACATTAAATCGTCATAACAACTTGTGGGGAAGTTGCTATTGGCGTTTACCTTCACCTGCTTTTAATTTATTGGTTAAAATCTTGTCAATCACATTTTTGGCAAATCGGTTTATGGTTAACTAATATGTCGCGTTTTTGGCGGACACTTTCCTTTACTGTTTTTATAACATAACCATTAACATTGACACAGTTCAAAAATTATATAGGGGTCATTCAAATAATAGCCTTTGGAAAAACTTTATGGAACGGTTTATACATATCATTATTCGAATGGTTGAACCAGGGATGTACTTACTTTAGAGATCTACCATAAGTGTTATTCGAAATAGAAAAGACTTATTTGTCTTGAAATAACGTGAAATATATTTCCAATTTGTCTTTTTTTATAATTTTATCTTATTAGCGTCAATGGAAAAAATAAATCCTCAAACAAACAACTCAATCTACCTAAACTCTTCTACATTTTTAATTATTCAGATTATGAGTTTTTTTTTGCTTAATCCAGGGACCTAATATCATCTATTTTTCTACAAGCAGTGAAAAAATATCATAACGGCGTGTAAAGTCATGAATTACAATCGAGATTACAATATTTTACCATCGCGGCCGAGCTAATTATAATATTAGAAAACGAATTCAAAAGTGAAGTAATAAGGTGAAAATATGAGATTTTTTTATGTTTTTTTAAACAATAATCACGAAAATATTTTTGGTATTACATATAAAAAATTAGAATTTCAAATTTTGATATAGTTAATTAGACATTATTTCTATATTTACGGAAACTATTGCCAATTGAACTCTTTTAGTGTAACCATAGGTGTTACAAAAGGCTAAGTAAAATGGTTTGCAGAAGATATCTTAATTATATTAAAAAGTTCCCACATAGCAAATTGATATTCAATGGACATACAGTTGTGGGCATGGATATCCTCAATGATATCCAATGAATATCCAATGGACAACCACCCGATATCCATTGTACATCCAATTTGTCGCCCGATCCAACATCCAATGGACCATTATGTACATCCATTGGATCAAAAAATACTACTGATATCCATTGTACATCCAACGAACATCATTGTACATCCAATCCAACTAACCTGAACTAACCTGAACATTCAGTAGACATCCATTGGACGTCCATGAAAATACGGAACTTGACATTCGCTTTTTTTAGTTCTGCTATATTAATGATTAAAATCAATTATACACTTTGATTGGGATATGCTATCTTTGAATTAGAATATAGTGCCACATCAAAAAAAAAAAAATGTATCTCATAGTCTTGTGCTAGCAAATTAGGAAATTTTTTTTCAAGCGAATTTTGATGATGTTCAGGTTGAGTTCTTGCTCTAACAGAGCAATCAGTACGTTTTGCTACATTATTGCAAATCAAGAAAAGACATAGTTCGGTTAAAGTTGTCTTCTATTGAAGATTTAGGGCATGAATAGTAACACGTTGGATATTTAATTCAAAAACAAGGGACAAAAACAAGATCCAAAAAAGGACTTTGCTGGAAAATCTCATATCAACATTTAAACATTAAAATCTACAGAAATCTCATTAAAGGAAATTCGGATATTTAACTGTTGACAGTCCGTTAAAAAATCCACTAAAAGAACATCAGAATTATCTGGTTTTTCAAATCCGTGGTATTTTACATTTTCTACTTTTTTATTGATTTTATACAACATAAAAGTAGACAAAACTGACTACCAGAGCTTTTGCTTAGAGGCAAACCATCAATATTGATTGCTAAATTGATTGAATCAGAATCTGTAATTAATATTTTGTTTTTTAAACAGATAAAAAATGTTTGATTTTCCACCAAAGTAAACAAAATTATTTGATGTTTTGTAGAGTAAAAAAAATGCAAATTTAGAGTTTTTGAAAACAAAATAGATTAATGATAGGGCGAAAATTGGTTAAAAATCACATAAACCGTCCAAAAATGCAAGTTTTCATATTTCTGCAGAAATTAAATTGTATGACAAAATCAGGCAAAAGTGATTAAATCTTCTAATTTGTTGTTTTTGTTTTGGTAGTTAAATTTTTGGCCCAAAATAGGTGAAATTTGAATGAAAACGTCCCAAAATGCATGTTTGGTGTTTTTCGAAAAGGTCAGGTAAGAATTAGGTAGGGCCAAAAATCACAAACAACTTAAAACTACAAAAAGATGCAAATTTGGAGTTTTTTAAAAAAAAGAAGATTAAGATCAGAGCGAAAACTGGTAAAAATTACTCAAAATATCCAAAAATGTAAGTTTTCATGTTTTTGAAGAAATTCTTTTTTATGACAAAATCAGGCAAAACTGATCAAATCTTCTAATTTGTGGTTTTTGGTAAAGTTACATTTTTGCTCCAAAATAGGTGAAATTTGGCTGAAAACGTCTCAAAATGCATGTTTGGTGTTTTTTCGAAAAAGTCAGGTAAGAATTAGGGCCAAAAATCAGAAGCTACTTAAAACTAAAAAAAAACCAAATTTGGAGTTTTTGAAAAATATAGATTCAGATTAGAGCGAAAACTGGTAAACAAGTCTGGCTTTGACATTTAGTTTCCATTTGAAATATATGGATTTACTTCAAACTTTTTTGATTGAGCACATGCTCTATCAAAAAAGCTCATGCTCAAGTTATGACTATAATATGGATATTAATCATAACTTCTAATTTGTTGTATTTGGTATCGTTACATTTTTGGTCCAAAATAAGTGAAATTTTGACTGAAAACGTCTCAAAATGCAAGTTTTATTATTATTTATTTAATTAATTTATTTATTTAATTAATTTAGAAATTTGTGTATATATTCATTTATAATTTCATTGATACGAGATGGTGGGTAATATTTGTAAATTGTGTACTACTTAGTTTGAACAAATTGGAGTTTTTAGTTCAAGTTAGTTCAGGTAAATTTTTTACTTTCAGAAATTGTTTTAAGATGTGTAGTGACAGGTAATTGACCAAAAAGGTTGGATCTGAAGGTTTCATGTTTCAATCGGTTTTAAAAAACCCGTCTGTACAACGAACAATCATTAAATCATGGAAAGATATAGATTTCTTCTTTTCTATTTTCATTTTAAATTTTAGTCTGGGGTTGAACCAGTAGAAATCTATTAATAATTGGTCTACTTAACCCCCAGGACAAGCTAAAATGTTTTCATTCACATATAGTTTATGGAAAATTATAATGAAAATTAAAAAAAAACCTCGGCCATGGAATTAGAACAGTACAGTAACCACAAAAAATGTAAATTTAGCTATTTAAAAAAAAACTGTTCAAGATTAGGGCAAAAATTGGTTAAAAATGACTTTAAAGCGTTTAAAAATGAAAGTTTACATGTTATTGAAAAAATTCAATTTTATGACAAAATCAGGCAAAACTGATTAAACTCTTCTAAATATTTTGTTGTTTTTGGCAAATTACATTTTTGGTCCAAAATATGTGAAATTTGACTGGTGACAGACCGTTATATAATCCACTAAAAGAATATCAGAATTATGTATCTGGTTTTTCAAATCCGTGGTAGATTTCTATATATCAAAAAAACCTCATTTTCTACTTTTTTATTGACTTAAACATTAAAGTGGACAAAACTGACTGAAATTTGAAGACGACTCAAAATTCAAATTTTATGTTTTTCGAAAAGTTTGCGTTGAAATTAGGGCCATGATCGATTCAAAATGAGTTAAAGTTTGAAGCCTTTGGAAAAATTCAAGTTAGAATTAGTGCCAAAATTAGTTAAAAATGATCCTCATGGTTTGTTACTATGCTGTCTTTATTTTCAGTCGTCACATGTCATAGGAATGTCAACGCGTCATTCGCACAAAATCTAATAGATGCCACTAATTAATAGATGCTGTTTAAATCCTGCCGCCAAAAACAAATAAATTATAACTTGAAATAATAATAATTATAATAATAAATAGTATACTTAAAGAAGTGTAAACAAAAATAGCGATCAGTTGAATGGCTGGAGTTAAACCCAACATATCAGTAAAATATATAAAATAAATGTACAAACTACATGCCAAATTGAATTAATTGAATATGCACCATTCTAGCACTTCTAGCTGATATAAGGAATTCAAGATTTTTGATTTAAATTCTCATGTATAAAGACTTAATAAATCGGTTAATTACACCTATTATACATTGTCCAGCCCTGGATATTCATAAGATGTCCATTAGACATCCACCATAGAGGCAATTCCGCTTACGTAATTTTATATTCGATTTTGGAAGCTGCATGGATATCTAAAGGACGTCCAAAAACGATGTCCTATTTGTGATATCCACTGGATACACAATGGATATCGAATATCCATTGATGCCACAATATTATCGTTCACATCAGTATCAATAACAATGTAGGTATTATGTTGGTTGAATTCAAGCGTGACCATAAGCCTTACTCATTTTCGGTTTTTTGTTGCCATGTATATCAATAAAGTTTTAAACCGTTAAACAATAACAAAATATCACAAAATGCAGTGGGCTTATAGGGCTAAAAATAAAAGTTCAGTATTCGTGTTCTGTTCAGTTGATTAAGAGAAAAAAATGAGTGTCTGGTCATACGGAAACTGTAAAAATTCCAAATTAATTCAATTCTTTAAATCCCGAATTTTCATTCCATCAGTTTCCTTCGGAGAAACGTGTCATGTGCATGGAGTATAACACAGTACATGTAGACCTTAAACGTTAACAGAAAGTCAAAATACGGTCCTGTACTGATTCGGTCAAGACAAATCAAGAAAATACGCCACAGCAGCGTCGAGGATGGCAAATCATGTTTACTTGTCTTATCACACAGATACAACAGGCAGGTCGATGGGGCTGCAATAAAATTTCCTCTCTTCTGAAATGTTTGAAATATTCTGGGGTTCAATTTTCGAGCGACATCTATCATAATTTTAGCTAAATAAAAGCCTTGGAGAAATTAAGCCATTTGAAATGTCTGACTGGGTATATATAGACAATGATAATAGCAATAATTAATGTAAGTGGCGCCATCTGACGACGGCAGGTGCTTCCACTAGGGCATGCGACATGATTGTGAAGCGATCCAAAAACCAGTTTTCTGCAATATTGTCACTTCCCACAGACAATTGGCCGAGATTTCGTACCTATATTGTCTGGGGGCGACGATACTCTCCTAAACGTCGCCCCCAGACAATATAGGTACGAAATTTCGGCCATTTGTCTGTGGGAAGTGACAATATTGCAGAAAACTGGTTTTTGGATCGCTTCACAATCATCTCGCATGCCCTAGTGGAAGCACCTGCCGTCGTCAGATGGCGCCACTTACATACACCTACAGGCTTTTAAGCAAGGGTTAGATCCATTTGCCGTTAAAACTTATTTTTCTGTCAGGGCCCCTCAGAGGACAATCGCAGGTTGCTTAACGAAAGCAGCCAGCGATTGAAAACAGCCTTGTGGGAACACCGCGGCCGATGCTGGGAAGATAAGCTGAGCGAGCTGGAGCCGGGATCGTCTGGCCTCTGGCGGTTGCAGAAAAGCCTCAGGAGAGAGAAACGCCATACCACCGCTACACAGCGTAAACGGTGTGGCATACAGCGACGAGGACAAGGCAGAAGCATTTGGCCAAACACTTGAAAGAGAGTGTAGGCTAAATGATCACCCTGACGATGATTATCGTCACATCTTAGCGGTTGAGAGGACCGTTAGGCACCTGAGGGGCGAGGACCCCAGGGGTCAGCAGGACCCGATGGACCCGGTTAGCCCCGGCGAAATCAGGGATGTCCTGAGGACCCTTGTGGAACGAAAGGCTCCGGGGCAGGACGGCATCTCCAACAAGGTGCTGAAAAACCTGCCTAGGAAGGGTGCAGCCTGTCTTTGCGCCGTGGCGAACGCGACGCTGAGGCTTCGGCACTTTCTATCGAGGTGGAAACAGGGAGTGGTGATAATGCTGACCAAGCGGGGCAAGAATAGGGCATACCCGCAGAACTACCGGCCCATCACATTGCTGTGTGGGGCTGGTAAGGTCGTGGAACGTATTATCCTGAGGAGACTCCAAGACGAGTGTACACGCCTAAACGTCGTGCCCGTCGAACAATACGGTTTTCGGGGACTGCATTCGGCAGAATTGCAGGTCCTGAGGACCGTAGAGAACATCGCAGAAGGCAGGAACTCCAGACTAACCTCTGGGTTGGTCCTGCTGGATGTGGAGCGAGCGTTCGATAGGGTCTGGCGAGAGGGCCTGATCTACAAGCTGAGTGACTTAGGTTTGTCGGCAAACATTTGCCAAATTATCGACAGTTATCTCACAGATCGGACAGTCGTTGTAAGGGTCGGAACCTCCCTGTCGGCGCCCAGAGCGCTAGCGGCAGGTGTCCCCCAAGGGTCGGTATTGTCGCCGCACTTGTACACGCTGTACACGAGCGATATTCCTAGAACACCAAGGACTACGCTCGCGCTCTACGCCGACGACACGGCTCTTTTATCCAAACACCGGAGAAAAGATGTCGTGCGGCGGAATCTGCAACATGCGTTAGACGACCTCCAGGAGTGGCTGGTACGTTGGAGGATTAAAATTAATCCAACCAAATGCCAGGCAATCCTGATAGGTAGACGTCGCGATGCCATCCCTGATCAACTTGTGATCGATGGAATCGAAGTGCCGTGGCAACGCTCAGCCGTTTATCTGGGGGTAACCTTGGATAAAGGGCTGACCTGGGGCCCCCATGTCAGGGTCGCCGCTGCTAAGGCTATGGGGGCTATGGCCTCACTATACCCCCTGCTCAACCGAAGAAGCCATCTGCCCGTGAGAGGAAAACTCCTGCTGCTGGAAGCCATCATGCGACCGATCCTAACATATGGATCGGCCTCATGGGGGAGCGCGGCGGTGGCCCACCTCTCAAGGATAGAAGCTATTGAAAACATTTACCTCCGAATGGCGGTGAATGCTCCATTGTACATTCGTAACGAAGAAATTCGTGCTAATCTGCAATGGCAAACAGTGCGCGACTTCATGAGAGTCAAAGCCGAGAAGACATTCCGGCGAGCTGAAGCACATCCAGACGACCTGCTGCGGGCTTTGGTCCATTACGAGCCGGATCCCGCGGCAGGGCAACCCTGGAAGCGGCCACGGCACCAACTGTAATATCAAACTGCAGAGTAGAGCGACAGCAGAGACGCAAAAACCGCCCGAGAAGAAGGGCCACATCTCCCGCAAGATATGTCAAGCCAAACCAGCCAAGCTGGGGAGGCTATGAGATATGAAATCAGGAAAGAGCGCAAACCAGAGAAGTCTGCCGGCAGCAGATCGGGGATCTATAGGCAATGGGCCCGGAATCCCCAAGCGTAAAAAACATGGGGTTTTTTAGTGGGTAAGAATCCCACACTACCGGACAACGTCGTGCGGTAGTTGTCCGGTGTCTTTAGAAGATTTTTTTAATGCCCCGGGGTCGCTCCCCCCGAAAAAAAAAAATTTCTGTCAGGTTCGAGGTATACCATACTGATGAGCTCTAATAAGAGCGAAACCGGTCTATGGTTCCTCTGCCTGGTAGAGAAATAAGTTTGATACTCTGCTAAACGTGGTGCCCAGACAATATAGGTACGAAATCTCGGCAAATTGTCTGTGGGAAGTGACAATATTGCAGAAAACTGGTTTATAGATCGCTTCACAGCAATAATTATTGTTATACATATCGTGGTCACACAAGATCAGTTACAAGATCATTTACACATGCGAATTGAAGAAAATTGTCACGCTCCGGCATGAAAGTATAGCAACTGTAGGCCTCTATATTCCATCTCTCTATATGTTTCTCTCTCGTGCGGCGGTAACAGGTCGCTTCCGCACGCCTAGCGCTTAAATGATAGCCCGTGCGACTCTATGTTACACAGTGAGCGGCAAATGTATAACATATAATTGTTTAAAATTTTATGATTTTTGATATTTAAGATTTTTGGTTTTTAATTGCGCAATATTTGAACCAATATTATTCATACAAGGCGACCCAAAAAAAAAGTCATGATATCAAGGCCAACGTTTGTAAATGGAAACCCCTATTCCGTTCTCTACGAAATTCTACATTGTTTATATAGCATACCATCTACTTATATTTAACGATTTTCGAGAAAATGGCGTCTGGAAATCCTAAGCAAAATTATCGCTCAAATTAGTAAACTAACTAAAATTAAGACTAACATCCATTGGTTTCCTGACAATACCCAAGCCTATGTGCAAACTCATATTGAACATTATTGAGTGTGTTTCTGTCAATATTCCGAATTTCCTGCCTAATTTTGGCTTTTAAGTCTTCGATTTTTTTCGGATGTTACATAAACTTTGGATTTTAAATAACCCCTTAAGAAGTAATCCAAGGGTGTGAGATCAGGTGACCTTGGAGGCCACCTGGAAGGCTATGAATGTATACTCAACAATGAATCGCCATACGAGTGTATAAAACGTACACAGAAATTAAGCAACAAATACAGCCACTTTAGCAAAATTTATCTCACAAGAAATTTAAAAGTTTACTTCAAAAACTATAATAGAGATAAAAGCTATGAGATACTCACGCATTAACATCACCAGATTCAAACATCTCTCTCTCAGGAGTACTGTCTCTACTGTCGTGGTGCGAGGAGCTGCTGGCTCTTGAAATATCAATTCTTGGAGTGTTGGCTAGTTTCATTTTAAATGGAAGAGGGGAGTGTGCTAGAGAATTAGGTGACGGGGAATGCGAGTTTCTTATATTCCCTATTAAACTGACACCAGATTGGTGTCTTCCCTTAAATTCTACTTCCGGCGAAAGAGCCGACGATGGATTTTCTTGCTCTGATATGCCTGGAAGTCGGACCACTGCGATCTCTTTTTCATTTGGGCTGTCCATCTATAAAAAGGCAGAATATGAAACCAAAAAAAAAAACGCAATAACATTGAAGTTCGTGGAACACAAAAGGGAACTTCCTACTTATAGTTGAGAAACCGAACACAAGTGGTACTAACAAAACTTACATTCGAACTTGATATGGTCCCTTGTAACTACAACTAGGAAGGCCCAATTGCTACGGGTGCGTTTCAAGCATCTGAGTTCCGAACTGAAAAGCGTTTAATAAACTATCACTCTAATATGTGCTGATCTACCAATACTACTAAAAAGTATCTATGAGTTGAGAAGAAGAAAATTTTGAGATACATACACGTGACCTCACCTCGTCTGAGAGGTCTTCAAACGAAGCAAACGGTGCGGGTCCCATCCGTTTCTGTTGTTGGCTGAACTTATTAGAAGATGATTCCATATTGCTTATATCCTTCAGTCAAAGCCTGAAATGTTGTTGTTAGTGCCATAACATTAAAATGTTCGCTCTAGTCGTACGCGCGTTCTCATTAAGGAAATTAGGTCACACGAAATCGACAATTTTGACCGGTTTACTGTCATAATAATAATCTTTTGTGTCGGATATCGATGTCGATGTACCCAATGATACCCTCATAAATAGTACATTGATCTAAATATAGACATGCAACTCTCTGCCTCCACGTTAAATCTTCATAATTTATATCAATACGATGCACATTTCTTTAAAATCAGTTTTTGTATATTGGCCGATCAAATTATTATATGCATCAAAAGAACATAAAATGTTATAATGAAAAACAATTTCAAATTAATTGATTTCAAAGAAAACAAAATGTATTCTTTAAAACACTTACTCTTTAGGTATTGACATTCCTTCCTATCATGGAAACCTATTAATCCTCACATATGGTCCGTACGGCGGGTATATCCAATTAGAACTGGAGCTAAACCCGGAACCATTGCTAATTCGTTCGAAATGGAAAATCGGACGATAAATCCGGTTGGGTATCCATTAGGAAAATATCATTGCACTATCTGGCCGCAAGGGCGCGCGACTTTAGTGCTATGCAGAGAAAATCAATAGTGTGGAGAGGTCTTATTGCGTACGCTAGGATCGTATCTTCGGACATTTAAAACGTGGAACGTATGCTCACGAGATAAGAAAAAGGAAAGCAATTAGAAGATTGGTGATCTAAAAGTTGGTGAAATGTTATTGCCTGTGATCTGACGTTTCATTCCAACCGGAAGCTCGGAAAGATTGAAATAAATTGAATCTAAATTTTTTGCTTACTTTCAAAGGCTTAGTTTCTAAACCAATTTTCAGTACAGGGTGACAAACAACCAAGCATGCGATTAAATACTTAAATTTTTCAACTTTCCTTAATTACGTTTAATGCATTGAATACGTTATTTCAAAAATTAGTTTTGTTTCTAAAACAAAATGCACCTAATTTAGTGTGTGTGTAAACGGTAGGCCTACAATAGAAAGCCCAAGAAGTTTCAGGTATTGAACATAAACTGTTCAAGAATTGCTACTAAACTGCATTTTATCCTATAAACAGCGATTCATTAAGTAAAGTAGCTTGACTTTTTTGAGATTTACTTGCCTTGATTTGAAAAACTAAATACTTGACTTGACTTGACTACATTTCCGTAGAGTTTGACTTGATGTCAAGTATTTTCAAACTACTTGATTCAAAAAGTTGATACAACAAGATGAACCCAATTTTTTTTTATAACTGAATTCGCCACGCAGCAAGGTCACGACATCCTTTTCAACGAGGTGGATATCTTATACCAGTCGCAGCGTTTCTATCCGAGACTTGCGAAAGAGGCCATTGAGATCATTAAACACAACAACAATTTTAACAGGAAGCAAGAAATTACGTTTCTAAATGCAGACTGGAAGCGAGTTTTACGACACACTTCAAGGGCGCCGAAACCGCGCGCCACCATTACCCCCACCCCAGTCCCTCAACTGCAGCGCGACGGCGGCGGAATAAATACCACGGAGCTCACCACAGTCGAATCAGTCAACGTCGGAAAGCACGGTAGATCACTTCGCTCGTTGCCTCATCGCCTTTGATAATGTCTTCCGCAGCTGTAGACGAAATGTCAGGGAGAAATTCCATTGGACCACGACTTCAAAGATTTAGATTGTATTTACGCCGGCTGTAAAAGCTTTCACAATCTTGACATCAGTCATAAAACTAATAGTTTTAAAATCTGATCAATTTTGAAAAGTTAAGATAATAATAAGAAAACCGTTTCACTTTAATTCAAACCGATTAGATGTTATAGGCTAGGTAAGGGATGAAACTATGATATTTCAAACGTTGTTTCGAAGACAAATCCAAAGGCAAGAAAATATACAGGGTGTTTCAATAGAAAAAATAAATTTATGTCAAAAAGACACTTCTTATTAACCCTGTCTAAATTAGTAAATTTTTATTAAAAGCAGCCTTCTCAGTCAACACCTTATTGCTTGAAACTTTTTTGTTAGTATATAAAGGAGCGGTGACATGTAGCGTCTAAATAGAGCTGGGACACCTTGTATACTTGACTTTATTTCAAGTCAAGCTCAAGTCAAGTAGCTTGAAACTCAAGTCAAACCGTGGTCAGAGCATCTGCCCGGAAACTGGAAGGTCTGGGTTCGATTCCCAGCAGAAGCGTGACTTTTTTCTTAATATAAATTATTATGTCCGAATCACCATTAAAAAAATATCAATTTCAATTAGTGTAACTTTTAAATTTTATTAAATCTAAGTGAAATATTATGACGAACTTAAATGTGATGACCGGTAACCTGTTATAGCCTAACTCTGTATGACTGTAAAGTCTTTCACGGCTGGTCAAAATACTGTTACGGGATACGGGTTCCAATAATTTATCGTCAATTAACTACACACTTTTATTTACTTTTAACTATTGCAACACGAATAAAACACAATTACTCGCTACTAACAATTCGCACTGTTCGCTTATTTACTACGCTGTCTATCAATTCGATCCCATCTTGCGCGGCTCTCTGTTTTATATACCCGGTCTGAAGACACTCGTACTTTCGAGAACGCAGGCGACTGTTGCTAGATGCCCGTGGGTGTTGCTAGATCTCCTATCGGGCGCCTCCCCACGTGTGGATTGGGGCACGCTCTCTAGATATAGGGGGTACCGGGGAAATAAAATACCCGAGGTGAACAAAAACTAGCACAACAGCAACGTCTGCTTCCAGATTGGGCGGTTGCAAACGGCGTCTGACCCAGATTGGGCGGCCGATATACAAGCCAAGGTTTTTAGCATAAAGGAAGGCAACGGGATACTACCTTTATTATTCTCTTTCCCAAGATAATAACATGAGTACATTTAATTCAAATTTTTCCGGAGTTATAAATAGTTTCCCAATCGAATCTCCGGGGGGGGGGGGGGGGGGGGGCTCTAAATGCACTAAGTATAAGAACAAACCTAAGAAAACCATTGAAGATAGGAACATGGAAAGTAAGAGGCCTATTTGAGGCTGGAAAACTGGCAAATCTCGCACGAGAAATGAACAGACTCAAGCTGGACATCCTGGGCGTTGCTGAGACCTGGTGGCCTAGTATGGGAGAGTGCAATGTAGATAACGGAGTATTCGTATTCTCTGGTAATGAAGATCCAAAACATAGGAAAGGTGTAGGAATCGTTGTGGCTAAGGAACTATTGAAATCTGTCGTGGACTTTATCCCATACTCGGACCGTACTGCCTTGTTGAAGCTCAGAGCCAAGCCAAACGATCTTAACGTAATACAGGTATATGCACCAACTGCAGACTCGCCTGACCATGATGTGGAAGAATTTTATGATGAAGTCAAACAATTGCTTAAATTGACCAAAAAACACGACGTCAACATAATTATGGGTGACTTCAACGCCAAAATAGGTAAAGGCAGAGTTGGGGAGTTGGTTGGAGCATATGGTCTTGGAGAAAGGAACGAGAGGGGTGATCGACTTTTGCAATTCTGCCAAGAGGAAAACATGAAAATAACAAATACATGGTTTCAACTACCCCCTCGCCGACTTTATACCTGGAAGTCCCCAGCGGACCGACTACATAACTTGGTACGAAACCCCTGAAGAGGGCCGTCACATATCCTAGGGCTGATGTACCTTCTGAACATGTGCTGTTGGTGGCTGCCCCGAAAATTTCCTTGTCAAGTCAAAGAAAGCCAACCACACAGCGACGGGTGGCGTTGGAAAGACTGAAGGATCCAATAATAAAGTCTGAGATGGGTAATGAGATAAACACACAGATTCAAGCAATAATATCGAATATTGGAGAGGAACCGACGCAGTTTTGGACAAAGATAATGGACATGGCAACAAATTCAATGCAAAACAGATTAGGATATAAAACAAAACACAAAAAACAAAAATGGATGACGGACGAGATTTTGTTGTTGATGGATGAACGTCGGAAGCACAAGAACAAGATGGACAGCAGCATGTATAAAGAAATTCAAACACTAATAAGATCAAAGATTAGAATAGCAAAAAACGAATGGCTTAAACGTGAATGCGCAGAAATAGAACAGCTGCAAAACCAACACGATGATTTTAATCTACACAAAAAGCTGAAGGAGACTGCTGGCATTTATAAAAAAATGAGATCAACTATAACAGTAAATAACAATAACCAGATAGTTCGCGACAGCAAAGAAAAGATCAATGTCTGGGAAAGGTATATTGAAGAACTTTTTGACGACGACAGACCCCGAGTAGGCACTAATACTCTATAACCGGCCCATCGATCATTAAGAGCGAGATAGAAAACACCATACGTAACTCAAAAAATAACAAAGCGGCTGGCCCAGATGAAATCCCTTCAGAGATACGTAAACTCCTAGATGAAAGAGGCATAACAGCACTACACAAAGTATTTAACACTATATATGAGACCGGTCACTACTAACCGGTCTACTAAGAAAATGTGAAGATCACAGACTTATTAGCCTGATGAGCCACACATTAAAAATATTCCTTTAAATCATGCACCAGAGAATATACAAGAAATGTGAAAGAGACATGGGCGACTCGCAATTTGGGTTTAGACAAGGGTTGGGTACAAGAGAGGCGGTGGTCGCAATACAAGTCCTTGTCCAAAACTGCTATGATCAGAGAAAGGGTGTGTGTCTTTGTTTTATAGACTATGAAAAGGCATTTGATCGCGTACAACACCGCAATTTAATGCAGCTCCTCAATAGGCTTGATATAGGCCAAAAGGATATCAGATGCATTGAAAACCTATATTGGAACCAAACAGCACAAATCAAATTAGGTAATAATATGTCCAACGCAGTACAGATTAGAAGGGGAGTGCGACAGGGATGTGTGCTGTCTCCACTCCTATTTAACTTATATTCGGAAGCAATATTCCAAGAGGCTTTAGAAGATGTAGAGATGGGAGTCAAAGTTAATGGAGTGTGGATTAACAATATCCGCTATGCTGACGATACGGTCTTAATCGCTGACAACGTACACGACCTATAGCAACCCACTCAATAGAGTGGGAGAACAGAGCAAATCCATGGGCTTAAACATCAACATCAAAAAAACAAAGTTTATGATTCTCTCTAGAAACCTAAATATGTTTGAAAACTCCACCATAACATTTAACACAATTCTCTTAGAAAGAGTGGACAAATTTAAATACTTGGGCATCTGGCTTTTCGAAGACTGGACATCAGGCCGGGAAATAAAATGTCGCATTTAACAAGCTCGAGAGGCATTCCTGAGGTTCCGAAGAGTGCTTACCTGTTCCGATTTTGACCTTAACCTGAGACTCGGGTTCATCGAGTGCTACGTTTAGTCGGTGCTGCTGTACGGAGTGGAAGGCTGGACATTGAGGGCGACTGCAATTAACAAACTAGAGGCTTTTGAGATGTGGCTGTATCGCAGAATTCTGAAGATACCTTGGCCTGAAGACTCCTAGCCGACGGCCAGATTAACAAACGAAGACGTCCTAAGACGTGTCAACAGACAACGTAAACTGTTCGAGTTGATCAAGAAAAGAAAAACGGCATATCTGGGGCATATAATGCGTAACACGAAATATCAATTCTTGCACCTATTGATTGAAGGCAAGATCGAAGGCCGGAGAGGGATCGGAAGGAAAAAAATGTCCTGGCTGCGAAATATCAGACAGTGGACAGGCTTACACAATGTAAAGTCGTTGATACACACCGCAAGGAATATGGAAGCAATGGAAAATGTTATCGCAAACATCCATTAGTGGATACGCATTGGAAGAAGAAGAAGAAGGCGACTATTCCCGATTATCGTTTATTCTAGATGGGTTCCCGGGGTCGCGGTCGGCGCTCGGTGTTGCCGCTTCGTCCGAATCTCTGTGGACCGACCCTTTAGCGTGACATTGCCCCCGTCTTAGCTCTGATCGTCCCGATCAGAGAAATTTCCACGACTGTAAGTCTTTCCGTTCAAGATGAACCGCTTTCATCTTTGCTCTAGGGGTACGTTGGATTCTGTATACCACGTTGTTGATCCGTTTGATGTCTGTATATGAACCCTTCCAACTAGGAGATAACTTGGGAGACTTTCCTTTCTTCCTCTGTAGATTATACAGCCAAACCAAGTCACCTGCCTTAAATCCTGTAGAAATCCCTTAGGGCATATCTGGCTTTCATCCGATCGCTGGCAATCTTTATCTTTGTCCTCACGTTTCGATGGATTTCCTTTAATCTTTCTCAAAATTCATCAGCATAGTTCTGGACATCTTTCACCAGTTTTTCTGAGGATCCGTACACCAAATCTATCGGAAGACAAAGTTCTTTACCAAATATAACCTTGGCAGGGGTATGTCCTGTGATGTTATGCACTGCACCTCTGTACGCCATCATTAGAAGAGGCAGAAATTTGTCCCAATCTTTCTGGTGGTCCGCTACCATTTTGCAGAGGTATTGCTCCATGGTTCGATTGAAGCGCTCGACCATGCCATCTGATTTTGGATGAAGCGGACTTGTCCTTGTTTTGCCAATTTCCAGAAGTTCCATGATCTTCTTGAAAAGTTGCTTTTCAAAATTCCGTCCCTGGTCCGAATGAAGCTCTAATGGTACGCCGAAGCTATTGAAGAATTCGTCAACCAAGACCCTTGCAACAGTGTTAGTTTCCTGATTTGGTAGTGCATAAGCTTGAGGCCATTTACTAAAATAATCCATGGCAACTAAGATGTATTCGTTGCCATCGTCCGTTTCTGGAAAAAGAACTGCCACGTCGACCGTAATTCTTTCAAATGGGGCGCCAATTTAGTGCCAAATAGTCTTTCTTTGGGGTCCTTTTACGCAGCAGCCGATATCGCAATTTCAGCACCACTCTTCGACGTCATCTCGGCAATTCACCGAGTAGTACCTTTCCCGAATTCTATCCAGGGTTTTATTCACTCCAAAGTGGCTTTCAGACTCTTCATTGTGCATTTCTTTGAAGACATCTTTCCGTCTACTTTCTGGTACGACAAGCTGGCACTTTTCCCGTCGGGGCTTTCCTAAGTCCTCTTTAATAAATCATTCTGAATCGCCAAGGAATCCCATTGAGCCCACATAGCTTTTACTTCAGGGCTCTTATCTGCCAATCAGGTCCTTCCAATCAGGTCTTGACTAACCTCACAGCATTATCGGTTGTTTGTTCGACCTTGATTTGTTCAGAGGTCCAATGTTCGTCGACGTCAATCCTGGTTCTCCTAAGAATGCTTGGTCCTTCTCGTTGTTCTACTCATTGGCAGTGTCGACATTCCCCTTTACAAGGCCTGCATGATAATGCATCTGCGTTACCACGAGATCTGCCTGGACGATGTTCAATTTTGCCAGCGATGGTGAGGCCTCCTCCACGCTATCGAATCCTAATGATCCAGAGGGCTTCCGTGGGGCCAGTCAGCGTTCGCCAGTTCACATTGACTGGTCTTAGTTTACCGGCTGATGTGTCAGTCCGCCAGATTGTCGTCGTGTGCGAAGTCTGACTCCTTTCCCGTCGAACGCGACAGTCCGTTTTAAAATGGCCCATTCTGCCGCAGTTGCAACAAGATCCAGGTTTCTGCAAGTAGGCATTTCGGTCCATATTTCTTCTGTACCCAATGTCTTGTGCCCTGCTCCTTGATTAGTCGAAATATTAAGTCATCTGCTTCCTGAATTCACGCTGCTCGTCCAACAATTGCTTTAAGATTGAGTTTGGCTGCGACTCTTCCTGTATATCAACTATTCTAACTCTTTGGCTCGTGTTTATTCTCGACGCCTTATACTCCAATGTCCGAATTAATGACTCATTTATTTTGCACTGGAAGGACGAGTCAACCTGAAATGGCATTTCAGTTCACTGTCGCGAACTCCTTCGATAAACTGCTAGACTGATGGCTGATCGAGGAAATTAGAGGGAGCCGCAGGATACGCTAATCTTGTCAAACGCTCAATGTCCGCTCCAAATTCCTGTAAGTTTTCGCCTGGCTTCTGCTGCTTCATCCGTAGATCTGTCTGGTAGATTATTTCGCGATGAGCATTACCAAACCTCCGCTCTAACGCCGCGGCAATTACGTTATAATTACTAGTACACTTTTCAGTGGTCGATAATGCAGGCATGATGTCTACAGCCTTTCTTCTCAAAGCTACTAAAAGTTCGGTAGCCTTGTCCGAATGTGCCCATCCATTTTTAACTGTTGCCCCCTTAAATTGGTCTTTATAAATGCTCCAAGAAGTAGTACCGTCGAAAACTGGATGTCTAGTACCGCGACGTGTTTCCCAGATCCGCCACTGTTCTTCTAACTCCGTCATTTTCATCTCTACTTCATGTTTGACTTGATCCACGACTTGACTTTATCCACGTCTTGTTTGACTTGATCTCCGTCTTGGTTGACTTCAGTCATTTTGGTTGAGAGAAGTTCTTGCAACTCGCGACGACCATCCGTTAATGCTTGAAACAGAAAAGCTTCATTTTTTCTTTGTTCCTTTATCTCAAGTTGCCTTTGTTTTTCTTGTTCGTCCAGAAAATTTCCTTGTTCCTCTTTGTCGAGCTGCCTTTGTTTTTCTTGTTCCTTTTTCTCAAGTTGCCTTTCTTTTTCTTGTTCTTCCAGAAAATTCCTTTGTTCCTCTTTGTCCTTCTTCAGCATTTTCATAAGTACTGCCAGTTCCATGATTTTTGTCGTAGATCGAGTATATGGCATGTAGAGAACACCAAAGTTCTTACACTGTCCTTACCACGCAAAATTCCACGCGCTACGACTCCTTTGTCCGTACAGTCACAAATTAACTAAAATTATCCTATTTCTGACACCAGTTGTTACGGGATACGGGTTCCAATAATTTATCGTCAATTAACTACACACTTTTATTTACTTTTAACTATTAAAACACGATTAAAACAAAATTACTCTCTACTAACAATTCGTGCGCTTATTTCGCTTATTTACTACACTGCACTATCTATTCCATCCCATCTCGCGCAGCTCGCTGGTTTATACCGGCCTGAACACACTCTGGTACTTTCGAGAACGGAGGCGACTGTTCCCGGTTCTCGTTTATTCTAGATGGGTTCCCGGGGTCGCAGCGTAGGCGCTCGGCGTTGCCGCTTCGGCCCGAATCTCTGTGGACCGAAGGTCGGGCGTAACAATACAATCTAAAGTGTTTTCCTAGCTTTGAAGTTGCGGTCCAATGGAATTTCTTTCCCATTGGCTCTCCCATTCTGGCAATCCAAAGCCCTGAAAACCCTTTAGATCGTAACTCTGTATGGTTTTCAAAGCATTTGGTGCAATAAAAAATACAACATTTCTTCCTAATACAAAATAGAACACACTTTATTTTCGACATAATTATATTACATTACGATTGAATGCTGTAATTAATGGTATTATGTACATAATCACAATACAGACTTTCGTAACAAGTACGCCTGTAACATCAAATAACTTGACAATAATTATTACTCTACAGTGTAACAAAATATAAATCATCTGCGAAAAATAATTATTAACAAACGATATATGTTTTAATCAGGGGCTCAGAGAGAAAAAACATCTACACCCAACGAAGCTAAGCACTAATGCTCAAAAAGATCGATGAGGCAATAATTAGCGTGGTTGTGTCTGGGTAATTACTGGTTAATTTACATTAAAAAAAATCTATAAGTAGCTCATGTCTAGAAGTTTTTACATCGAATGATGGTTCTGTTTCTAAAGTCCAGAAAGTTATTAGAACACTAGACATATTGGTTGATGCTAAATACAAATTTGTTTTTAACCAAGTCATTTTGCATGGGGCAAATCTTTAACATTCTTGGGCATAGGACAATAAAACACCTTACCCATACTAAAACGCCGACGTTTCGACCGCCAGTAAGATCTTTTTCAAGGCTGTTTACTGCCGCAAAACATATTTTCGCATAATGCAATCAAGTACGTTTATAACGTACTGTACATTCCTTGCCAACCTTGATGCCAAATTATTTTTGTATTTACTGTGGGCTGTTTGTTGCGAAACAAAAAAAAACATCTCACTATTTTTACATCACTCCAGAAAAAAAAAATTACACCATATGCGCAAAGACGAACGTGGGTGCATCATAACTTGTTTCTCTTTATACCATGATACTCACGTTTAAACATAACACGTCAAGTTTTTGTTTAAACGGTAGGTTTTCGATGGCACACCCTGCATATGGCATTGCCGAACCGTCGTGTGTTGTATCGGTGTTTTGGACATGAAAGATCCCAATGGCGATCGAAATGTCAGAGTTTTACTGAATGCAAAAATAAGTGATGTAATAGTCCAAGGATCCAAACTATACCACCAAGAGCAGGAAGAACTGTTTTTCTAATAATAACCTAGTAGGAAATACATAATTCCTCCACTGCTTAACTCAACATGAATGGCAACTACTTATACTATTAAACATGTAGTTAGATTTTTAAAATTTCACTTACCTGTTTAACAATAGCCAGAATCTTTTATGCATTCGTTTATTTAACAACTTAAGCAATCAACAAATGATTTTCAATAAAATAAAAAATCGCCTTACCAGCCCCCGATTAACCACAACAAACCGAGAGGCGCTTAGGAAGTGTTACAGCCCGCGGACCCCACGTCTACGTCCTCGTCGTCTTCGCTGTTAGAGTGAGCCCAAGACAATTCCGATGAGCTGCCGTCTTCTTCGCTCGAGTCCAGAGTTAAAAAGGCGAATCCGGACTCTTCGTTGCCTTCCCGTTGGCGTTCGGTGGCGGTGCGGGATGCTCTCAGTCTTCGCCACAACATCCACAAAACCTGAAGGATAACAAAACGCGCATTCACATAAATATAAAATCATATTGAACATTAAATTTCTAAAGGCATTTAAAAAAATCTAAGGAAGGACTTACCAGAATATATCGTTTATCGACAACGCACACTGGGACAACAAGCTCTTAAAGTTTAGGTTAGACTAAGGTACACCTAAGGTAAATATTCTTTATAGAGTTACAAAAAATACTTAAATGACTTCTTTAGTGTTAATTTGATATCAAAAAATATTAAGTCATGACGAATATAGTATTATAATCAAAATGTAATTTTATAATTTATGTTAGAAAGGCTTCATCATCGTCTCCAAAATAAGATGAGACATCTTCATAATCAGCGTCGTCAATGTCATCAAGGGTATGGAGCTGGAGGGGACCAGATTTTAACACATCTATTGCTACTTTAGAAAGATGCAGTTTCTTTTTTGGTAGTAGTAGTCGTAGTGGTGGTAAACAATGGGGGGGGGGGGGGGGGGGAGCCTTGCGACTAGGCCTTAGAGGCCCTTTTCACAGTCCCCGGTCGTATTCCGTCCCATTTCAGAGTTCGAAGCTCCTCTCGATGAAGAAAAGCGGCTTTAAGTGTCCTATGGCGTACTTGCGCCCACTATGGCACACTCCCAGAAAGTGGTATGACGACTCTTCTCCTGCCCCACAGTGGACTGTCAGCCATTCCTAGGAGGTGCATGTGCCTGTTTAGTCTGCAGTGGTCCAGTAAGGATCCCTATAAGGTCTTCCAGGCACCGCCCCTTCTTCCAAGAAGCCACAAGGCCTTGGATCTATACATGTTAGGGTAGATTTCCTTGGTCTGTCTACATATTCCTGACTATGTCCAGTTTGTCCTACTCTCCCATACCCACTCATTCAGAGTGTGAGAGACGTACCTTTTCCTTTTACTTACTCCCAGACATGGCTGTGGTTCCGTAAAGCATGTCTGGGAACCCCGCATGGCCGATTCGTCGGCACGCTCGTTCCCGTCGATGCCCCTATGTCCAGGAACCCATCCCAAAGTTACCCTTTTTGTTTCTGCCAGTGATTCTAGAACATCCCTGCAGTCCTGAACGAGCTTTGAACTCGTTCCGCTCCTGCAGATGGCTCGCAAAGCCACCTGACTGTCGGCATAGATGTAGATATCCTGCTCTGCACCTAACCACACCTAATTATTCTCAGAAGGTTGCTAAAGCAGCTTTTCCTTGAATTCGTCCCTTGTTGGGATGTTTATCCCAAATGGCTCTTTCAAAACTCGGCTGATCGCGTGGGCGCCCCTCCTGCGACAGGACAATCCAGTGGCCGCAGCAATCCATCCTCCTGCAGGACGCTATCGCCTCCTTCTTAACCCAGATTGGAAGCTCCGGCAAACCTAGTAAGACATTCGAGTGCTGCTCCCGGTGTTGTTCTGAATGCACCCGTTATGGCTAGGCAGACCGTTCTCTGCAGTCTGGCCAACTTTAGCTCATAGCAGGCGCTGTCCACGGCTGGCCACCAGACCACAGTCCCATAGGTTATCCTCGCTCTGATTACCGCAGTGTAGAGCCAGTGCAGCACGTGTGGCTTTAGACCCCACTGCCCTGCGTAGTTGCCATGTCAGTGCTGTTGCCTTATTGCATGCCTTTCCCACGTGACTTTTTAAAGTGTAAATGCTATTTATTTTTTTGATTTATTGCCAACTTTGGGGGCCTTTGCCCGAGTGCGCGACGTTATCAAAAGTAGGGAAATACGCAGGATAAGAGCTGTGATAAGAGCACCTGGAGGATACAGTGGTTATTAAAGACAGAAGTGGATCCATTTATTCTTTCCTTTTTTTGTACTTTTGCTTATGCCCCTCTTTTTATATTCTCTATTTTACAATCTTATGCAGAAGGAAAAAAAAATGTTTAGAACAGACGAGGCTAAAATTTGAGGTCATAAAATATTTTCAATCATCAGTTTATCACTCCACAGGGTGTCTCATAGAAGCTGAAAAAGTATAACTTTCTTTTTTTTCTCCCTACTGATGCAAGAACAAATATTCAGTTACAGCGCTGAAGAATAACCTGAAGTTAAAAGAAAAAATAAAGAAAATCGAGTGATGTGTTCCAAAGAAATTGAAAGTTAAACTTTTGATAAAAGGTGTTCGTTTTCCTAATTTTGCCTGGTCTAAGTATGTCTTAAAATGATCAACGACAATTGTGTTTAGGAAAATCAATTATATTCTTTAACAGAGCAAATTGGAGGAATCAAATAAAATGAATTTTGATATATTTTCCAAAATCGAATTGAGCCTTTAAATACTACCATATTGCACCAAGAAGTTCGATAAATATCAATTTATTTGATTACTCACTTGCTGGCGCCTCGCCTACCACGAGAACCAGAACAGATCTTGTGCGTCGTCATTGTCCTAAAAAGACTACGTGTATCAAACATACGGAGCAGGAAAAAACACGTACCTGGCTGTCGGAGTTTGAATCGTAGTTGCCCCACACGTTGTGAGCCTTATTTTCTTTTATAGTCTCGGCTAGCTCAGCTAGAGAGGGTTCGTCTTCGCACGATGGTACCCAGAGCTGCAATTTCATATTAATTAATTTAATTCTTAGATATACAGGGTGGCCCTATATCATATAAATCGTAGCGCCTATTGATTTGCGACAAAAAATTATAACTTGTTGAAGGGCTTGAAGTACAATTAAAAAAAAAACAGTGTCTTTTTACTCCTAGTGACATAATCTACTATTTTTTTTGCCAAATTTTCAAAATTCGTGTTAATAATAAAATTGATGTCATTCAAAACTAAGTCTTTCAAAACTAAGATGCAAAAGTGCAAAGTATTCACTCTATTTCAAAACGGTTAGGTAGAATGGCAAAGAATGTTAACATCAAAACGTAAACCATATTTTTTTTACGCGTAGATGCCCATCCCTGGTTTCGACTCACGAATCATGCCGTGAATACAGGCCACTCTGTATTTTAAGAGGTTCATTCATTTGAAAAACTTGTTTCCTAAAATTGAAAAGAGATAAATACGTTTTTATTGGCCACTAATATGTGTTCTGCTTCTACTTCTTTTCAATAACATGGGTTCTATGCTCCTTTGACTCTATATCACCTGTCTTGACAATGAAACGTCAAAACAGTCAAAACGACTTTTTCTCCAAACGTCATTAAAGTACCACTTTTTTCTAACACAGTAGATGAAAGTAAAACGATTCATTTTACTAGTGTCAGTCCGGCAGCAGAGTCTTTTACTATAAACTTTTACAACCAACTGTATTCGCATGTTAGAATCCAGACTGTTCACCACATCATTAAACGATGACACTATCAGATTCACAACAGTGGGAGTTTGTCCACACGGCGGAGTTCTTTCACCACTCCTGTGGTCCCTACTAGTGGACCACCTTCTGGCTACTTTGGAACTATGGGGAGTCGAGGTCCAAGCATACGCGGACCACATCGTTATCCTTATAAGAAGCCACCACTCAGACCAACAAATCTCCGGCACGTTGCAAGAGGTGCTGGATGTTGTCCACAGCTGGTGTTCAAAAGAAAACTTAGCAATAAATCCTAGGAGAACGGTGATTGTGCCATTTACCCGAAGATGCTGGACTTCTTGAAACCACCATCTTCGTTCGGGACGACAATCCCGTTTACCAACGAAGTAAAATTTTTAGGAGTCATCTTGGACAAATCACTACATGGACCCCACCTGTAACTCGTACCGTTAAGCCTCCCTTTGGTCATGGAAGGAACTGTGCGGCAAATCATGGGGAATGGGACCCCAACAAACTATGTGGCTGTACGTGACGGTAATAAGACCGATAATCACGTATGGGGCAACAATTTGGGATCGAAAGAGCAGACAGAGCTCCATCAAAGCTAAACTGTCTTCTCTGCAAAGACAACTATATCTCTGCATCACGGCGGCAATGAGAATGACGCCCCCGGGAGCCATATAGCGCATGCTTGACCTGCTTCCACTTCCGATACTCTTGGATCGAGAGGCCATGAAGCCGACATACCGCCTGCAACAAGTGACGCACACAGCATCGCAGCCATTCAGTGGTGAGACCAATAATGCTCAGGCTAGCTTGGAAGGCCTTTTCGTGTTGAATATGGTCTCCGACCTAATAGGACCTAATGGCATCGAAACGTACATTAGACAGTCGCTACGTCGTCTGGCAGTAACTGGCAGGAAATACTTGGTACAATGTCGGATCCAAAACCGACGAATGGCCTGGCTCCGGAGTGAATGGGAGATCAGATGGCATCTGCATAGCAAAGAACCTGGGCCGATTCACGACAGTGTTTCAGGCAGAGATACAGTCCATTGAATTGTGTGTCCGACACCTATTAGAGGAAGGAGGACACAGATCAATAAAGATCGGTTCGGATAGTCTCAGGCAGCTTATGTCTTTGCGATGCAATTCCAAAACTGTTTGGAAGGACTCTGAACACCCTATCGCAGGAGAACATCGGCACACTGGTATGGATCCCGGGCCTTCGTGGTCACGAAGCCAATGAGAGGGACGACACTGGGAGTCCCATACTCTCTGGTCAAGGATGAACTCCAGAAATAAAGCAATGCTAAGTTCCAAGACTGGTGGGAGAACCTAGCCGGACTATCACACTCCACAAAATTTATCACGAGAACAGGGAGGGCAAAAGCCCAAACATTCCTCAGACTAAATAGGAGACAAATCAGAGTGACTATTGCACTGTACACAGGACATAGATGTCAGATACAGTGACTAAGATTTCACATGCACAAATTCGGACTGTCCGAAAAGACGGAGTGTCGGCTGTGCTTGGAGGACGACGAGAGACGTCGTATGTGACTGCCCGGCTATTGCCAGATCGAGATACTCACTTGATATTGTTCGGAAACACGATCATGGAGCCTCAAGATGCGAAAGCAGTGTCGCCCAAGAGACTCATCAGATTCCTCTGAGTGTCTGGGCATAACGGGTGACAATTAGTGGAGCAACCAAGGGCAAAGCTTGCTGGCAACACTTCGAGTGAGCCACAATAGACCGCAGGTCGCGGTGGAGGACTGTACAAGTCCACTTACATTGAATACGAATACGAATACGAGTAATGATACGAAATCATTATTACTGTCATACTGTGCACAGGAAAAAGTCTCTGACCGGCTAAAACAATATAATTAAAAAGTTTGGTTATAAACCAAATTTGCCAGAAAAGTGACACTTTTGCTACTTATTGAACAATACAAGGTGACTCTTTTTCGAGATTAACTATGGTTATTTGGTGTTATTTGCAGATATATGAAGAAGCTTAAATTTGAGCAAAGTTACGGAACAAGAAGTCCATAAAACTGATGATTTCAAATTTTGAAAATTCTCATTTGCTTCTAAAATTTTCGAAAAAATAGAAATATAAGTTTTTTTTTAAATTTGTTCTTGTCTTAATTTAAAAAGATAATTAAAAATAATTTTCCTGCTTCATAGCCACTTCATTTTTTTAAATACCGACCTGGATTTTTTATATCGGGTTCTGAGCTTTTGTTTTGAGGGCGATGTCACCGGAATTTGGTTAAAAGCGGAACGGAGCGTAATTTGACAGTTGAATTTAAACCAATCAAATAAAAGCTAAAATAGAAATTTACATGTGTAATGACGTTATTGACATTTATGCTCCGTTCCGCTCCGTTCCGTTCCGCTGTATATGACGGCGGCCTCAATCTCCTTGCAATTCTGCATTAGGTGACAAGGGACAATTAACTTTTAGGTTAGATTTTGCTAATGGGTTTCGTGCGGCACGTGACTACATTGGTTGAAAACAAAAAATATATTGTACTTGTGTGCTTTGCATCAACATAAGTAAATTTAATGTTTGGATCCCCCAAAAAGGCCTTAGTAGGATTTAAAATTAATGCAAAAAGACCAATTTTATTGCAAACATTATATAATTAATTATTAAAGTGAGGTTATATTTACGAAGATTCTTGCAAAATGACGTCATGTGCACGAAACCCATTGTCTGATGTGATTGTTAAGCTCAAATTGGGTTGAATTTTCGTACAATACAGAGATTAAACTGTTTGATTCATGGTAGGTTGGACCTAATCTTAATTTGACACATTCCAAAAACTCCAAATTTGCATTTTAGGAGCGCCGAGTCATTTTTGACCGATTTTTGCCATAATTCTCACCTGAACTTCTTCAAAAAAACATCAATTTTGCACTTTTAGATGCATTAAGACATTTTCAACCAATTTTGTCTCTAATCCTAATCTAAATTTTTCAAAACACACCAAATTTGTATTTATACATACTTTGAGTCACGACTTTTGGTCTTAATTAGTATCTGACTTTCTCGAAAAAAACACAAAATTCTCTCTTTTTTTTTTGGATTGTGAGTAAAATTTGACTTATTTTGGCCCAAAAATATAATTTCAACAATTATTTCAATCAGTTTTGCCTGATATTTTCTTAAAATTGAATTTCTCCAAAAACATAAAATTTTGCAATTCGAGACAAAGCGGGTCATTCTTAACCAATTGTAACACTAATTGTAACCTAAACTTCTCTAGAGTCGCTGGACAGTTTGAGTAGCTACCACCAATCAAAGAGTTTCTTCTTTAGGGTGTAGTGTGCGAAGATTCAGCCCGATCCGACTAAGCTATCAGGCGATGTAAAAGTGTACGGGAGGAAAAAAACCTTCACAAAATCAGCAAATTATAACCTAAACATTTTTAGAATTTCCGAGTAATAAAGGGCGCTCTTCGGAGTTCTGTGGGTTCCGGCACCAAGCCAGCTTACTTCGCTTAGGCCTAGGATCTTGATTTGCAGTCTATGCATTTCTTGTTCTACATTAGCCAGTTTTCCGGTCACATATAAGCTACGCACGTTCCACGTAGCGCTCTTTGTCTATTCCTTGTACAACTGTATTTTATTCCCTTTTACAGACGGGAGATTCTTCCCTCACTCTCCCCACTTAAGGGGTGCCCCGCACTGAGGGCCATTCTTGAATTTACTTCAGCCATGTTAGACAGTGGAATAAATAGTGTAGTGGGAATTCCGTTTCCCTTCTTCACCGCAGTGTGTAAGCCGTTGGAAGCTGTTACAGCTGCGTCTCCCACATCCATTACAGCACTGGGTATGAAGTCCGTCTTCGCCACCGCTGCATGGTACTGTTGTCGCTGCTGCCCAACAACAGTGTTCGCCATATCTGGCTAACACTAACTACCCCGTGAGGACCAGTTACTACAATGTATCTCCCGTCTATGACGCTTGATATGACCGATTCTAGTAAAAGGTGCTACCTCTATGGCGTGACCCCTTTACACCCTATATTAACACATTAATATTAATGGTCATTTTTTATTATTTATTTCTGTGAAACACTCCAAAGTTTATCGAAAACAGGACAAAAGAAAATTTCCACAAATTAAGCAGAAACTGCCAACGCTGCAAAGGCTATTCTACGACTAGAGTGCTACTCATACTCAAGAACCATCAGCACACGCGAGGAAGAGCAGGCGATGCGGAGTAAACAAGGCGACATACAACTGGTACGAGTGCTTATTAACGGACGTGATGACTGGCACCAAGAGACCATCAGTACGAATATTTGAACTGGCGGTCTCGATGAGTTTATGACATAATTTCCACTCCCATATTGCCATCCAGGCAAACCCTTGGAAACTTTTAGAAATAATTTCTCTAAATATGTCATAATATGTCAATCACACATCACTGTGTATGCGCAAAAGTGCTTGCTGAAATGGATGTATAAATTACATTTCAAAAGAGCTTGTGTTGCGCTTATGGTATGCTTATGTTGCGCTATGCTATGCAAATCTATAAATCCGGCTTTAATGTGTAGTGTGTATAGCGTCCAACCAGCAGTACTAATCGACTCAAACGAGTAGTGTAGGGGGATTCAAAATCCGATATAAACCGAGATCTCCACGGTTAAACTCGAAAAACGGTCACCCTGTATACTATAATCCGGAAGATTTATAGTAAAAAATTAAGTATTACAGTCCAGCTCAAGTCAATCTAATTGATGATATCTCCAACCTATTTATTTGGGAACAAATAGATTGACCTTTTTAGAAAATTAGTTTGATTTTTTATAACCACGTAATCCCAATACAGTACATGACAATATATATGTAGTATATTTAAAATCCAAATTACTCGAACACGGGGCTTCCCTTCAAATTTGACAAAAATCAGATATTTAATCTAGATAAACCATGTTTTTTTCGGAATATAAACTGAAGGTTTTGACAGATAAACTATATATGCCAAATCAGGAGCAGAGAACCTAGTAGTAGGGCTTAAACTTGCTCTCAAAAGTAACCCTTAGGGTGACTTTTACAAGTTCAAGTAAAACTTCAGTTTGAAGATAAAACTCCAGATATAACCTACATTGCATTGTTTATCTGTCAGGTAAACAATGCAATGTACATCGAGTCTGGTGTTTTATCTTTAATCTGAAGTTTTACTTGAACTTGTAAAAGTCACCCTTAATACTGTTCAAATTTTGGACTTTCCGAGATTACATTTTTTATGAAGAATATGAAGAAGTTCTGCCTATTTTCTATAGTATAACCAGTCCTCAAAATATTTTCTTCCAATTTCCCAACACCCAGTATAAAGAGACAGACCCATGTTTGTTTCCCTTTTTCTCATTAAAATCGCTTTAGGAGTTAAGAACTTTCGTACCAATTGAACTGATCTCGTACAACTATCTAACCTTAACGTCCCAATCAAGACCGCTGGTGGCTAAAAACGGCAGCTCAGGATGCGGTTCCAAGCAGTTTACAACTCCATTGTCGTCCGCGAGTAGGAACTGCGTAATAGCTTCGGTTCGTTTTTCCCAAAAGAAGACGTGAGCACAGTCGGATCCGCTCATGACGAATTCGGAACGGGGGCCGAAGAAATTCACGCCCTGCATACAAAACGTTTAAATTAGATTATTAATTATATATGAGTTCGACAGTAGCACTAAATATTTTTAGAATCTGCAAAGAAAACTAGAAGTAAAAAATCGGTTTTGGTATTTCCGGAGTAAAGTTGCTACTTTACTCCCTGTATGGAGGGAAGAAAGTGCATCATTTAGTCCCAAGGGAGAAAAGTGTTAGTAAAGCGCTATAATGTATAATTTAATATAAACGAATTTTTATTTATCAAACTTATGAAAATTAATAGTAACAAGGGAACAATTGGAAGGATGAAACAAACTATGAGTGTCTGCATTAGAAATATCGGTAGACTGGACAAGCCATTCGTGTTGACGTTGAAATTTCACTAGTGATGTCTGATGTTGTCGTGCAGAGTACATCAAGAGCTGGATGTTCAATTGTGAAGCCATTTTTTGAGTTGGAACCACCAAAAATTTGGTTTGCTATGTTTCTTTTATTATCAACGGAGTTTTCTACATATCCCACAGCTACGGCAGATGATCTCCAGCTACCATGTCGTTTCAAAACGTCTAAAGAAGCTCCAGCACCTGCTAGTAATGATGCTGATGTGCGGCGAATGCACTGTCTCGTGTATAATGATGGCGTAGGTATCATTATACACGGGACCAATTTGTCCATCAAAACATCTGAATTCGGTAAGAGATGACTATATAGTTATAAGACTATATAGTCATCTCTTACCGAATTACGTAGTGAAAACCTAAAAGAGCTACGCTACACGCCTCGTACTAATTGCTCCCCCTTCCATACACGACGAATTCATTCATAATTATAATTTGTCACGCCGACTAAACGGTCGCAGGAAAGCATGCATTTTTTTAAGAGTCACACTGACAGTGCTGCCAATGTCATGGCATACTATTATTGTAAAAATGTTCAGTGCTACCATCGTATTGGGCGGTTTGCAAAAATTTGATAGTATTTATTACATAAATCCCTCTAGAAGCTTTTTTTTAAGGAGGTGAAACGTTGTGTGAAACGTGAAAAGTTTCCAAAACAGCTGGAAAAACTAACTGCCAAAAAAATGTGTTACCTTTATGGTAGCTCCGTTCCTGTGGCCGGAATACCTTTGAGAGTATTGTCCTGGAGACATACCAGCGTCGAATAAGTAAATGTCGTCGTCATTGTACGAAGCCAGGATCTCGCTCCCGTCGTGATTGTAAACTGCACAGGTGATGTGATAGCCGCGAAGATGTTTAGGATCGCCAGGGCCGTAGGGGCAGTGTTTATTGAGAGGCGTAGATGATTTTCTTTGATCGTATACCCTCACCTTTAAAAAGACGTACGCATTAGAAATATACAAGGTGTTTAAAAAAGACACGGCAATATTTAATAGGATGATTGCCCAGGTCCTTTTATGATAAAAGTTTCTAAAACCATAGGTCCGCAATCGCTTCGCTACCAATCTACAGGGTGTTGAAATTCAACAGAAAAAATTCGCAATTTTTGAAAACCTCTTGAGATACTGTAATGCAGTTTTAGACGTGGGAAACGTATCCTTTGCAAAGCAAAACGATTTTTTAGTCTCACCAGTGGCGCGCTTATTGGCACGTCATTGGCTATTTTTAATGACAAAAATAGGACGCCATCGGCTTCCCTAAAAGTAAAGAAATGTTTTCAATTCCCTTTACAATAGTGAAGAAAAAAACCTCCCTTGACATCTTATCGAACCACACACCCTTTGTGAGTAAAAAATAAAAATCATTTTAATGCATCGTCTTTTTACCATAGAAAACTTATTTTTTACACACGAATTTAATTCAAGAACAAAAAGAAATAATTAACAATACGTGTCTCCAAGAAATTACAAAAATTATTCAAAGTGACCACCACCAACTCGGATGCTTCTCCTCAGTGACTGGCGAACTCTCTCAAAAACACCACGATCGGTTCTAAATAAGTTGCACACAGAAACGATTCGATTTCTTAAGTCTTCTACATTTTCCACTGGAGTAGCGTACACCAAAGACTTCAAATGGCCTCCACAGGAAAAAATCCAGGGGGGTTAAGTCCGGGAATCGCGCAGACCATAAGTGATGTCCACCTTAACAAAGTTGTCACCAACAACGTGGCTAAAATGGCCTGACGCGCCATCATCCATAAACCACCATTATCTCTTACTGCCAATGGTACGTCCTTCAGAAATCGAGGGAGCGGGTTCCGGATAGTCTCAAGATTCTTAACGAATGTGATAAATCTACCAAACTTCACTTTTTGGAAAAAATGGAAAAAAAATGGAATATACAAAAGCACAAAAGAGCCCAATAGTAGAGTGCATCAATGACGCGTTTTGACGTGAACCCCACCAGTGTTTTCGCATTTTGCTCGACGATAAATTATTTTGAGACTGCTGACTTTTTATTTTAGCTAACTTTAGCTCACCTCCACTACGTTATTTGAAAAGGTAGAGAAAAAGGGCGAAGTTGTTCACAGTGAATGGGAGATTACGGGCGAATTCCAAAACTCACCGGTGGATCCACCGGTTAAACCGGTCAGCTACCATTTCGTTTCAATTTTCATCATATACCAGAAACTGACAGTTTCTGAATTAACCGGTGGAATTGTCGGTTCGCTACAGGTAGCCCACCGAATGTACCGGTCTAGAGAAGTGGAATTTCGGTAGATTAAAGGAGAAAATGTTACTATTGACAGTACGTGCCCGTGGCCTTTCTATAAACAAACATAACGCTAAAATGTTTTTATTTCATACTGTCCGGTATATGCGTCCTACATGCATCGATTTGAGTCCGGTAAATGGAACTTTACCGGACAAGTCCGGTAAAGGTTGCTAGGCAACCGAAGCTAGAGAGCTACCGTCTAATATAAAATATAACGTTATTTAAATTTGATTAAGATTTTGTCAAATGCTCAGTTGGCGACGTCAAAATTTGTGCGCACTAGTTACGACGTTTGATATTACTTGTCATTAAATTAAACCATTAAATCAAATCAACCATCAATTCCTGATATTCGAAACGAGCCTCCAAGTTATTCAGTGAAATTCAAAAATCTCCCCAATGCCCAGCAGAACAGACTTATTTCAGAGTACTACATATACTTGAAGAAACACAAGCACATTGTTGAAGCTTTAATGCTGACGTCTGCATCATTTTCGCCATTAGAAAAAAACTTCTCGAAGGAATTTGAGAAACATCTATTACCGTATATAGTAATAACTTTAATAATAAAAAATAATTTGTGATAATAAAGTTTTATAAATAGCGCAATTTTAAATCATTATGCTATAGCTCTCGAATTATGAATTTTGACAGTGACAACCATACAGACACCGCCAAATGTCAATAAATCTAATTCTTACGTGGTCATTTTTTCATTTAATTTCTAAACAATAAAAACAGTATGCAATAAAATATTGTACGATACACGTCCATTAGGGATTGTTACAGTACTCGTATAACTTTCCAGACTCTTGTGACGTAAATTACTATTACAGTTTACAGTCTGAAATTCAATGAACATTTCTAAATTTAAATTTTATAACTACCTTGTCGTGTTGTTTATTTTTGGAGTTGGTGATAATTAATAATAATTGTAAATTGTAATGGACGACTCGACATTGACATCGTGGAAGCGTGGAAGCCGGTTTTTGGAGAGGATGGGTCCATTTTAAGAACTGGTTCTAGCCTAGTTCTTCCAAACATTTATACCAGGTATCTAGAAGGGTATAAGCAAGTTTTTTTAACACTGGTTTATACAATGCATACAGTCTTATGCGTATGTTATGTATCCCACGTTAAAAATGTCCCTGACTTCCACAAGAAATCGTAATTTTTTATATGAACTAGGGTAGGTACAGTTGGATCGCTGAAAGAATGCCGATCCGATGAAATTATACTTCGCACTCCTGTCCTTCAATTATTACACACGTAGTATCGTTTGTTTCCCAAAAACCGTACACTGTTTAGAGAAAAAACAACTTGGCAACCCCGCCCAACTCCCCATGGTTCCACACTCATCCCGGCAATAGTCATTCTCGTTTGTGTACCGAACCGCACCTGTTGATTTCCTCGCTTAGTTAAATATTTACGATCTACGACAGTTTAAAAATGCCGCGAGTGGAAAAGAAAAAGAGAAAATCGCGTGAGAAGAAAAAGAGCTTATTCAAAAAATTGAAGAAAGCACTTGATGCATTTTCCAGCACAGGCAAGTACATAATTATTTCTCTTTTCATTTTTACTAGGTTATGAACCCCCCTTCCTCTTATTACTTCATATGCTGAAATCGATCGATAATCACATTTAAGTGCCCGGATACAAATGTATTTTCGGCGTAACCTTGAAGTTTTGGGAACCACCGACGCAGCAAAATGCTTTCTAGCTCGCTGCCTTCGCTCTGGGTCGATGTTTTTATTTTTTACTTTTTATGACCCTTTTGTGGAGAGTGTTGTCGAATGCCGTCTTCTGGCGTGCTATTAATTCGACGTTGCCAATGTGTGCCAAGTTTCTCCCCGGTTTAGAAGAACCATGTTTTTCTAAGGGTTGAGATATGCTAAACTTTACCGATGCTCACGGGCACATGCCCTGTGTTCAAGCATCGACATATTTGGCACGGCTGATCACCTTACTCTGACCGGCCATGTTCGGACAGATGTGATCAGTTTTTAACACAAAAATTGATAAACTCCAATCAAAAGTGAATCTGAAAGAGGAGGGGGGTGGGGGGGGGTAGGTGATGTCAGATTATTGGTGCCTCACTTAACTGTGCCGACGCAGAGACAACATGATTTTACTTTACAGAGTCAGATACATCATCCAGCTCTTTCTCATCAACCGAGCCTGATAGTGGGGGTGAATCTATCGAGGAAACTCGAGATGATATTCTCCCCCAAGAGGAGGTTCCCAATGAACTGGCATCTCTTTTTCCATCCCAACAAAATGCAAAGCCGGAGGGGAAAGAAATACATCAACAAATAGCTGACAACTGGACGTTGTTACTCACTAAAGGACTTGATAAAGAGGAAAGAACCAATCTTCTGGCGGCTTACCCCGGAGTTAAAAACTGCCCAAGACTAGCTGCACCAGTACTTAATGAAGAAATTCAGGAATGCTTGTTAGCCCCAAACAAACGGCAAGATTCCTTCCTTTGTAATATTCAGGAGCAATTAGGATGTGGCTTGGCTGCACTAGCGCAGACGCTTGACACATTATACAAAAATCCAGTAGACGCCACTAATCCTCTACTGCCTGCCCTGGTGGACTCAGCTAGATTATTAGCCGACCTACACCACACAACGTCGCTTCATCGGCGTTTTCTTTTGGGGCCCCATTTAAACTCGGAATATAAAAAAGTTCTGGATGGTGCCCCTATAGACTCCAAACTCTACGGCGAAAATTTTCCAGAAGCAGTTAAAGGCTCCCAACAAGCAAAAAAGGCTTCTGTTGAACTGGCCTTAGGAAAAGCGAGCACTTCAAAGACACCAGCTGCACCTAAGAAGCAGTTTTTAAACTACACGCGCCCCAAAGCCAAAGTTCGCCATCGGAGTTATGGAACTGCTTACCGAAGAGACCGCTCACGGTCCCCACAACCACGGAGGAGCCGTCATTACACAAAGAAGTGGAAGCAGCAAAAGAATCAACAGCCCAGAAAATAATAGTGGTAAGCAATTATATGAAATACGCTGGGCGCCTGTCTAGTTTTTCTGAAAGTTGGCAGAAAATAACAGACAACAAAACCATCCTGGGCTGGGTTAACGGTCTTGTTATACCATTCCAAAACACCCCTTATCAGAAAGCCCTTCCTAAAGTAACGATTCCTGATCTTCAATTTCGGCACTACAAAAACTGCATTAATAACCTTGTTAGTATTGGAGCTGTATCGCAAACTGAACATGAGGATGGCGAATTTCTTTCTCCTTATTTCCTTAGAATAAAACCGGATAAAACCTACCGATTTATACTCAATTTAAAATACCTCAATAAATTTATTGAGGCGCCCCATTTTAAAATGGAGGATTACAGAACAGTAAAGAAGTTGTTGTACCAAAACTGTTACATGATAACATTGGATCTTAAAGATGCTTATTTTCTAATCAATATTGTTCCATATCAAAGAAAATATCTGAAATTTAAATTTGAAGATGTCTTATATCAATTTAACGTTTTACCCTTTGGCTTAAACCTTGCTCCGTTCACATTCACAAAATTAATGAAGCCTGTTCTTACATGGTTACGCAAAAAAGAAGTAACGTGCGTTTTATATATTGACGATTTTTTAATAATCTCCGACTCAGCTGCTAATTGTCATAAAGACACCGAACTAACCTTAAACTTATTACAATCATTGGGGTTTATTATTAATACCCAAAAAAGTAAACTTATACCCAGCCCAGTCTGTACTTACTTGGGTTTTCAATACAATACAATCACAATGTATCTCTCATTACCATCAACTAAGAAAGAAAATATTTTGGAAAAAATAAAATCGATAGAATCGAGAAAATGTTGCACAATTGAGCAACTAGCTCAGCTCATTGGATGTTTAGTGGCAGCATGCCCTGCAGTTCAATACGGTTGGCTTTACGTAAAACGCCTAGAGTTGGTAAAAACTAATGCTCTTAGAATAAATCATACGTATAAAACAAACATAGTGCTTCCAGTTTTCGCGAGAGAAGATCTGAAATGGTGGAAGTTGAATCTGCAAAAATCCCAAGCTTTTATTAAAATAAATGAATATTCTTTAACGATTTACACAGATGCCAGCCGATCAGGCTGGGGAGCTTGCTGCAACTCACAAAGCATCCATGGGTTTTGGGGACACACTCAGAAAACAAAGCATATAAACTACCTTGAGCTTCTGGCGGCCTTCTACGGTCTACGATCTTTTTCCAAATACCTCTCGAATTGCAGCATCCTATTAAGAATAGACAATACTACAGCTATCGCCTACATAAACCATATGGGAGGAACAAAAGTTCAGTCGCTTAACGATCTAGCTCGTAAAATCTGGAAATTTTGTGAAAAGAAAGAAATCTTGATTCACGCTTCTTACATAAATACACATGACAATAAGCAAGCGGATTCCGAGTCCAGATATTCTAATATTGATACGGAATACGAATTGTCAAGTTCCTACTTTACCAACTTATGTCAATGTTTCGGTACTCCTGAAGTGGATCTTTTCGCCTCTATTTCTAATGCCAAATGTAAAATTTACGTAGCCTGGAAACCAGATCCAGGTGCAGCAGCGGTAGACGCGTTCACCATATCATGGACTAATATATTTTTTTATGCTTTTCCACCTTTTTGCTTGATTGCTAAGGTACTAGAGAAAATCGTTGCTGACAAATCTAAGGGTATTTTGGTGGTCCCTTTATGGCCAAGCCAGCCCTGGTATCCCATATTTAGTAAATTGTTGTCGAAAGAGCCTCACACATTTCCCCCGGATAAACACATGTTGATCTCTCCTTTCAGGACTCCGCACCCCCAGTGGCAGAACCTTTCCCTGGTAGTCGGGCTTTTGTCAGGACGGCGTTTCTTCGACGATACCCCACTAGTGCATTAGACGTCCTGCTATCATCCGTGTCTCATCAGACCTTGAAACAGTACGGCGTAACGTACAAACAGTGGTGGGAATTTTGTGCCACTTCTAACTCAGATCCTTTCGCCTATAATGTTATCAGAATTATTGAATTTCTAAATATTCAAGGTAGTAAGGGAACATCATATTCATCAGTAAACTGCCATAAAGCCGCATTCAGTTTAGTTTTCGCTATATCACCTCAAGACCAACAATTATTTAAACGGTATATGAAGGGTGTGTTTAACAAATCACCACCAAAAGCGAAATACGAGTTCACATGGGACCCCCATCCAGTTTTAAAGTTTTTAGAGACTTTACAGCCATTAGAATCATTGTCGCTTAAAGACCTTACTATCAAGGTAGTGACGCTATTGGCGCTAATATCTGCGCATCGCGTACAAACGTTATCAAAAATTTCGTTAAATAATATAAAAGCTTTCGAAGACAGACTAGAGATTTTAGTACCGGAGAGAATCAAAACCACCAAATTGGGAAGTTCTCAACCTTTGATAGTAATCCCTTTTTTCCACGACAATAATAATTTATGTCTCGCAAGTGCTCTTGAACATTATATTAGAAAAACAAGTACACTTCGAGCAGCAGAAGAATCTCGCCTATTATTAACGTTTAAAAAACCATTTCATGCGGCTACTCGCCAAACAATTAGTAGATGGATTAAATCCACCCTTCATCGGAGTGGTATAAACACTGCCATTTATACCAGCCACAGCACTCGTCATGCAGCAACGTCTGCTGCGTTCAGGGGAGGACTGAACGTAGATGAGATACGCAAACGAGCGGGGTGGACTCCGAGGTCTGAAGTTTTTTCAAAATTTTATAACAGACCGCTGGCCGAACCCAAAGATGGCTTCTATAAGGCCTTACTTCAGGCATCAAATGTCGTTTAAGAGAGTTATTTATTTTAAGTTAGTTAACATTTTGTTTTTGTTTATTTTGTGTTGTCAATAAACATAAATATATTCTATTTGTTTTGCTTGATCAGCTTCTTTTCTTTTTAAGAAGTTTCAGGTCTATCAAGATCGCATGTCAAATCTCTAAACATCTACGTGTGTAATAATTGAAGGACAGGAGTGCGAAGTATAATTGAAAGATCAAATGACTTACCTGTAAGGAAATTTGATCGAAATTATACGAGCACTCCTGTCCGAAATTATTACTTTCCCGCCCAGGCCTTCCTCACCCTTGTGCGATCTTGACTCTAAACTCAAACGAGAATGACTATTGCCGGGATGAGTGTGGAACCATGGGGAGTTGGGCGGGGTTGCCAAGTTGTTTTTTCTCTAAACAGTGTACGGTTTTTGGGAAACAAACGATACTACGTGTGTAATAATTTCGGACAGGAGTGCTCGTATAATTTCGATCAAATTTCCTTACAGGTAAGTCATTTGATCTTTCAATTATGCGACACGTATGTTAGATTGCTTGCCTATTTTACACCCAATAATAAGAAAAGAAACAACAGATAAAATGTTGTCTGGTGGTTACGCAATACGTCCTCAACAAATAGCATTGCGTAGGTTCCGCCGACGGCAGCAGCTGAGAAGTTTAGTCAGCGAACGCTGAAAATTGGCACCTGATTGGCCAATTTCAGGGTTGAAAATTGCCACCTGATTGACCAATTTCAGGGTTCGCTGACTAAACTTCTCGGCTGCTGCCGTCGGCGGAACTTACGCATTGTCAGATTAACGTGAGTCAGTGTGACGTGTTTTTTTGTTAATTTTTAAATCGCAAATTTCGGCCATTTTTTACTGATAAAGTGCATCAAATAGCCATATCAGCTCTTTTTAGGACGAAGGGTTTTATATAGTCTTCTTATTGCTGAGAATGTTCAACCTAATTCATAGAATAGATCGTGCTTTGATCAATGTAAACATGCAAGTTTCTGGGCATGTTTCCAGTCACGGCAACGGATCAATTTCAATCTGCATTGTAAGGTCTAAATTCTTCTCTTTGATCTGTAAATCTAAAGCTCGTTTTAGACTGGCATATTTCTTGTACAAGATCTGGGACAATAAATTGGATTGTAATTGCACCATATGTGTTAACAATTCAATATATTTTCTGTAATAAACTAGCCAAGATAATGGCCCAAAACTATAAAGAATTGACATTAATGTGACACGTTTGACAAGGGTTTCGCAGATGACATTGCCGAAATCACTAGATACTTTGCCAGATTTTGACATAATATATGACGGTTTCCCGCGGTTTTCAGGCTACAAATTCCGAACAATTATTATTTGTTATATTAATTATTGTAATTAAGTTTTTCTAATGTCGCACAATTCGCTTAATAATATTTGTTTATTATTTTCTGGAATATGTTTTTATGTCTTAAAAAAGGTTTTAATGGCAGAAACGAAAACGAAGACCTCAAAGAAAAACCTGGCAGGAGGAATGGCTGATAAGAAGAAATGCTGGTCGAGATGTCCTTAGTTTATTGAAAAAAGAACTTTTAACAGAGGGCCCTGAACAATACAAAAATTTTTACTACTTTATAATTTATAATCTCTGCTTTTCACAAATTGGAAGCAACAAAAACCACAATTTTTAATAACGTTATGATCACGATAGATAAACAAACAACTCGTGCAAAAATACGCATGCCTGAAGCCTAGAAATTGTCTCCGATTAGAACAGGTTCTATTTTCCGACCAATTTAGGATCCAATCCAAGAATGTCATACAATTTACCGTATGATACTGTCCTATTTGAGTTGTTCAAGATATTGAACCGTTTCTTGTACAAGAAATAGGCCAGTCTAAAACGAGCTTTAGTCTAACATAGATGAATTGTGCAGATTTCTAATCTTTAGATAATGCCAGAAAAAAAAAACATCAAGTTCCAACCGCAGCAACTTTATATATTAAATATCTACAAGTACTTTCAAATGGAGGAAAAAAATGACGAACTCTTGCTATCGGTTTTATCTGTTCAAGAGAGGAGAGAGGTACTAAGAAACACCTGCAATTTTTCAGGCTGCTTTCCATTAATTATTAATGAATACTTATTCTAGAGTGTAGCTGTTGGTCTAGAAATTACAAAATAATGGTGTATGCTACCAAGAAGGGAAAAGAGAGACCCTCGCAATTACGAAAATAGCGATGTCTCAATAAGGAGGGCCCAAAATCCACCTAAATGCAAATGAAGAGTTGGGAAAGTAAAAGTAAAAGAAACTGTTGATATTAACGATTGTGAAATACAGATATCGATCATGTAACGTTTAAAAACACTTAGTAACCCAATACCACAATATTTCCTCACGATTATATCGCAGGGAAGGGAAGAAAAAAAACCCTATAGATAGGCCACAAACAGAAATTAAAGTAAAAATCTGCAGAATAAGCAATAACAAATCTATATGATTTGTGTCTCTATAGGTACCTACATATACTGAAGAAACTACAGAATACTACGCGTGTTCAGACCACCAAACACCAATGCAGTGAAGCAAGAAGCACGCAAGGAGTAGAAAAACCTAGTAAATTGCAAAGCTCAAGAAGCACCTAAAAGAAAGGACTATAAGGCACATTTGGAACCAAGGACCAGTCCTACCACTGGTGTTTAACCAAACAGACCCCTCTCGAACCCAGAAAATATCAGGTGGAGATGCACAAGAGTAGACCACCAAATACAATCAACCCCACTATGACAATGAAAAAATTATCGGAACTGAGCACGCAGTGATGAAATTATCCTATGGAGGCAGATGATACTATAACGGATCAAGCCCATGAACCCATGCCTAGAAAGCATTACCAGCTAACGGCGATGTCAATAACTTGGCGTTATTCTAGGCTTTCCTGCTGTTCTAGTCACCAGTATCCCTCGACAAGGACGGTTCCCATGTCTTGTATATTTAGATAGAAAATAAAAATAAAAATTAAGGGTTAAAGTCCCTTTTCAGTTTTTTTTATGTTTTGAGGTATGAGAGTTTTACTGGAAGAGCTTAATTATATTTCTTTTTGTATTATTTGTTCTCGTCCAGAGTACTGATAATGCGGGATTGGGATCACACCCGTTTATAGGTTAACGTAACTCGAAACTTAACCCAGATTTGATTCATATGAAATTTATAATCTTGCATTGACGTCACACCGGCATTCTTTTAGCGATCCAACTGTACTTAAGGACCTAGGACTAGGACAACTAACAAAAGAACTTTTTACAAACAAAAATTATCTTAATAATGTCGATTTCGCTATGAGAAGAACAGTAATAACAACAAACAAAACAAGATTACCGTTGAGATTGACAGCTATTAAAAAAAATGTCATTGGTAAATCAAACCGTTTCTAAATTGACCGTAAAATGGCTTAAATTCCAGTGTAACCGGAATCACCAGCGATCTACCGGTAGATGTAACCGGTAAATTTATTGATCACTTTTGAAATTCGCCATATATTTATGGTAGTTTGGATATAACTGTCATATGAAAATTTTGGAGTTATATAAAATTTGTTATAATAGTGGTGGTGAAACGCCCCTTAACGTTAGACATAGAGAGACAAAACAAATTTCCGGCTACTTCTCTTGGCCACATTAACCGAAGTTTCCTAGAAAACGATACAACCACTTATCTCCATTATTGTGAGACCCTGTACATACAAAGATATTTCAGTATTTTAAACCAAGTTGCTGGTTAGTTTGAGATTTAACTGATATTTCACTCTTTAACCTTCAACTATTGATACCATTTATCATTTGCCAAAGACACTTACGCAATTCTCCCTCCCTGCAACGCAAAACTGCTCAGACTTCAATGGATGCGAGTGAATACTATACAGGGCGACTTCCCTCGAATTGTCATCTTTCACATGAACAATTCTATAAAATAAAATGAGAAAAATGTAATCACTTGCAAACGTTGCCACTTTCATGGATATAGTAGTAATAACTACAATGGGTGCCCAAGAAAAAGGTTGAAAACTGAATTAAAATGATAAATGCATCACGTATTTGGAATATAGATGTCATTAATTTCTACATTTCTATGTGATTATATCGATATGATTTCATAGTAAAAAAATGCCTTTATTGTTTTCTGAATAGTGCATATCCATTGCGTGCAATCACTAATAATCACGTTATCAATGCGATGTCGTATCGCGTCATAAATTCAAAAATTATACCTGTCTGGCTTAAGCCTCCTAATATCATGGTTAAAGACTATACCATCTTCTCCAGCACTTAATACCACATGAGGCTGGTCTTTTAATGTAGAAAGTTTATGGCACGGTCCCCTATGCTGACCTAATTTCTGATTTTCCCGTATTCCATCGTTTCCAACCTAAAATCCAACGGTGCCTAGAGCGATGGTCCGAGCTTAAAAACGTACAAAAGCTAACCTGCAGATACCACACCTGGCCATCCTTCCCACAGGTGGCTAGATGTAAATCTGGGCCGTTAAGATGCAGAAACTTGGTTTGGAATATATTTCGCTTATGTTTAGTATTCACTTTAAAGCGATTTTTTCCTACAGCCCAATCCCATATAATTACCTAGGATTTCAATTATGTTCAACGTGGGAGCTGGTTATGTATAAGTTTAACCTACTTTAAGGTCGTCCGAACCACTAGCTAACCATTTACCATCAGGGCTAAAATTAAGACTGTTTACACAACCCTCGTGTTCTTCTAATTTGTACATCAGTTCCAATTTTTCGACGTTGGTTAGAGATCCATAACATTTTTGTTGAAATAAAACTGGATTAGAACATCTTGCAGGGTATCCTGCAAGTTAAAAAAATCTTAGTATTAACTATACTCTAGAATACAAATTTAAAGAAAATATTCATTTTGTTGAACAGAATCAATGAAGTAATGGTATGAGGTGTTCGTTTGAAAACGTCATCTAGTTGGCTGTGAAATGTCAAAAGAAAATGATGAGGGAACAAAAGATCATTAACTTTAATTATGTCATCCTTTTCTGTCAAAAAATTATAGCCTTCTAGATGACGTTTTCTAATGAACTTCCGCACAGGGTACTATTTTCTTTGTGACATAACGTATCAAATGAACAACATATATTAATCACATTCTACTCCAAGTAACATCTACTACGTCTACTACGACGTCGTCAATTAAGTGCTGGAAAGAGTATGTTACAAAACTGTTTAGCGACGAACGACCAGAACAACCCCTCTAAGCAAGTGAGATCAACGAGACGAGACATCACTAACGAAGAAGTAAAACACGCATTCCTAATACAGAAGAATGGAAAAGGCTATGGGGCCCGATGAGGTACACGCTGAAAGCTTGAAACTCTTAATCCACGAAGACGGTATAGGGTTAAGTCGCCTAACAGACCTCGTCAACAATATTTATAGAACTGGAAAATTATCCTCGGAATGGCCAAGATCAACTTTTGGCACTTTACCCAAAAAACGCAACGCGTCCCAAAGCGAAAATGAAAAGTTTGATGTCACAAGTACTAAAAACGTTCCTGAGAGTTATACGCACCCGCATATTCGAGAAATGCGAACGGCAAGTTGACGACACTAAATTCGGCTTCAGAAACGGATTAAGAACGCGCGAAGCTCTATTCTCGCTTAACGTACTTACACAGAGAGCACGCGACATGAACGTAAAAATAGACGCCTGCTGCATACACTACCACAAAGCTTTTGACTGCATACAACATCAAAAACTAGCAGAAATACTCAGAAAAATAGTTGTAGACGAGGGTGATTTACGAATCATTACAAAACTCTACTGGCATCAGACAGCTCAATTAAGGGTAGGGAATAAAATGTCGCAGTAGATAGCCATAAGAAAAGGAGTGTGACAAGGATACATATTATCCCCGCTGCTCTTTAATCTGTACTCGGAACTCATTTTCGCGGAATCCCTTGAAAACAATAGCGCTGGAATCAAAATCAAGTTATTGTTATTGCCTGCAGCCTGCCTGAACTCCATCAGCAACTTGTGGATGTCAGTGTTGAGTACAGCAAGTTTATGGACTGCATATAAATACAGTGCACTCGCGATAACGTGAACATGCACTTTTGTGAACTAGTATCGTGCACAGTGAAATATTTCCACGTGTATTCTGTAGTGAGAATAAAGGACACCTCGTTACTGTAAACACAACTACCTAAATAACTTGTCGAATCATGCAAATTAGCTGAAACAAACCCCCTCTCAGTTCTCTTTGATTTAAGTTGTGATGTACACATAAAAACTGTAAATCGTGGAGGGCAAAAATGGGAAAAAACAAAAAATGTTTAACGCTTTACGAAAAATCAAGAATATTAGAAGTAACACTGTTATCGAAGGAATATTGAATTGCAAAATCCACAATATGCGCACTAAAAAAAACAAACGAAACATGATTTTAAGCGCGGTCAGTCAGAGCGTAAATGCAAGAAAAGTGCAAAAATGCACGTTACGACAATCTGAAAGACATCCTAGGATGGAAAAAGCTGTTCAGTTGTTTTCTTAAGCAACGTGAACGAAACTTGCCAATATCGGTGACATGCTTAAACAAAAAGCTTTAGATCTTCATGCAACATTGAAACCGGGTAACGCAAAGTTTAATGCAAGTGATGGTAGGCTGCAAAAAGTTAAATGGCGTTACGATTTTTGAAAATTGCAGGAGAAAAACTGTCTTCACAGCCGGAACTTGTCAATCCATTTACAGAAGACCTATCAGAGTTCATTAAAGACCTCAATCTAAGCGAACATCAAATTTATAATGCGGACGAAACTGGCTTATATTGGAAGCTTCTAATATAATAATAATAAATATAAATAACGTGTATTTTAGCACTTGCATGGCTATACAAAAAGTTTTTTACATGTACCTACAATCTCAAATTTAATTCTAAATAATGTTCTTTTACTCTATTTACAAATGATTTCACATTATTAATATTTTTCAATTCTGGCGGGAGAGAATTAAACAAACGCAAGCCGTCCCCAACCAGGTACTTTTGCATATATGCGCTGCGGTCAAAAGGAACATTAAAACTCTGTTTTGATCGGACGTTATAAGAGTGAAGCTCTGACCTCTAAACTACCCTGGCTTTCAGGTAGGATGGCATAAGATTATTTTTAATTTTATAAATTATTGTCAGATTGGAAACTTCAATGCTTTCCCGGACAGACAACCATTTTAATGTGTTTAACATTCCTTTCACTGATGTTTCTAGGTTACAATTCAAAATTATTCGCATGATTTTATTCTGTAATTTTTGCAGCCTATAAATTTCTTCTTTATTACATGACAGCAGCAGAGCGCTGCAATAACTAAAATGAGGATAAATTATTGTGTTGTATATTTGCTTTTTTGTCCAACTACTTAAGTTTTGAGATATCCTATAAAAGAAGCCAACTTTTTTCCCAATTTTCTTGCAAATAAAATTTAGATGTTCTTTAAATGACCACTGAGGATCAAGAACTACACCCAAATATTTTATCTGTTCTACCCTAGAAAGATTATCCTCATTTATGCAAATATGGTAATTATTGTCAATAAATAATTTACACACGTTTCTTTTCCCCAGCACCATATATTTTGTCTTATCCGAATTTAGTTTTAATTTATTTATACATAGCCAATTGTATACCACCGACAGCTCTTCATTTAGATCTTCAACAATGATCTCAAAATTTTTTCCAATGACGGAGATAAGAGCGTCATCAGCAAACAGACTCAGATGAGACGTATGTAGAATTCTATGCAAATCGTTTATAAAGATGATAAACAATAATGCCCCAATACGCTGCCTTGTGGAACGCCTATTTCGTTCTTTATAGCGCCTGATGTAAGCCCATTTATTCGAGTTTTCTGGTACCTTTCACAGAGATAACTTTTTAACCATTTTAAGGCAGTAGATGAGACACCATATGTTCCAAGTTTAGTTATTAAATCGTCCCTATTTATAGTCTCGAAAGCTCTTTTCAGATCCACGAAAACCGCTATTATCACATTTCCCTCACTTATGTCTTTTCGCCACTTTGATGCCACATACTGAAGTGCCGACTCACAAGAATGGTTTTTTCTGAACCCCGATTGACCCTCGAAAAAAATGCCACACTGTTCAAAATATGCGCGAAGCTGCTCACACACGACAGTCTCCAAGATCTTATCCACAGCTGGCAAAAGGTTGATTGGTCGAAGCTCTTCAGGTTTTTTAAGGCTGGAAAGTTTCGGTATAGGCACAATTACACTAGTTTTAGCGTTCCTTGGTACTTCTCCCTCCTGGAGCGATGTGTTCACCAGATTACTGTGGGTAGCCTATCTGGCCAAACAAACTCTTTATCAGGCTGATGGTACAGACTTCATCTGATGTTGCCTTATTTTTCAGGTTCATAACAATTTTATTTAGCTGCGATAGACTTATTGCGTAAAATTCTTCCAATACACCAGGTGTAGGAGCTTCCCTAAAGGTGTTGTCAATATTATATTGTGGGGCACTAAGTGGAATACTTTCTGCAATACGAACAACACTATCCTTGAAAAAGCCATTAAGACTTTCAGCAAAGTTTTCTTTTATATCACTGGGGGAATCAAACTCGACATTCTCAAAAGGCCTCACACCTGGCACATTTCCCACAAGGTTTTTTAACACCATCCACATTTTCTTGCTATCTGCTCTACATCCGTCAATGTTCGCTTCATAGTAACATTTCTTTTCATTTCATGTCATCGACAATACCTTATTGCGTTTCATTTTGTAGTCATTCCAGTCTTGGTCAGCTTGAGTTAACTGAAACTTATGAAACGCCCTGTCTCGTTCTTTTTGCGCCATAGAAACTTTAGGTGTAATCTAAGGCTTTCTCTGTAAATTGACACATTTTTGAGGAGCCATCTTGTTGACAGCTTCTTCGATGTTGTTTAATAGGTTTCCGTAGATGAAATCCACATCAACCGATGAGTAGTGCCAGTCTTTAAACAATAATTCCGTTTGTATTATCTCAATGTTTTCCGGGTTTAGTTCTCGGATTAGTTTGCTGTTTTGAGGATTTGTCTGATTAACACCGTTGCACTCCAGCCAAGCACCTACCACTCTGTGATCAGGTATCTGCGGATAAGCGCAATCGGTCTCCAGCATCCCGTACATGTTGGTAAATAGCAGATCTATCAATGTTTGAGCTGTCACTCTAGTATCCTTCTTTATGATTTGTTTGAAACCAGCATCACTATTTATAGCCAGCAGACGGTTTTTGCCTCTTGTTTGTGATTTCCAACATATGTTAAAATCTCCTGTTAAGATTGACTCATGAGTAGTCACACTTTCACTGCTGATTATCTCATCTTCCCAGAAATCCAGAAAGGTGTCGATACTACTATTCGGGGAACGGTACACTACACCTAAACGAAAGTTTTTATGTGCAAATTTAATGTCTAGCTCCAAATACCAATAGACGCCGTCACTAGAGTTTTGTCTTAAAGACTTGACGTCGTCCTTTCACGACGCGCATAAATTCCAACACCTACTGTATGACGGCTATTTGAGTAACAATTAAAGTGACAGTATCCGTCAATGTGTATTTCACTATCTTCAAACTCCTCAGTTATATGCGTTTCCGTTAAACACACAGCCAATGGGTTTTCATTATACATTAGATTTTCCAACTCAGTTTTCTTATTGCTTAAACCCGCTATATTCACATAAAGCAGCAATTCTTTAACCACCATCGGCTGCGATTGCTATATAAACTTAATTTTATCCCGTGTTCTGGCTAATTCTCGCTGGTAACATTTGCTTTTTCTATCAAACACTCCATGATGGAAATCAATATCAGGGACATGTAGTACTTCTTTCGCATATTTACAGTTTGTGCAAATCTTCATTTGGGAAGTGCAGTCCGTTAATTCATGTTCACCATTACACGTAGGGCACACCGGTGTCTCACGGGTGCATTTGTCAGCCATATGACCATATCTCCAACAGTTAAAGCATCTAAGGACACTTACAAACTCATAGATGGGAAAACTATCCCAGCCAAAAGATATCCTTTTTTGTTGCAATAAACAGTTGTATGCATCTGCTGACGCTTGAACTATAATATTTAATTTTTTTTTGCCGTTTGGTATATATTTCTTTAAAATATTTATTTCTGGTTCAGATAAATGACTAATTTTGGACTTTAGTTCGTCGGTAAACATCTCCATATCATAAACATATTTGTCTAGGACGCCAACAATAACAAGTTTTGGTTTTTTCATCACTGGTATTTTTACTTCGTGAGTGTCCCCAACAGCGGACGTCACCACCTGCTGTAGTTTTTTTAATGCTTCCTTTGATTCGCACTCAATACGTATACCACCTTGCGCTGCCGGAACTATCTTGTTTAGATTAATATTCAGCTTTGATGGATCGACCATTTCTGCAATACGCTTTTTTGTAGTCTCACTGCTTTGATTTTTATCTTTGGGTTTGATAATTAGAGGTGGGTTTTTAGCCTTCACCACATCACTCCAGCATTTTTCTCTGAGAGAGCCACCATCCATTGGTTCCCTTGATTGAATAGCTTGTAAGCACTCAGAGGTCATTTTCAAAATTTCCTCACTTTTCTGTTGAAGCTTTGCAATCCCATCTTTAAATTTCAAGCATTGTTCAACCGTCGATAAACACCCATCGCAGAAGAAATACACGTTGCTTGAATCCGATAACGCTCTGTATGTATTGTCTTTAATTTTTATACACATCGCGTGAAACGAACTTCGACAAAAACGGCATTCTACTCGCTTAGTATTTACGATAAAATTATCTGCACACCTCGAACACGTCCGTTCGCCAGACATGTCGGACGGAAATTTTCTAGATAAATTATCTAGAATTCTAGCTTTATCTAGAATTCTTCTAGATAAAGCGTATGTGTCCCTTTCTGAAAATAAAAACAGCACCTGGACTCAAAATTGCTAAATAGCGAATAACGTTTCTAGGATGTGTAAATGCTCCAGGGCTGCATAAACTAACTGCATTAATGATCGGAAAGTAGAAGTCTCCAAGATATTTCAAAAATTTTTACAATCCTGTTATCTATGCCAATACAAAAAACGCCTGGCTGACTCAACAGATCTTTAAAAATTGTTGTTTTAGGCACTTTGTACCAGAGGTAAGTAATAAGAGTGCATCCATTCTTAAGCACACATATGTATTGTGACTCAGATAAAAAAGGATTCCTTATTTTTAGGTAAAAAACTTTCTACATCAAGAAAACCTATGAATGATGAACTAAAAACCTCTGATGGTGCCACTTTTGTCAAAAGTATGCCATCAAAATGTATATCTAACCCCACTAATTCAGCCCTTGGATCAAAATGGTTTGCGACTTACCAAGTTGTTTTATAGAAAGAGCCTGCTAACCTCAGTGCTATCTAAAACTCAAGGAATAGCTGAAGCACTCAAAACAATCAGTTTAAAGGATGCTGCCATACATCTCAATATGGCCTGGTTGCGTCTGGAGAGATCTGTCTTTGTAAAATGCTGGAACATTATTCTGGGCAAAAACAATCCTGATAAGGATGATGAGATACCTTTGGCTAGACTGCGAGAGCAATGGAAGGATAAAAAAATCGACTCAGTTGTACAGGATACCATCGATTTGTGCAAGCACTTGGACCAGCTAGGAATACTACCAATGAAGTTGAAAAATGGAATTCAGACATTATTGTTCAAAATGATAATTTTGACAATAACCTTGAGGAAGATGAAGATGGAACTAGCCAATGTGAGATCGAATCGACGGAGCAGAAAAAAATTGGACATATTGATGCCATGCAAGAAATACCACTGAAGGTGGTATTTCAATGGGCAGAAGAAAATCTTATTAAGGTTGTACAAGCCAATCTCACATCTAAAAAGATTCAATTAAAAATTACTTTTTTCTTTAAATAGAAGTTGAGTTTTGTTTCAATTCAATAAAACGTGTTGTATAACAATATTAACGTTTTTTATTTATTATGTACTTAATTAAGAACCATAAACCATTCGTACAGCATTAGTTAATGCATTTTTTGGTACTATGAACCATCTCGGAATTATGAACCATCCAATTTTTTTTATTATTATATTTATATTTATTAACGCGAGTGTACTGTATCCCCAAAACGAAACTTATGGTTTTCTCGAAGCTGCCCTCCATATACATGACAAAATCATTGAGCAGGTATCATCCTTCTGATACGTAGGAGCACTAGTATGTGATAGGTGCGATTCGACAAAAGAAATACTATCAAGAATCGAACAGCCAGGAGGATGTTTATCGACATGAAAAACTTTTTTACTAGATGTGACCTAGACTTGGGTCTTAAAATCCCAATGCTACGCTGCTACGTGTTCTCCATCCTCCTGTATGGCTGTGAAAGCTGGAGCCCCAACCACTCACTAGAAAAGCACATTGAAGCTTTTGAATTGTATCTTTATAGGAGAAGAGTAAGAAACACAGAGAATCTTGATAGAATTCAGAAAAATAAGAAACTGATGCTAACAATCAAAGAGAGCAAAATAAGGTATATAATGAGGGGAGATAGATATGAGGTAATTCAGTTGATCATAGAGGGAAAAATTCAGGGGAAGAGGTGAATTCAGAAAACACAGAATTCCTGGCTCAAGGACCTACGCTGATGGCTCAGTAAAACATCATCCCAAATCTTCAGAGTAGCTGTGTCACCTGTAATTTTTGCCAGTTGGATCCCCAACCTTTGAAGGGAGATGGTGCAATGAGAAGAAGAATCTTACTGACTACACTGACTACAAACAAGCAAGGAAAACGAGAAAAAATAGGAAATAATTATATTTGTAAAAAGAGACAGTGGTAACTAAAATATACATTTTTCAAAGTATTTTTCCTAATTTTTTTCCTGTAATTTTAAGACAAAAATATTACTTAGTCCACTTTGACAGTTTCACCAGGTAAAATGATTATTTCTAAACAATTTCTGGTTTTCTGCATTACCATTTATTATTAAAGCAAAGCAAACTATTTTGAGAATGACCCAACCAATATTCAGGAAACAATACTAAGGGCACTGGGAAACAGTTTAAGAAGTGTACAGAGTAGTGCATGAAAACAAATTTGGAATAATCAAGAGAAGAAAACTAAAAAATGTAAATGAAGAAGGTAAAAAGTGTCAATTTATTGGAAACCAAGGTTGGCACAAATGAGTTTCGAGCACATCAATTAAATCAGTGATTTACCTACAAAATTCATACAAATGACTTTTCAAAAAAATTGTATGGAATTTTAGGTTTTAGGTAAATGTGAAGTAGAAGAAAGTTCCAGAATAATGATGGTTGTGGTGACCTATGAATTATAAGAGTAGTTGATTCATATAAGACTTTGAATAATCATTTCATGACAAGCTTGAATTGTTGAGATCAGGAAACATTTTGATAGTCTCTGTTCTCCAATATGATTCTTATGGTTAGGGAACTTTAAACTTGTCAGTTAAGAGCTACTTCCACTATACTCATAGATAATTATCAGCATAAAAGTATTTAAACACTTTCTTACCAAATTGCCTTTTAACCAATTCTGGAACCATAAACCATGAGTACTTTGGCTTTTTCTTCTTCAAAATGTCACCAATCTCTTTATCTTCATCAGACTCAGTATCAGTACCCCAGTCAGTACTATGCATTACTGTATTTTCTGAACTACTACGTCTACTGCTAAACACATCAGAATCACAGGATAATTCATTTACATTAGACCTATTCCCTCCATTGGATGTACCAACGCTGGATCTAAAAAAATTAGCTCTTTTATCACTAATAATAATAAAATAGTTGACAAGTTCATACCCTAAATCATTAAATGGCTCAGATGTTGGCTGAGGCTCAGCACCTAGCAGATCACAATCATTACTTGAATTAGTCCCTTGTAAATTTTCAACATCAGTAGTTGGTGCCACAACTACTGAGGGATTGGTATTTAATGATGATTGGTAAACATTTGTTAACAATTCTAACTCATCATCTATTAGGTCTCTACCATCAGCAGGCTGCCTGATGGATTCTTCAATGATTCCATTGCTTGAGTCAGTATTAGTAGCTGGTAAGCCACTATCACTGCTGATGCTAGCAGATTGATCCACACCATTGTTTCGGGTTGAGCAATTTTCTGAGTTACTGGATGAACAGGAAGACTCCTCACTAGTGTCAAAATCAGTTTTCATTCTCTTAGCACAGTCTGGACGATCCAAATCCATGGGTCCTTCTATCCTTTTATCGGTGGTGGTATTTTCCTCCATGTTCTAAAAATATACACTAGAAAAACGCAATTTTCGTCTCCATTTTGTGAGAATACCCTACCTAGAGTTTCTGGCTTCTGATAGTTGTTATTATTATGGCGAAAGTAAAACATGAAATAATTGTCATGAGTGTCACTTGCTGATGATATAAAGAAAAACACTTTTTAACTCGTTTAATAAATAATAAAAACAGTACTGTTACTTAAAACTGAGAAGCAATTCCTCAAAACAAAACGAACTAACGAAGGCAAATTGCACTTGCATTCTACAAACAAATTACAATTGAATCTCCCAGCGGGTGGAACAGAGATATAAACAAAACAACAGCGAGAGGGAGAGAGATAGTAAGAGAGCTGACAGCTGACGACTGCCGACACGACTTAAGCCTTTTCGGAAACAGCAATCCGGATAGTTCGTTCGGTTCGGGCTGATCCATTCATTATTAATCAGTAAATGGACGGAAAACAACCAAACATATGGCAAGCCGTTTTACTTTTTATTCAACTTTGGATCCAAAACATCAAAAAAATTCACTCATTTTTATTCAACCTATTTTTATTATCTGATAATGAAAACATTTCCATTATGTGATAAAAAAAATAAGTATCATTAAAATGAAGCTCTATTTTTTTGATACCTATTTTTATTATCTGATAATAAAAATATTTCCATTATCTGATAATTTAAAAGGGGGCGCTGGTGCTCGGATGAAGTTGACATTGACGCAGGCAACACTGAGGCTGCGACTTTCTTATTTATAACTAAAGCAATTCGTCACATTCTAAACCTCAGGCGAGTAAAAGTCATGTCAACTTCATCCGAAAGAAGCGTCTTCTATTTTAATTATCACATAATAGAAATATTTTCATTATCAGATAATAAAAACATTTTTATTATCAGATAATAAAAATATTTTCATTTTCAGATAATAAAAACATTTTCATTATGTGATAAAAAAAATAAGTATCATTAAAATGAAGCTCTATTTTTTTGATACCTATTTTTATTATCACATAATAGAAATATTTTCATTATCAGATAATAAAAATATTTTTATTATCAGATAATGAAAATAGGTATCAAAAAAAAGAGCTTCATTTTAATGATACTTATTTTTTTTATCACATAATGAAAATATTTCTATTATGTGATAATAAAAATGGGTAACATTAAAATGGTTCTTTATTTTCATGAACCTTAAAAATTTGATGTATTTAAATTTTCAGATAATAAAAATGTTTTCATTATCTGATAATGAAAATATTTCTATTATGTGATAATAAAAATAGGTATCAAAAAAATAGAGCTTCATTTTAATGATACTTATTTTTTTTATCACATAATGGAAATGTTTTTATTATCAGATAATAAAAATTACGGACGGTACAATGAGATGGTTGCATTTGTCCTAATGATAGACAAGTGACATTGATGACATTTTTAGGAGCTAACGAATGGGGACTTCAAACATATGTTTTTACAATATTTGCATTATTTACTATTTTCTCTTATCAATTTATATTTTCCAACCTACTGCTATACTTATTATATTTCAAGAGTTTTTTTATAATTATAAAAATATAAAACAGTACTAAAACTATAATTGCTAAAAATGATGAAACTACTGAAGGAAAATTAAATGTTATTTTCCCAAGATATGTAGTTGAACAACTACCTGTGTGTAGTGTACCTATTGTACTCCCAACCAAAGGAATAAATCGTCTCCAAAAGAAAATATTATTTATTAAGGAATGTTACCAAATTATTATGTTACAGTTGTGCCAAAAAAATTCTGGAACAAGAGAATTTCTTATTAGCACTTAAACTATCAGGAAACTTCCAAAACAAATCTTACAACAATAGTTTATCTAGAAATTATAAAGATGTTAAACTATACTTAAAAGTTAAGGACCCTTAAATCTATTATCATAGTAATTAAGGTAATAGTAATAATAATAATAATAATAATAATAATAAAGGATGGTTGAAGTTTACTTCAAAGTTGCTTGATGCAAAGGGACCTGATATGACAGAGAAAAGTGCTGGTTGAATTCCGTAATTTGTATCGATGTTCAACTTTCAAGAACTTTTAATACATACTCAAAATTTTCTGTAGTTTTTAAATATGTTACTGTTACATTCAGCACATCCATCACACACTACCTAAAATAATAAAATATGAAAATATGTAGCATTGTTTAATATACTACTTACCTGTTGTAAAATAAATGACACATTGCATATAGGTAAATAGTTTCCTCGGTACATACTGCCTGTATTGAATATTTACTGACAAGTACCAACTATCAGTATGTATGTCAATAATATATACTAAGGGTGACTTTTACAAATTCAAGTAAAACTTCAGTTTAAACTTCAGTTTAAACTCCAGATAAAACTTTAAGTAAAAACTGAAGATATGAAAAAACAGCGGTTCATGTTTTAGTAAAAACGGTTATGTTCGGTGTCATCGTAAAGTCAGATGTCGTTTCGTAAAATCTGGTTTTCAAAGTGAGATCTTTGCTTATGATTGCGCAATGAATAAACAAGCTACGAATTTTGATGAGCAAGAAATAAGTTTATTAGTCGAGGTTGTTAAGAAATACAAAGATGTTATAGAGTGCAAAAAAAGTGACTAGAAAACATGGAAAGAAAAGGAGCAAACTTGGGAAAAGTTAGTAGAGGAGTTCAATATAAAAAATGAAAATAAGGTCAAGCGAACTACAAGAAACGTAAAAAGCAAATGGGATAATCTAAAAAAACTTTCGAAAAAGAAATTTGCTGCTGAAAGACAGATGATAATCCAAACTGGAGGTGGAGTTGCATGCCCTGTGGACATAACTTCTGTAGATATGGACATTAAAGAATTATTGGGAGCAACTTGTACTGGCTTAAACAACACATTTGACTCTGATAAAATTAACAATGATTCTATAAAAATTATTTTCCAAGATGGTAAGTATTTGCCTGTCTATACATTATTTATTATTATTTATTATGATTTTAATCTATCAGTTACTACTTTATTCCTGCAACAAATTATTTCTATTGTTGTACTTTAAGTTGATCATCAAGAAAATCAAGATATATCCCACAGTGACACAGTAGAGAATTTGGAACTTGAAGATCACAACAATGGTGTTTTGATAGAACCTGCATCTAGAGAAAATAATGAGACTAATCATATTAATGATAAGTTCAAATGGAGCTCTTGGACTTTAAGTCTGATGAAAGAGCCCGTGTCAAGGGAATTACAACAATCACAAAGTAAACTACAATTCATTTTAAATTACATTGTACATAGATACATAAGTAGGTATTCAAATTAATAATGCAAACATATCAGGTATTCAAAAAAGTTTTGCAACATTGACCAGCCACGTAACTAAATATGGATAAGTGCTATCTTTTTTTTGTAAATTTCACAGTTGGTCAATTAAGAGATGTTTAATAAATTAAATGATTGAGTTGGCTGAGCATGTATGTTTCTGATGACCTCATGGCATTTTCAAGGCATTTTCAGTACCAGATAGTTAGTCTTTAAGCAAGAGGTTGAGATTAAATTTAAGAGTTTTTATATAATTTATTGTTTGTTCTCAGCAATTTTTTTTGGTACATGGTGGTCACTATACCCCATCCACCAAGAATAAGCCACTGCCAAGACCGCATCCCAAAGATACTGAAAAAGAAATAATTTCATCTAAAGGTAATGAATAGCAAATGTACAGGTTGGTCATTTTTCATCGTAAGTAGCAAAATATGTGTCCTCAAAAACTGAAGTTAGAGAAAAACATTTTTTCTACAAACGCATTAAAAATTCAATTTTTGACAGGCTAATGAAAAACTAAAAATTGCGTTTTAAGGCACTAAAGTTACTTTTAACACTAGTGTTAGAAGTAACCTCCTTTAAATCAGTAGTATTAAAAGAGAGGTAGTTTTTAAGGTGCTCGCAGACATGTACGCTTTTCGTAACACGTGAATATGTTGCGCAAGTTTTTGATAATGCAATAAAAAGTTCTGTGAGTACATTTACATTGGTTTTAAAACTAATACCACAAACTTTAAATGGCAGACTAATTTTTAATGCGTATGTAGAAAAAATATTGTATGATATTCGTGTTAAAAGTGTTTTAAAAAATTCATGCGAATTTCAGAACTGGCTACGCTCGTCCTGCAAACTTTAGCAATCGTGCCTTAAAATTGCACTTTTAACACTTACATCATAAATAGCTATTATTTTAGGACTTCAGCTTAACCTAGAAAACCCTAAAAACGTTTTGGGTTAAAAACATGATCGCAGCGCAAAGAGCTTTTTAATGTTTAAGTTTCTTCCCGTTTAACCAATTCTGTAACTATTGCCGTTTGGGAGATCCCGATGATGATATTTATTGAAATTCGCATTCCATATCAACATTACAAAATATAATGAGAAAACAAGACGTTATTTTAGCGCATATCAAGTTTGTATTACTTTGCTTCAGGTACCACAAAAGGAAAAAAAAGTAATTTAAAAGAAGATTGTCGGGTAAAAATGAATGTTCTGAAGCGGCTCGTCTGGAACTACACCATTTTCAAATGTGGTTTAGAAAGTATCATTTGTATTTTAGAAATCGTCACTTGGATTTCAGAATAGTCAGTTGAATTTTAGAAAGTATCATTTGAAATTTAGAAGCGTCACATGTATTTTAGAAACCATCAGTTGGAATTTAGATTAGTCATTTGTATTTCAGAAAAGCTCAGATGTATTTGAGAATTCGTCATTTAAATTTAAGAAAATGAATGACTTACATACTATCTTCAGAATCGGATTGAAAAAGCACGCGATGCAGCCATAACAGAGTTTCCTTTTTTATATTGTATAAATTATACTTGATATACACATAAAATTTAACAATGACAACAACTTACTCTTGGCAAATATAAAATTGAGTCCAAGTATAACTTCCATTACTAAGATGGCAGCATTAAGAGAAATGCTAAGTTGTGCGAATAAAGTCCAATTTTTTAGAAAACATATTGTGTTGAAGTGGTTTTTGAGTCCTTCACTTTTGCACTGTACTTTTCTTTTTTGACAAACTCCACACAAATGCAAAAATCAAACTGTGTTTCCAAAACAATTTTCTAAAATTCAAGTGATATCTTCTAAACTACAAGTGACGCCTTCTGAAATACAAATGATCTATTCTAAAATCTAAATGATTGTTCTGAAATTCAAGTGTAGTTTTCTGAAATCCAAGTGACTGTTCTAAAATACAAATGATACTTTCTAAACTACATATAAAAATGGTGTAAAAAAGCTTGGGAGAAAAAGACGCTCCTCTAAAAGATGAGAATTCCCAGCAATAGTCATCCAAGCAGGAACCTATAGTTTAGTACCTAGTTTAATTTTTGTCGTTACAATTTTTTAATAAAACAATTTGCAGATTAGGTACTTATTTTCTTTTTTTACCTGTGTTTTCTAAGAGATTCTGGTGATATGAAGTATAAAATTTGATAGTTTACAGGGTGTCCGAATATACAGGGTTCGGTACGTATATAGGATATATACGTATATGTATGTTCTGCACATCAGGAGGTACAAATTTGTGTATGTAAATGTTACGTTCGTTTGTTGTTTTCCTTTCAAATTACTTAAAAACATTTTTAATTTTTTTAATTTGTTAATTTGCAAATGGTTGACAAGATTTGAGCATTATGTAGATTTTAATTGTTAACTTCATTCGTATATTTTTCTAATTTGTATAAATTTTTAATTAAGTTCAGTATAGAACTTTTAACATTTAAACAACGATCTTTTTTATTTACACATAATATTCTGTTTTCAATAATATAGAACATAAGAGTGGTAACAAGTCACATCTGCCGGTTCAAGTTTTTGGTGCTGTTCTTCTACACTTTCCTTTAAAAGTTTTTAACCTAACCAGAAGTGTACAATACTGATGGGTGGAAACTATTTTGAATATTGTAACCTTCCTCGGCACTTGTTCAGCAGACCTAATAACGAGCCTAACAATGATATACAAAACCTAGTGGTAAAAAAAATAGTTTTTACATTAAAATTAAAAATTAACAATAAAAAAAACTCTCGAAGTCCTTTAATAGTGTTCTATAACTACAGGGATACAGAGTTGGTGGAGATAGTACGAACATGTAAAAATGAGACACTCGAGACATGACAATGAGGCATTGGAATTAAGAAAATATTGAGCGCGTGAAGTTAAAATGTTAAAGGGATATAAATAATAAATAAATGAGAAATAGATATATTCGTTTTACTATACCAACCAATTAAAAAATGTAATCATCTAGAGATCGGAAATAGATACCAAAGTATACATATTTTATGTAATAGTAATTTACGTTATAAATGCGGTGAATACATGTTTATTCGGAGTAAAAGTTCCGGACGAGGCGATAGCGGAGTGTGAAATTTCTACACGAGTATGATGATAAAGGTACGTATCTACTACGTAGGTACAACAGTTCATTTCATACTTTTTTTAAAAGGAGAAAAATTAATAAATACATAAGAAATTATGCATTCATTTTATGTGAAGCGAATATTTTTGAAAAATTGTGTGTATAAATTTATTACGATACAAAGTACGTACTATACTTAATGAGATTAACTTAATTGATTGGACAATTTCAAGAACTAGCATTGGGTCAGTACATCGATAAATGTTGAGACTTTTATCGTTAAATCGCTTTTCTGTGTATTAGACCAGTTGCTGTGAGTGAGTCATAATTAGGTCATAATTAGGTAAGGCAGTGAGTCATAATTAGGTGAACAAACTTTTACAGTAGATTTTGCAATCAAAAATAATGGTAATGTGCTTAATGGACCAAAGTCCAAAAACGCATTGTTACGAAAATGCAGGTCGTTAAAGAAATGTTGACAAAAATTAAATTCAACTTGTAAATGCATCATTTAAAAAAAAGTTACTGGTTGCCATAGAACACGTGAAAAAAAGTCTTTCGCGCACGTTGTCAATACAGGGGTAAGAGAAAAGAACTGTGAAGCTTGATCATTTATAAAATCGTTAAAGATGTCCCATATTATTGGCAGGCGGACTCATTTTTAAATTGCATTCCCTTGTAAAGTTTTATAGCTTTAGGAATACACTTGGATTGTCCTAGCGCTTTGTTTTATACGGTTGTAGAAAATATCTTTCGCGCGCTTGACTGCTGCCCGAATTCCGCTTTGCGCAATTGTTAGGAAAAAAACTATTTATAATAACTAAACTCGTTACGAATATTTAATAAATTTCAATTTTTTTAGCACATCTTTAATACTCCCCATTTTCGTAAGGAAGAATTTTTAGATTTTGATTAATTAAACAAACTACCATTACTCTAGAACGTAGAATCTACTATAAAAGTTTGTTCTCCTAATTATGACTCACCTTGTATAGCAGCGCCTTTTCGATTTCATATATTACCTAGGGTATTACTGAGAGAATACGGTCCTATAAAATTTGTGTATTGCTAGTTATAGAAAAATCTCACAGCGAGCTTCTCCCTTGCTTATATGCATAGAATAACTGTAAAACGTAAATACCTACAATACCTACCCGGTGACTGAATTCTCACGTGAGTGCAATGTATAGCACCAATCACGTTAGGAAACCGGGCTATAGAAAAGAAATTCCTTTTTACATCTTTTTTCAGCTTAATGGCTTTAGACTCTTTATATATAATCTGGCAGGCAGATGATTCACTAATACCCACAAAGTCTCCTGCTACCATTTCTGTGCTACCTGTAGCATAGAAACGAAGAGTTACTAAGAGTTGGGTAAAAGGACTTATTGCATTGTTTCTGAAATAAAAGACTAATTAGGTGTATAAAACCAATTTTAAAAATCTACGCTTTAAATCAACAGAGATGTGGTGGGCTTTGAAGTAGTTATTTTTATAGAGTTTTCATGAGACTGTTCTAGAGCGTTCCGAGTCTATATTATACTTACTGGTGCGTAGGATGGGAGAGCTCTCCATTTATTTGGTCCAACACTATCTGCACTGACTCTTTCGATAGTCTGAAGCTCTTTATGAAACACTTATCTTGCCAATAATCAAAGTCATTTAAACGGTTTCTAATAACTTTTTGAAGACGAGGCCTTTCGATTATGTCGATATCTTCTTGCTCATTCTCACTATCTTCGCCAAAAATGTTATTATATACAAATCGAATATCATCAATCATTTTGAGAATTTTTTCAACATTGACAGAAAAAGAAAATCATTGTTTCTAACAGATTTAGGTGCAAAACTACACCAGAAGTGCCGGTATCGTTTAAACTTCAGTTTGGAGTTTACAATAGGTTGTAAAAGAAAAATTTTTCTTGACCTCAGGTTTAAACTTCAAACTCAAGTTTACTTGAACTTGTAAAAGTCGCCCTAACTGATGGATTTAGATTCTAAACTGATATTTGTGCAATACTTTTTTTTCACAAACTTATTGGTTTTCAATGTGTAAGAACTCGGAGATTTTAATTTACTTCTTGTTTCAAATTGTAATATCAATTTGCTTACAATACCATTGTAAAATTAAATAAATCATGAAACATGATCCCATCACAGCTGTTTAGCTGTTTAACATTTTCTTATCATATTTATATTTGTCCTTATTTTGATGAAAGAAGTCATATAGTCTGAGAATTGTTATTTCCCATTTTGATGTGCCTTCAGTCTTGTAATGCTTGTATAAGTATCCAGTTCTTGAAAATATTCTCATTGGCACTGTCCCTTGGATACTTCATTAATTATTTATCAGGGCAAGAATTGCAACATTTATTTGGGTTTACCGATTCAATACAGCCTCCTATGGAAACATGTGGAATACCCTTGCTCTTCTTGCAAATATTGTATTACCGAATCTGGAATGGAAATACTACATAGACATAGGTTTTCGTGCAGCACGTGACCTGTCATCGAACTTGGTGGTAAAACAACCTCAAAATGCATATAAATCCGTTTTTCTATAATATTTTTTAAGATATTTACCCTGAAACAAAAGTGAGCTGTTCTAAGCAGTACATTTCCCATATCCAGGTCGGAGCTATTGGATAACATTGCCTCATAACTGTACAGGAATTACGTAAAATTGAAACTTTGCAGATTCTGCCTACACAGACCCTAATCTGCTTCAGGTACAGTTTAATAATGTACTTTCAAATCATACTATTGATATCTGAGCATTGCGTGATTGGAACTACTGTTAAGAAGCCCATTATTTCAACTCCAAATATTTTGGGAATAAGAAATGCTGAAATCAGAATTTTGTTTGTTTCTACTTTGCAATGCCTGTCTTCGTAGTGCTTACCTTAACTAGGGCCAAGGAGGATACAATATTACTAAGTAGGTGCTTTAGTACAGAATTATACCCTCATTGGTGCTTAACATACAGTTCCAATCATATTATTTTTGCTCTTTTTTTGTGATTGTTTAACTGGAGTTATGTTTTTAATATCTTAATAGCTTTATTATTGTTGTAGAGTATGGAAATGACAAAAGTAGCTAAGTAAGGAAACAGAAGCCATTCCATGTAAGTAGTGTAATGTGTCCATGTAATGCAACGAAAGGACAAAGATATATTAAAAAGAAGATAGCAAAAGGGCTTCGTGACATATATTCTTAAACATATTTAGTTCAGTAATGAATTTATTTATATAACTTAAAAATATATAATTATATTCTAGCAGTATCAGTAAGGTTGTATTGAACAAAATCTTTGAATAAGTGTTTGTTACAATAAAATGTGTTCCATTAAGACACAAGTTTTGTTTTAAATTCTTCGATAAACAATTATAACCTCAAAAGTAACAATGTTTTTATATTAAATTGTGGAGGAACATTTACAATTTATTCTAAATACCACATCTTAAAAATTATTTTGTCTTAATTTATCACTGCACACAGTTCAGGTGTTATCTATTTCTGACCACAGTAAACACCAAACTTTTTCGACAATTATTTCCTCGTAGACATAAAAGTGCTTAATTTATATGGATTTGGTGCAAGATTTCCAAGTCTAGGGCATATATGACTAAGAATTCACACCTACGAGTGTCTAAATATCTTATTTCATCTTCCAGCCAAGTAATCACATTATACCTTTTCACAATCCACTCCTTTCTAGTTTTTATGGCACTAAAATCAATTGGGAACACCAAACCTCTATTTCCATGCTCCTTTGTCTAAATTTGAAGTAGTTTTGAGGCATAAAAAGGTTTTGAGTATTTCAAACTGTTATAGTTTGTGTTATTTATTTCTGACCAGACCCATGAAAATTTTTTTATAATTATTTCCTTGTAGACACAAAAGTGCTCGACTTATTTGGATTTGGTGCACGATTTTCAAGTCCAGGGCGTATATTATGACTTAGAATTCACACCTACAAATGTTTAAATATCTTATTCCTGCTTCTAGCCAAGTAATCATATTATACCTTTTAACAATCCATTCCTTTCTAGTTTTTATGGCAATAGAATCTACTGGGAACGCCAAACCTCTATTACCATGCTCCTTTGTCTGAATTTGAAGTAGTTTTGAAGCATAAAAAGGTTGGTGGTACTTGGTGGTAGGACTAGTCCAGAAAATATTGCTCTCCTTACCACTTATTTCTGCATAAAGGTAATTATTTTTTGCTTCACTGTCAAGAATGATGATTCTAGAAGGCCTCCAGCAAAATTTAAGTGTCATTCGATTTAAGATAATTGAAAAAATTGTAATTAAATGCAAAGATGTCATTAATCTACATGTATTTTAAATGGGTGAGGTTATGTTTTTATACCCCCAGGTTCAAATTGTGACGACACGTGCACGAAACCTATACCATTTATTATTAAAATTGTTTGTCATTACCGACTAGAACATTACCTAAATATTAATCATTCAATTATTTAAAATTTAATTTGAAAACAACAAAAATATAATGAACCAAACAGCTGATCAGAATGACATCTTTGACATGTGTCATTCAGTCATTCTGTCATTAGGATAGATGAGACTCTTCCCGGAAGCTTAATTTTTATTATCTGATAATGAAAATATTTTCATTATCTGATAATAAAAATGTTTTTATTATCTGATAATGAAAATATTTTTATTATCTGATAATGAAAATATTTTTTTTATCTGATAATAAAAATATTTTTTTTATCTGAAAATAAAAATGTTTTTATTATCTGATAATGAAAATATTTCTATTATGTGATAATAAAAATAGGTATCAAAAAAATAGAGCTTCATTTTAATGATACTTATTTTTTTTATCACATAATGGAAATGTTTTCATTATCAGATAATAAAAATAGGTTGAATAAAAATGAGGATTGTAAAAGCAATTTTTTTGATGTTTTGAGTCCAAAGTTGAATAAAAAGTAAAACGGCTTGCCATACAAACATCTGAAAAATGATTTTGACAAAATTTTTCAACAAACAAAAGTTAAATTTGAACACGTTTCAGATCTCATCGGAATTCGGACAGACGAGTGCGTGAAAATCCGGCTTAAAAACGTCGTAAAAGCAACTTTGACAGATTTTCAAAGAATTGCAAATTAGTATGGGTGAATTTCAAAACTCACCGGTTAAATCGTCTATCTAACAATTCGTTTCTAATTTCATTATATACCAAAAAGTGACCATTTCTAAAGATAATTGAAATTGAATTAAAATTGAAAAAAAAATGTTTTCAATTTCCAATTAGTAAATATTGCATTGTTGCATATTTTAAACTAGACTTTTTTGCGAAAAAGCTAAAAATTTCGATCACTGACATACTTAGCAGAAAATAAATTTATTTCAACTTTCAGTACCTTCTTATTATACACTCTTTCCATAGTCAAATAAATAACCCACTAAACAAAAAAACGTAACACTTGCGTTGCAGAAGCGTTTTTTAATAACATGTAACGTTTCAAATAAAGTTGCATATATGTTTCTATTGGTGAAACGGTTCCGTTGTATTTCACGCTTTTACACGTTTCTTAACGCAATGTTTTGAGAGTCAATATTTTATAAACCGCTCAAAAACATTTCAATATGGAACATCTTCAGTTCAATAAAGTCTCTGAAACGTTGCAACTGCGGTACATGAAACATGAACCAGAAACGTGAAACAAACGTTTCGACAAAGTTATACCTTTATAGCGAGTGCACGTTTCATAATGTATTTAGGACGCAACGGTAATGTTATAGGTTAATTAACACAATTTACTTGCAACGTTGCAATTTTATTTTATGAGTTGTTAATGCAATATTACTGGAAAATTGAAATAACGAAATCTATACGTTCTAATAACATAATGTATACTAAAATTTGGAACGTTCCTGGTAGGTACCTACAAAGTGATTCATTAATATACAGGGTGGCCCACTCTCAACGCAGGATTCCACAGTATCGAAAGCTATTGTAGATATTGATTTGGGACAAAAGCCATATGCCATGTAGAAAGGTTTGAGCTAAATTTAAAAAATTGTGAGCGTTATACAGGGTGTTCCAAAAAGTAATAACAATACAAAAATAAATTTTTAAATATGATCATACAAATCATGGTGATTTTGCATTTGATGGATCATTAGGAGCATTTTATTTGGCATATCCTATGCTTATTTCTTAATAGTTTTACAGATAGAGTCTAAAAATTGTAATTTTTTTACTTCAAAAATCTGTTTAATCGTTCAAGTTACAGATTTATGTTCACCTTTAAGAAAACATACGTTTGCATCGTCATAACTTTTTGTAACACCCTGTGTAATGATCACTATTTTTAAAATGAAGGTCCAACGCTTCTACATAACATTGCTTTGTCCCAAATCAATATATACAATAGTTTAGATACTAACAAATCCTGCGTTGAGAGTGGGAGTCGGCCACACTGTATAAAAAACCCCGTTTCGAAAGGAAGCAGTCACAAAACTTTTGTCCCGGAGGAGACCAGGATCTAATTAATTTTCCCCATTAACGGCTAACTGGCGTACTCAAAACTATAAAGCACAAATAACGGCTTTAGGACGGTAGCTAGCAAAAAATGTTTGTTTCTGAGGTTGTTACAGTAGTCATCCCTTACCTTATGGTTAATGCCCATTAGCTTGGCTGTAGGTTAAAGGTAGGTATATATTTTGTTAATAAATGAATAGTTTGGTAACATATGAACAAGAAAAAGAATCCTATTATTAGTATATTTAAAATTAAAAGAAAGGCTTGGTCACAGAATATTATTTATTATTATTGTAATTAATAAAAATGTCAAGTATCATTATCATATTTATTTATTATCGGCTTCCCGCTTCTCCCTTGTACGAGAATGCCTAAACCACTCCTTACACATGTTTTCGAATGCACAATCTGTGCAACTATGGAACAGTTGCTTGGTGGCATCTACAATACATACAACAAAATAATGTTACAAATGTATGGGGTGATAATTAGAAAACTTTATCTAGTTGCCTGTGAAATGTCAAAAGAAAAGGATGGAGAAACAAAAGTCCATTTACTTTAATTATGGTCATCCTTTTCTGTCAAAATTTTATAGCCTGCTAAATGAAGTTTTCTAATGAACACCCTGTACAGAGTGCTACGTGTGTGAGATAATTATAACAAGCAGGACAAGATTGTAGAATTAGAATAGAATACTTACCGCGCAGAACTTTAATAATTCCCAAGTCTTGAACCCTAAAATTCTGTTTTTGGCCAGTCCATGAGCACATTATTCCCAAGCTATTAGTAAATGTTAATGCCAACCCACGTCGGATAAAAGACGACGTGTCTTTTCCCCCATGCTGAATAAATTTCATTAACTGAAAACAAAAAACAGCATTGAAGAAAATTATCAAAATGCAAGCCTTATTGTAGATAAAGTGTCTTACCAATTGTTTGCTCACTGCTGGGTTTTTCAACTTTTCTTCAAACTCCAAGAGTTGTTCAATACTGCCGCAAGGCAGGTAGCACAATATGTCTTTGAAATCCAAATTTGCATTGACATTTTGGTTAGCATTTTCTTCTTCCAAAGTGCTCAGACGCACCAAAATCAAGGATAAAGTTGACTGCATTTCTTGAATTTTCTGAGTAATTATGTCTAATTTTATGTCTAATGTTTTGTTACATATTTCCACATCGACGACCTCAAAGTCAGCATTAGTATTCAGATTGATGTCAGCTAAAAGGAGATGAAATATATTTGGCCTGTTATTTGTTATTAAAAAAAAACAAAATTTATTATTATATTTTAACAGATATGTGAGATATGTATTTGCACTTCTACATATATAAGTACATAGGTACAAAAAAAAACTTTATGCGTTTTTTGGGTTAAAAAAAAACAGTTTTTGGAGAATGGAATTATAAATTAGCGTTACACAAGCAGAAGCAGATACGCAAAGAATTAACTGTTTTTTTTATAAAAAAAATTTAGCTTTTCACTGTTTTTTTTCCTAATCAAAAATTCTTTTTTACTCCTCTAGTCTTAATACGGGGCTGAAAATTTAAGACGTAAATAGCTAGGCATCAAGTTAAAAATACACTGAAATTATTCATTGGTGGTCAACTAATTAGTGTTTCTATTGTCATACCTTGAATATTCGCCTCAGTGCCACTGGCTACGGCATTTTGAGGAATTTCGAGTACTTCTAACTGTGAGTCCAAGTCAAAGTGTTGCAATTCTGGGGTTGAGGTAATCAGATGATCAGATGATATTTTATCTGATAACTCAGATAAAAACGAGTTGTCTAAAAACGAAAATATGACAGGTAAAAAAAAAGAAAGGAATAACCTTTCTTTTTTTTTAATTTTATGCAAAACTAATGTACTATGTAAAATCTACAGAAGCTTTCATATAAGTGTTGCTTACACAATCTATTATTTACAAATAGGAAAAGTATAGTATAACGATCTACGTATTTACTAGTAAACAGGTATGTCAATATTAGCGCATACCTAAAGATGTAAACTGCAAAAAAAATAACACGGAGTGACTATAAAAAAACTTCTGTTAACATTACCTTCATCAAGTTTAGGAGGTGGAGAAACTGCATTCTTCGGGGGTTTTACTTTGCGTTTTCCAGGGCCCCTATCCACACAATCCTGTATATCAGAATCTGAAGTTGCACAGGCAATTTTTTCTTCATTTAATGCTTCTGCATAAGTAGCTACAATCCGGAAATAAAAGTGCATATAATATGAAACATTTTTGTAAATATTCTAAACTCACCAAAATCGCCATACATCTTGACAATTTTATAATTAATCCAATTTTCCTGAGGCTTTTGGGATTTCATAATTAACGTTCGCAGATGTTTTTTATTAGGTGGCCATAAACAGTTCTTGGTGTCCAACAACCAAGACCATGGGACAACTGATATTGTGTTATTCTCAAATTGTACAACTGTAAACTGCAATAGAGTATAACAAATAATAATCATAATTTAAGTACAGGGTGGCTGTAGAGAGATGATTCTATACCCTATCTGCAAAAGTATATGAGTTAGCAAGAAAAAATCAAATCCAAAAGTTGCCTTGGCATGTTTTTTTGCATGCTAAGCAGAATTTTTTATTTATTTTATTTTTGTATATACAGGGTGTTTTATTTTTTGGCTACAGAAACTCACTTTCTTATATTAAATGGAATACCCAAGATACTTTTGGATTTGCTTCGAAATTCTATGTACATTTTATGTAGCATACCATATTCCGATTGTCAACTCTTTTCAAAATAGTGACGTTTGAAATATGAAATTCTTAACATGCCAAGCAACTTTTGTAATTGATTTTTTTTGCTGGCCCTTATACTTTTGGAGTTCATCTCTCGATGGCCACTCGGTACATATGTTTCACATAGCTTCTAAAAAAATAGTCTTAAAGTGGAAAACGTTATTGTAGGAGTACATACATACCTACCTGATCAAGATATGTAGATATTTGTAGACATGTGGCAATCAAGTAAATTTGATAAAGTTTCTGATAAGACCCTGTACAAAAATAAAACTGTAACTACAAGCAGAAAAAAAAAAACAAAAAAAAAAGAATTAGTAACCTACCTTATTTTATTGAAGATCTTTTCCTCGGAAAACGTAATTTCTACCAAGTTATTTCAAAAGGGTAACTACTTTTTTAAACATATGAAAAGAATAATCTTCTAGCAATTAATGATAGGTACCATTTTAAATAATTCCACCCACAAGTGAGCAAGGAGAAAACAGGTAGGAATATAGAACGTAATGATTACGCAAACTTCCAAAAAAATGTATAAGACGCAAAATAAAATTTAAAGTAGTGAGGCTTATGTGCAAAAGAATTAACTACTTGCCCAAATTTTCCTGTACCTACAACATTGCAATTTTTTTTATTACTCTCATAATTTTTAAAAAATAAGCTCTTTAAATTAAGAGTTAAATAATAAACACAATTATTGGAATGTATGGAGCAAAGTAATAAACATATTGTCAATTTTCACTACTTTGGCAGCGATCATATCTACTGAATGAATTTTTTTTTCTTTCATTTTTTCTCCTAGCAAACCACAGCCAATTTCTAAAGACTTACAGGGAGAATTAAAGCAATTTCTAACACAACCAAAAGAACTGTACTGAAAGCAAATAGTACCTCTTTCTTCAAAAAATCTTTCAACTTTTACCACTTCTCCATTTTTTAAAATACAAAAACAGTTTGGTTCAGTGTTAGTAATAATGAAGTTTTTCTGATTAAAACTGCACGTATTTTCATTGAGCATTGAAATTTGACTACATTCTTTTGAATCTTCAAGACAATATGTCATGTACTCATAATACCGATTGACATATTGCTTCAAGGGATTTCTAGCAGTTTTTAATGATTTTTTTATTTCGTACATACAGTTCTCAAACTTAAAACAACTAAAATTATCTAATGGACCGTAATGACGAACATCATCAGAGAGATGTATTAAATTATGGACATTGTGTCCAACATGTTCAAGACCATATATATATTCAAACTTTTCTACAAAATATCGTAAAAGCTTTTCGGCAAAGTTTAGATACTTTTCTTCTAAACAAAGATCTGAAATAAAAATTCGCATGGCAATGTGAAGGGACAGGAAATGCGACCACATTGGTTCTTTTAAAAAGGGTTTCAAAACATATGGACCATAATACAACAAAAATTGTCTAAATTCTGTTCCCTTCCAACGGTCAAGTTCCTTAAATGATCTTGGCAACCGTGAGAATTCTTTCACACAAACTTTTCGAGTTTTTTCAAGTTTAATTTCTATCTGTGCAATGTCCTCCTTAAATAAACGAACGCCTTGTTTGCCTCTAATCCAGAATATTAATAGCTTTTTCATAATACCCAAACACACAAGATGTAAGTAATCTAAAGGAATATCCTTAACTAAATCAATTTTCAGTGCGGTTAAAGGAGTCAGAGTTTTGTCAGAATGATAGTCTTCATCGGTACCTGCCTGAAATTCATCATTTGTTCTAGGCAACGAAGTTATATTTGAAAATGTCATTCTTCTTTCAACAAATTCTCCTGAAACATGACACTTTGTACAACTGTAATATCCATTATGATTTTTAACATTTAAAACAAACGCCTTGGCAGGAGCATCACATGATATCATGAAAACACGTACAAAAAACTTTTGATTATTAAATAAAATACCTTTGTCCTCTAGAATCTTAAGTTCATCTATTACCGGTTTTAAAAATATGTTAATATCGATTGGTTTAGAGTTACCATGAAAAACGCCTACAGGGAAAGGGGAACAATTTTTTATATTGTCAATTGTTGCCAGAATTGGCCAGAAGCAACTAGTACTACTTTTTGTCAAAGGCAATCCATCAACATTTAGGGAAATTCGAATTTCATTATCACCTTTAGATGCAAATAAAGATTGAAGTGAATGTTTGAGTGTATGTCTTGACAAAACTGTAGAAATTTGACTTTCTACCCCAAAATTATAGTAAGAACCCTCAGATCCCATTGAAATTATATCACCCTTTTGCTCAATTTTCAATAAAGTTCTACAGTCTTTTGGTAAAAAAGTTAATTGCAAATCTTCTCTTAAAATTGACAACAAACCATTTATGGCACTATGTGTAACGTGATTTCTTACACACCAATCACATAAATGTGCTCTGAATTCTTGGCTTTGCTTTGCAGAGTCATATTTAGAATTCCATTCAGTTAAACATGATGGCTCAGTTGTAGTAGAAAAATGGTTAGTGTTATTGACAAGTTCTAGTTTTTCAGAAGTAGAAGTAAATAATTGATCAAAATTCAAATAATGCATTGTAGAAGAGGAGCTATCTGAGGGAACTGGATTAGATTGTGGAATATGGAAATTAGCTTCTTGTTGAGATGGCTGATGTGAGCAGCATGCTACTGGTTGAACCTTTGCTTCACCTCTTGGGTGGTGCTTCTGGAGGGAGGCATGTTTTTTTATTACTTTTTTGAGGTAGCCCCGAGAATAACTCCCACTTGGTTTGGTTCGCTGCTATAAAATTAATTGTCTCAATATAGTTATAATTAATTATTCTGGATTGTTAAAGATTAAGCAAAAAACCAAATATACTAATAAGTTCACTCACACTAATTAATATGGTCTGGTATATTTTCAGGAATCCAGAAATTCATAATCAATTATTAAGTATTTTTTTTTTTATTGTAACAAATAGCTAAACACTTATTGAAAAAATCCTTGGACACACCTTTCTGCCACCCAAATTACTTACTTACAGTAGATAGTGGTTTGCTACAGGTGGCAGTACTGACAGTAATGTGAGGAAACACAAATGAAAGAGCTGTGGGTAGTTTATTTTCTTTATATTTGATCAAGGTCAGATATTCATGATTTAAGTGCAGTTTGCACTGCTTTCCCATAAAGTTAAGCTAAGGTGGAGTTTAAAGTTTTCAATAAAAAAATTTAATATTGACCTGAACTAACATGATGTGACAGATACAATATACCTGACTCAAAATATTATAGGCAATAGGTCTTTTCCAAGTCAAGTCACATCTAACAGCTGATTAAGGGCAACCTGTCAAAACATTACCCAAGGTAATCCAATCAAATTAAGATATGTAAGGTCTGAATAATGATATTGAGGAGTTACATCATAAATTGTGAAGTTATTATTATACTCCATATTGTTATTCGGACTCAACCATTTCCAAACCTAGTTAACATGCTAAATAATTGGTTTGAGATATGGTATACTATGATTTCTGAAAAGTTGGTTAATTTCAAAATGAAACTGGTTACCAATTTGCTGTCAGCTGTCATGTCATAACAAAACAAAAAAAAATAATGAAAACAAAGTACGAAGTTCTCTTTAGCAACTAATAGTTTACTATTTTTATATATGGGGCCTAATATACCTTCAGGGTTTTCCATATGTTCTGTAAAGGTCTACCTTTGGCCACATGGTAAAACCTACAAAGATGAATCTTGTATTTGTAGGACCCAGGTCCTAGGTCTTCAAAGCAGTGATGTCCACAACTTTTACTTTTTTAAATTAAACTTCCTCTATTCAAAGATTAGGATTTAACAAAGTTTTTATCAGGCTTGCATCTGTGACTTACTTGGAAAAGCCTGATTAATCTTATTACCTAACTTGACTCACTAACTCCCATATTTATAGCCATGACTTGGCTTTGAGTAAGCCTCAAGTCTGACTTTGACATTTAGTCTCCATTAAGCATGTGCTCATGCTCAAGTTGTGACTATAAATACGAGCATTATGTGATGTTGTACCATCATGTCTAAACATTGATTAAGCAAATTTCAGATTTGATATCAGCTGCTGTGAAAATTATCAAATGGTAAATGTCTAACCTTGAGTCTAATCTAACCATAGTTTAAACAATTGCAAGTTATAGTATTAAGTTCAACAATAATTTCACCAAATAACACCAATGATATAAATACACATTAGTGACAGAATTGACGGCAATGGATGCACTCATCAATAAATAAAAGAAAGCGCCTTCTGTCTCAAACTGTCAAGTCAATTTGTTAATATTGAACTCAAGTCAGATAAAACATACACATAACCCCATGGAGCTTTCTGAGGCTTTGATTATACAGGGCACTAAGAGCTCTTTGGGTCTTTGGTAACAGTAACAGATGTTAAGCAATTCCTATGCACTAGAATGCATTAACAAATTATTTTGTACTCAGTGCATTAAAAGGGCAAGGTACTGAGTTTTTATAAACTGATTTAGGGCTGACAGAACAAAGTAGTTGGCTTCCATTATTACCCTGGTTACTCATGGTAATAGATATGATTTATGGGCCCTTAACTTTAAGTTTCCTTAAAATTTGCTTGGTGGAAAGGGCCATTATTGCTTGAGTGATGATGTCTCAGAAGATATGATATGGTAAAAAGCAAGCTTTGTTTTACCTCAAGCTGAAGAAAAGTGCATGGGTTTGGATAGCAGCAAGCCAAAACTCTATTTTCAGGAGACATAATTGAATGATCACATGGTCACAACACAATTTTAAGTATAGGTATACACCTCATGGTAATAAATAATTGGATACAAAGAAAAACATCCAGGTTACAAGGGCAAATATTTGCTGCATAGGATGTAATAATTTGGTAAAATTGAAATTGAATAGAAGTTGCCATGGGCATGAAATGAAAGAGTATAAAACTTGCAATGCATACTACTTCTACAACCTACAACTACATGCTACTCTCTATCGTTTTACCTCGCTGTTGACTTAGAAAAAGGTTTATAATAATAATTGTAACTTACCTTAAACTCCATTATGCTAAACAACTGTAAATAGCTAGTCTAGCCTTGCTCTTGAGTATTATCTTGATGAAAATGAAATCATTGAAATTACACAACAAAATGGCGTATATGCAGCGTTTTGACAAATGACATTATAGTCGAGTTTGGTAATTCCATCCGAGCGCTCCGAACACACACTATCTCCCAAAACCTTAACAAGCTAGAGTAAGATAGACTGATATCCTGAGCGCTCGGGATGTAATTACTAAACTCAACTTATATCATGGCCCTGACGTCACTGATCGAGAATGGTGGAGGCAATAAATGGCCGATGTTGGCTAATTTTTGTAGAGTGGATCATTTCAGTAATGAATCGTCGGCCTCGTTTAGCTTTTGGAATCGTGACGTCATATATGACGTCTTATTGTATCAAGCTGCTTATATAGGCGACAGACGCCGCAACTTCTATCGGTGTTGGTGGTCTTGTGGTGGCGCGCCGAGTTAATAATCAAGGAATGGTGTGTTCTATTCGCTGTTGGATTTTTTTTTTAATAAAAATGTTTGATAAATTGTTTTTTTTTTACTTTTTCAGTTTCTTTTTCCTTTGTGTTAGGTTAGTTCTGCTTATAGTTTAGTTATATTTTTGTTTAAGTTACTTCTGGTTAGTTCAGTTATGTTTTTGTTTAGGTTAGTTCTGGTTAGTACAGTTATGTTTCTCGTCTGTTCTAATCTAATCTATTAATCTAATCTCGACTAATTTAAATCTAAAATCTAATATCCAATAATCTAATATATCATGTGCATATATATGACGACATGTATGACGTCACGGTTCCAAAAGCCAAACGAGGCCGAATAAATTTCATTACTGCAATGATTCGCTCGTAATTTTTGAGCCAATTTTATGCGCAGATGACGTCAGACGTAGCTAAGGGACCACACAACGTAGGGAGATGATTGGTGATAGAAAAATATAGTTTATATGATACACAAAATGTCTTAAGTATCATCTGGTAACATAAACATATATATTTCACACTAAAATGAAACGTTTATTTTATAATGTATAGGTTACATATTGAAAATCAACGTTTTAATTACCTTTCGCAAGAAATGTTTCATGTTATACACATTCTTTCAATGTTATTGTGAAATGTAAAATTTTCAGTTTTAAAAATATGTTTTAGTCACGTTTTGAAAGAAACGTTGCATAAGGTTACATTTAGCCAACGTTCACTTTGTAATTCAAAAGTTACATTTTGAAGTAACATGTTTTAGTTACGTTTCGCAAGAAATGTTGCATGTATAAACATTTTAACAACATACTAATAACGCGAAAAACAAAACGTACCTGATATGTGAAATATTTTATGTTTTAATTACAGTTACTTTTTGAAACGCAAAGAATAAACGATGATGGAACCTCTTTTCAGCGTTTCATTGAAAACATCACGCATTTTACTTAATTGCAACATTACATAATGTTTCAGTTATGTTTCATGTTTAGTGGGAACTTAATGTTTCATTAATTTCGTGAGAGAACCTGAAATTGTCCTATTTCTGCTTGTTAAACAATACCGAAACTACGACTAGGGATTACCTATATACTCTAAGATTATAATATATTTATTTAATTTATTTATAATATATTTATTTAAAATCGTTATAATATATTTAAAAAAAAAAAAAATATAATATGATATATTTAAAATCAATCCCTAATCGTGGGACGTGGGCACATCTATATACCATTTAGAGAAGTTTTCTAATTTTAAGAAATGACTTCGCCGTATTACTGTTTAAAAAGACATTTGGCTATAGAATCTCCGCTAAAATTTTGTTAGAAAATAACGGTATTTTTCGGTTTTTACTTTTTATTACTAGAGAGAGACAAACATGGCCATACAGCCAGAGTCCATACGGCGCAGAATATAGAAGGAGATAGAAAGAAACAAATGTATTCTCCGTCAATCTCTTTCTAGTCTTTCGTCAATTTTCTTGTCTCCTTCCTACACTATTTCAAGACAAAGATAAAATATCGGATTTTCTTTATAAAGGTAGACTGAAACACATAGCATACATTTTAAGTTGTTTTTAGAGTTTTATTTTATGTAATTTATAATATAAAAATATAAAAAATAATAACAAATTTTATTGAAAAGAAATATTTGGATTTTAGAAATGTTATCTCATAATTTGGCTTGACACGGAAATACCGGCAGTCGCGTTTTTTTAACGATCTCAAATTTTCTTCTGGAACCTTGTGTGGCACCTAAAAAATCTTTGGAGACTGAACCGGAACAGTTTTTTTATGAAAAAAAAATAATAAGAAAATAGAACCCGAACACTTATTTTTCACTTTATAATAAACAAAGCGGTACCGGAATAGAAAAAAAAACTAAAAAGGTTCAAGTCCCTGAACAAACCTCGCTGAAAAATCAAAGGGATTTTGGCCGGTGTCCCTAGAGCGGCAACCCGAAAACGCCGTCTGTCTCTGTCAGCTGTTATCAATCAACTTCAAATTGAAAGATGACAGATATGACAATCATGTCATTTCATAAATATTTATTCCTTCTTTTATGCAAGTTTTTAAGGGTTAAAGGAATTGCTTCTTCGATTCCAAATTAAAATCTCCTTAAATAAGCCTAATCTGGGACTTTTTAATTAAAAGGGAGTTAGGCCAAGAATAATTTACCATGGCGGATAAGGTAGGCCCGATATTTTCGTTACTCGATGCCCCAAATATTATAAAACTTTAAAAGTTTACCAACAGCAAACAGTCGGAATTTTTCAATAATTTTAAATGGAAACAAAGTTGATGTCAATAATAAAGCTGGATTTCAAGTAAAGATTTTGTCGTTTCAGGCAGAAGAACAGGTGAAGAAGAAGAGGACCTTCAAAAAATTCACTTACCGAGGTGTTGATTTGGACCAACTTCTTGACATGCCAAAGTAAGTTCAGAAACTTTATGTTTATAAATGATTAATTACCCTCCTCTTATTTTAGTGAACAGCTTATGGAGCTGATGCATTGTCGAGCTCGCAGGCGTTTTAGCCGAGGGCTCAAGAGGAAACCAATGGCATTGGTTAAGAAACTCAGAAAAGCTAAAAAGGAAGCACCACCACTAGAAAAACCAGAAGTGGTAAAGACTCACTTAAGAAACATGATTATTGTGCCTGAAATGGTGGGATCAATTGTGGGTAAGTGTTTTACAATTGTTAATTACCATTGTTAACAAGTACATAAAAAAAGCAGTAAGCTGAATTTTTATCTGAGATAAGTTCACACAAAAAATTAAAATTGGGACATTTTTGACTTTAATTTTTTTATGTAGTAATCTCAGACTTTCTGTTCTAGTTTCTTAGTTTTTTTTTTAAATGAACACATGATATAATGGCACATTTTGGTTGCAGGTGTCTATAATGGAAAAGCTTTTACTCAAGTTGAAATCAAACCTGAAATGATTGGACACTATTTAGGAGAGTTCTCTCTTACTTACAAACCTGTGAAGCACGGTAGGCCTGGTATTGGTGCCACCCACAGCTCTAGGTTTATCCCTCTCAAATAATTGTATGTTTTGTTAGCGTAAGTGAAATAAAGAAATTTAAAGAGGGTCTTAAAGCGTATTTATTAACATAATTCTTACATTTTAATCAAATAAAATTGGCAAAACACTTTTTTTATATTCTGGAACTAGTGTGTGGTCTAATTCACTTTTATCAAGCCACTTATAGTCTGCTTTATTTTCTATAGCACCAGAAGCATATCTAGCAAAGTAGATAAATACCTTAAAACAAAAAAAATTATAAAAATTTAACAATTAGGGTTATATAATTACAATTTACCTTGGCCCCAGTTTTACCATCAATCCTTAATTTTTTTGGATATTTGTATTTGTAGAAACCACAAGGAGCATTTCCAAAAATCTGTACTTTTATATTAGGGCCACACTTCTCTTTAACAGTCCTTTCGGCAGCTTGTCTTAAAGTCTCACCTTCCTGTCGCATTGCTTGTGGTAATAAATAAAAGTTGTCTTCACCTACTTTTTGCTTTAAAACAAGCACAAGTGGTTTATCTAGCTTTCTTTGTAGGGACTTTACATCTGAAGATTTGTCCCATTCTGGAAATGTTTCAATTAAACAGATATGAGTGGAACCAACAATACTAGCAATTATACTATTACACATATATCAAATCTGGAGTTTATGGACTTCAAACTTTTCAGTTTTAGCACAGTATAAGGAATAATACATTATATCAGTAGCGTCAGTCGGTCGAAAAATTGAAACTCCCCTCCCTGTCCGCCCGGCCGGTGCACCACCAAACCGGTTTTAGCCGGTTTTGGCAATGCTTTGGCAGTGTATCACAGTATAATGAATACATTATATCACTAACCTCAGTCGGTCGAAAAATTGAAACTCCCCTCCCCTTGCCCCGTCCACCACCACAGTATAACGAATAATGTATTATTCCTTATACTGTGGTTTTAGTGTTAGTTGTAAAAGTCATCTTTATAGTTTATGTATTATAGCCCCCTTAGGTTCCCACCAAACTAAACAGATAAATGTGATTTATACAGAGTGTCCCAGATAAAATGATATACATGGGGATTTCGTAAACGGTAAGAGATACAGTTTCAGTTAAATGGGGAAAAAGTTGTGCTGTTCCAAACCCAATCAGATGCGATATTAACATCCACAATATCTACACGGGTTTTCAATATATCGGGCTAAATCTAAAAATTGGGTTTTTAGAAAACCTGCAATAATCTCGTCATCTTGAATCGGATTTAATAAAATTTGGTAGTTTTGGGTTATCTACTATGACCAATCGATTGACGTTGACGATATTTTTAGACATTTTAGATTTCTTGCAACCATAGTCAACTTTGTTATTTCTTATGGACGCCATATTGGATTTATACGTCATTAAATAGCACGTAAAAAGACCTTTTTCTACAAACGTCAAATAATGACGCATTTTACGCTTTCATTAGACAAACGAAAACCTAACCATTTTTGAGGATCAGAATGTGAGTTTACTTTTCCGCGCGTTGCCCAGGACAGCAAGCGAAAAAGATTTTATCGCTTGCTGTCAATAGCAACTACAACCACTCAACCAATTATTTAAAACGTCATTGTCACTTTGATTGAAATTTTCAGATTGTGTCTTCATTCAAATTTCAGATTATTTGGAATTTATTGTTTGTAGAAAAAACGTTGTATGCATTACGAGCACAAAGTAACTTTTTTGCTCTCGAGTGATTGCCGCTCTCCGCTTCGCGTCGAGCGGCAAACTTCACTCTCCGAGCAAAAAAAGTTGTACTTTTCGCTCTTAATACATAAATAACTATTTCAACCATGTATTACAACCCTATATTGATCTGGCGGAAAATTAAATTTATTGAAAAAAACATTTTTTTCACTTAGTTGGCTGTGAAAACAAATGTGGGGATTGTTGTCATGGCGATGCCATCGCTCTGTCAACACTTTTTAACTTTTAAAATAATTGTGATATTTTTAAAGTTATTGATCATTGTCATAGGTTTGACATTTTGAATAATTTTTTTTAAAATCGGATTCAAGATGGCGAGGTTATTGCAGGTTTTCTAAAAACCCAATTTTTAGATTTAGCCTGATATTTTGAAAGCCCCTGTAGATATCGTGGATGTTAATATCGCATCTGATTGGGCTTGGAGCAGCACAACTTTTTCCCCATTTAACTGAAACTGTATCCCTTACCGTTTACGAAATCCCCATGTATATCATTTTATCTGGGACACCCTGTATATTATAGACTTACTTGTAATTCTACTTGCAGGTGTAAATTGGGTAAGTTCTTCTTTACATGCATCTAAGAAATCCTGAGTGGTTTGTTTGGCTACTACATCTATATCATCTATATCCTTATCTTGTTGTTGGGTGCTTCTAGAAAAAGAAAGAACCACATTTATGAGCTAAAATAAGGCTTCCCTCCCCCAGAACTGTACTTACCTTTCTTTCTCAAGTTTGACTTCTGTGTCACTTTTCAGACTTCTTTCAAATTCTACAGTACTTAAATAGTTTTTGAAATCTTTTTCTATATCAACTAACTCTGGGCATATTATTGGTTTTCTTTCAATAAAGACAGCAGTGAGGAGGTCCCATTTCTCATTTACAACTCTAGATGTATGCACATTAACTAAAAGTTGACTAACATGAGCACAGGATTAATATTTTTAATTAAAAGGAAAGGCCAATTAAATTAAATAACAATTATGTTTGGTTCTTTCCTGTTTTTTCTCTCCCAGTAAATTGTAGAAATGAGCAGTGTAGTGCTAGCAAAACCAATGCATATAGAGGCATTTATGACTTCATTTTAACTCTTAGCATTTTTGATTGGGAACACCAGTGCAAAACTATATAGTGCAATTTGTATCTTCAATTGGTAACTTTTGTGCAGTTTGGTATGTTTGATTGGATAACTTGTGCAGTCATACTGCTTTTGCACTAAGGGCAACTTTTTTGAGCACAAGCTTTGCTACATAGTTTGGCACAACCACTGTGTTTAAATGAGACTGCAAGGGTAAAATATTTGAAGAAACTGTAATCGCACTGCAGTCAACTCAAGCAAAGCTGCTTTTATCAACGCTACCAATTCTCAGACTTACCCCTCTGTATGTTTAGGATTTCCTTAACTATTGAGGAACTTTTTAAAATAGTTTTGAACATTATTATTATTATTATTATATTCGTGAAAGGACGTCTGAAGTTGAAACTTGCATCCACGACTACGAGAAAAAACCCAGAAGTAGCAAAAAATCAAGTAATAAAACTGTGGCAATAAAATTTAAATTTAAAGCACGTAACCAACAAAAATCAAAAATTGATAAAATATATAAAATTTAAAAATAATAAAATAAAATAAGTAAAGCAATGACATAGAAGATAGGGAGTGTGCTGGAAAGAGAAACTGTTGAGCCAAACGGTGCGCCCTCTAGTGAGATAATTTTGAAATGAAACTCCTCCATCTTGACCCCTATGGTGCTGGTCGGTATTAAGCATTACGGAATATCGAGTTTTTTTGAAATTTACAATCAAGGGGGCATCAAATTAAATAGTTTAAAGCGAAAAAAATTGCGGAATTTTCATATTTGTACCAAAAATTATAGGGGGTAATACCAGGAGAGCTTTAAAATTACCGATAACTTTTCACGATTGCATGTTTTCCATAATTTGCAAGGACAACATGCCAGAGTGAAAAATTATCTGGTTAATTTTGAAGCTCGAGCGGTATTTAGTGAGATTATTTCTCGAATCAAATTAATATATAGACAACGACATTGATTAAGGTTTAGGTTAGTGTAAGCGATAATACCACGTCTAGACAACGTGAAATTACCGCTGTAATTTTTTGATAAACACAATATGGGAAAATTTATACATTAGTGAAAAAATCAAAAAAATTAATGTATATATAATAGGATGCTATACCAAGAAAATCCAATCAATAGCTTGGAGTACAAAGTATGAGTTACGGGGGGCACTAAATAATTATAATCAAATCAGAAATCGAATTGAAAATACTCCAACATTCAAGAAACCAAACATGAAATGACATTTATGACAATGACAGATTGAATAATTTGCGGAATATACATGTTTGTAATAAAAAATATATAAAAAAATTGAACGGTTTATTTACGTTTTAATGCCCCACGGCGCTTTCATAATTAAGTTTAATTTTTTTAGGTCGTGTTAGCTGTCGCTGCCACCTATTAGACCGGCTATAGGTTGCCAGTTCCTCTCTCAATATTCAGAAACTAGGCCTTTTCGGAAGCAATTAGTTAAGTATTGTTGTGCAAACTGAACTCTCTATTTGCATATAAGCAGTTCATGTGTGGCACAACTCTGCACGCCATTTCTTCGAAGCGATGAAGACCAAAGTTGAGGAAAGTTTTCTGTTCTCTGAATAAACCAGCCAGGCCACTAAAGTATATCTGGTTGCAATATTCTTATTTTTTTGTCAAAAAAACCATGCATTTCTTTTATTAGTTTTGGCAGGCACTTACAACAATTTCTTGGGAATTCTAGTCGTAAAACATGGAACCCCGCAATTTTAGGGAAACTCGACACTTATTGTCTGTCTTCTTGACTCTTCAAAGCCGCCCATTTAAAGCGCCAACTTTTTTGAGTGAAGCTTATTACTTCAAAGGTCTTTTTCTTCCTGGTAGTGACTCAAACAATAGGATAGTAATTAAAGCGAATTTCGCGAATATCGTTAGTTTCACATCCTTTGAATGTAAAGTCGAGCAATTTATGTCGTAATTGACTGACCAGGAAATTAACGGTTAATTTAAATAAAAAGAAACTTTAATTGCTAACTTAAGTATGCCATGTGAAGTATCATTTTGAAGAGCATAAATTGCTCTGTACAATTATACGATTTCCAAAATTTCTTTCTCTTAGATATTGAGTATTTTCCGGAAAAGTTAATTTCGTAAATTCCGTCCAAAAACGTCATCATTTCTGAAGGTAGTTTGCCGTCCGTCTTCTAGCCAGTGATGGCATGCTGCACCCTTCTTTCGCGTGGTACAAGGGCGATACCAAAAGGTCGGGAATGAACAATTTAGATTGTCGAGCTCTTATTTGTTTTTTGATCGCACCTTTTTGCATCTTAGTTTTTCAAAACCGCCTCGCTAATTACTTGTGTTTTAATTAGTGTCTTACATCGCTATTTTGCTAGCCTACGGAAAAGCTACGCTCGAGTGTCTTGGGTTGCGCCTGTAGAGTGTGAACCCTTTTCTGCCCTTTTCCTACAACTAGGCCTTTTTTGCAGTTAGCTGATTCTACGGACGACGTTGGAAAATTCCCAGAGATTTAATGGTGTCTGTAGCGTAGTACCTATAGAAGTTTAATTTTATAGTGTTTGTATCATTGACAATGGAGTACATAAATAGACGCCGCGAGTTAATTATAAATTGGTATTTGTTTACTTGGCATGATATACAAACCGCATACTTGGAGGCTTGCGGGTTGTTCGGGTAGAGGGGAGCAGAAATGCTAAAAACAATATGGCGAAATTTGAATCTCCAAGGACACATCTCCAGATGACATAAGCACACATAGGCGTATTATTTTTCAAGGAAACAATATACGATTTTTACGCAGCATGCGTCTGCATTTTTTTGCAGACCAAAACATTCAAATATGTTTATACTTAAATGATTTTTGATACATACCTACTATTCCCATTTATTGAGTTTTTTAGATTAAAGATTCATAATAGAATACACCTACAAACGACGCTAATGGCTAACGTCTAAGAGCCGAGTAACAACATAACCACAAAACACAAACAGAACTTACTGGTGAAAACATAATTTCCTAGATTTATTTTTATAATCCCAAGTTTTACACACAAAACATGTCTCACCTTGGCTAACATACAAATTAAAACACAGAAACGATTGCTAAAAGGGAAAAAGTCGGCGGAAAACTCTTAAAACCAGAAAAAAAAATCCATAAAATAATTGTCATTAACTGACATAAACCACGTGTCTCAGGATTCTGCAATGTTGCCGATTGTGATCAGTTGGCCACTTTACATGTATTTTTTTTTCTTTTATCGTCATAAGTGTTCTATTAATCACCATTCAAAAATTATTTGGACAGACTAGATATTATGGAGGACAGCAATAGATATTATAGTAATCTCGTGGTGTAAAGATTCGCAAGATATCATCCAAAAAAAGGATGTGCCAATTTACTAGCAAAGTAATCTTGGCAACACTGTATGGAGGGTTTTTTTATCACGCCAATATTGAAAAATGTAAATAAAGACCTCTACCTTGATAAATCCTCTATGGTTTGTATAGTAAATTTATATTCGCGATAATGTCGAGAATAATAGGACCAAGTTTTCTCGCGGCAGTTTTCTTTTCGCTTCTAAGGCAGTTGTTATGCAAACTGACCTCTCTGTTTGCATCTGAGTTCATGTGTGGAAGCATGGCAACTCCGTAAGCCACTTTTCGGAGCTTTCAAGCTTTAACCTTATGGAAGATTTTTCTATTTTTCGGTTTTCTAAATAAACCAGCCCCACGATGCCCTAAATGCACATATGTTTGCAATAATTTTTATTTTGGTCAAGAGCATTTCTTTTGTTAGTGTTGGACAGGCACTTTCACAATTTCTTGGGAATTCCGGCCATAAAACATGAAACCCTACAATTGCCCTTCTTCTTTGCCCGGCAAAGGCGCCTATTTAATGGTTTATGGCCCTTGAAAGAATTTCTGACCTGTACGTGACCCGAACAATAGTTTAGTAATTAAGGCGATTTTGCGAATATCGTTAATTGAAATTAAAATCTTATTCTCTCAGCAGATAGAGCTTTTAATTTCTGATCCTTTGATTGTAAATTTGAGCAATTAATGTCTTAATTGACTGAGTCAGGAAATTAACATTTAATTTCAATAAAAAGCTTTAATGTCAATTAAACTATGTCATGTGATGTGTCATTTTGAAGAGCATCATTTCTTCTGTCCAATGATCACATTTTCAATTTTCTTTTTCCAGCACATTTTCCAGAAAAGCTCATTTTTTTTAATTTATGCCCGCGCTGTCTGAAGCGCCATATAATCGCCACTGGTCAGGGGGGCATCGATTTTTTCGGCAGTACCCTTTCGGGGATGCGAGGTACCGAGGGCGTGGCGAAAGGAGATGATCTTCGACACTCGAAGAGAAAAGACGGTTTTTGAACTCGAGAGAGTGATTAGCTAACCGGGACGAGGGAAAAGTTCGAATTTTACCGCGAGAAAAGTCCTTGGCTCCGCCGTTCTGATTATCGCCAATTCGTAATTTTTCCCCCTTTTTTGAATCTCGCTTTAGAAATCCGCGCTAATTATTTGTATTTTTAATTAGTGCCACAACAATTAATTCGGCTATTGCTCGTATACGAAAAGTTTCGTGGAGTGTTTTTTCGGTTGTGCCATATAGTGTCAACCCACCTCTGCCCTTTACCTACCGGCAATTAAGTATTTGTAGAGTAGTTGTAGAAGTTGAAGCATTTAGTATATTATAGTAGTGTTTTGCTCACCATAATATCGAGGACAGGCAGAATTCTGTTCTCTTCTACACTGCGTCGTTTGTTGTAGTTTTCTTTGTTGTGTTTATTTAATTTAGTAAGAAATCGTGTACCCGTCAAGCACGTTTCTGGGGACCACTGAGCTTATCGCGAAAAGTTCACGTCCGCCGCTATTTTATTTCAGTGTTTAAGTTTAAAATTTGGAAGTCATGTTTGCTGGTGATTTTCTTTTGTTGTTGTTGATTAATTAATTTGTTTTTGGGAACACGAACCTTTTTTTGAAAGAAAACTCGTAATTTTTTTGTCAATAAGGAACTCAACGTGAGTAAAATTTGACTGGTCCTTCGCAGCGAACCGTTGAGAACGACACGAATTGCACGTCCACGTAACATTCAGATTCCTGAGAAAACTAAGAATTGTCTTTTTTGATTTTATTTTTAAATTAATTAGTATTCAATTAGTTTTTTTTGTGGCGTTTTGCAGGTTTTGTCGTAAACAATAAAACCTTGCTGGCATCCCAAAAATATTAAATTTTATATTATTTGAATTAGCGACCTAAGGGACAATAGATCCTTTCCAAGAGTTGAGTCCCCCTTGCAGCGTGGTAAAAGAGATTTGACACACGAAGATACGTTGGACTTAGAACATCCACGTAGTCGAATCTCCTCCGCAGACACGGCGGCAACACGGCAGCAGCCGCGAACACAGCCGCCCCCACGCAACCACCCATTAAACGGATTATTACGGAGTATCATTAGCGGGGGGGACACTGCGCGACACAGTGTTTACCCAACTTCTTTATTCTTAATTCCTTATTTCTAATTGTTATTTGCTAATTCTTAAGGAGTTAAAACCATGTTATTTAATGGCACTGTTTACACAAGTTCCTAATTCTTAATTCTTAATTTTTGTTCCTAATGCTTAACCTTAAAAGTTCAGATATTTTTACTTTTAGCAATTAAGCATTAAGAATTAAAAAAAATGTTTCAGTGCGCATGCCCAATAGATGGCCTAGGGTATGACATAACCTCAAATTTGGGTTTTTGTTTAATTATTTTAAATCCCAATTAATAATTGATTGTGTTATTACCATAAAATATATTTTTCCAAAAAAAATCATTGATATACAAGAACCAGAGGAATGTTAACTGTCAATAGTGTCAGTTGCAAATCCTTAATTTTTTAAGAATTAGGAAATTGTGTAAACCCCATTATGAAATAAGAATTTAAAATACTGATTAGAAATTAACAATTAAGAATAAAAGAATTAGCAATTAGGAATAAAGAGGTTGGATAAACCCTGCCTAACCGGTGTAGTTTAGATTTTTATTTCTATTTTTTAGTAAGAAATCGTGTACCCGTCAAATACGGTTCTGTGGACCACTGAGCTTAGCACTGTAAAAATGTTAAATAAAGTGACATATTTACGTTATTGGTCATTTTCGTTTCGCACCGGTTCTGGTTGACATAAAAATGAGACCAGCTGATTTTCAACCAATCAGCTTTGATGAAAATCAGCTGGTCTGTCAATTTGATGTCAACCAGAACCACATCCGCTGTGAAACGAAAATGACCATATTGATGGAATAGGAAAAGTCGTCATTTCCACAGCCTACTAGACGAATAGCTATTTAAAATAAAATAGACGAATAGATATTATAAAATGCGTTTGTTTTTAAAATAAAAACCTCTACTATTATTTAAGATAGTGCTATTAAGATTTCAAGGAATGGTGATCCTGAGCCGGTTTTTTGGCGAGTAAGCGTCTTACGTTTTGTCTTTAAGCGTCTTACAGAACTACATCATAGACATTTGTATCACGAAAATGGTTGTCTTATAGGCGTGACGTCATACTTATTATCTGTCATTATTTGTTACTGTTTGTGACGCTACACCCCTTTTGTGTGTTATTTAAGTTATTTTGTTACTTTTATTTCAAATTAATTTGCAAAGTGAAAGGGGGAAAGTTAATTATGAACTCCAACTCAAACAAAACAACCTTTATTTTGAGTTTCAGTGAGAATGAATTTTTGCCGGTTGTCCTACCAATTTTGCAAAGACGAGCATTTGTGCCTTTTTGTTTAAAAGGCACAATATTAGCCTGTTTGGAACAGAAGAATCATGTTCGTTCGGTTTATGTGGAAGATTGGATTAATAGATATATAAATTATGATTTTTTCTTAGCACCCCCTAAACATATTTCTACTAATTCGCTGTTCATATTTGTAAAAATTTGCTAATTTACCATTAATTAAACACATCAGATCTGACAAAAATCTAAATGGTTTTTGAAACTTGAAATCCTATCTAACCCCATTTCTTTTCGCTTAAGATTTTACTGGCGGTCTCGTGAGGGCGCTTACGCGAGAAAATATGAAAGCTGCAAGGCGCTGAATGCGCCTTATTCGCGAAAACACAGCTCTGATCTTGCCTCAGCAGTTTCGGCTTCAACTCACAGTGGCGACTGGCGCTGCAAACGTCCGTCCATCAAATCAAAGAGTGTTCCATCTACGTATAATATATCTACAGTCTGTGGAAAATAACGTCACTGGTTTCATACTTGTTTCTCAGGCAACGCAATAACTTTTCGATCAATAATCAGGATACTGATTGGTTCACTGTCATTTCACTTGAAGTTCTAACCATCCAGTGCCAGATGTCAGTTTTAATCCGATTTGTAGCTACCGTGCAAACAAATATTTCGTTTAAAACAAAATTAGTTGATTTGTTTGGAAAAATTACAAATCAACCATAGAAACTATTCGCAGTTTGAAATCTGGAAGACAGTAAGTTCATATATTTGTGAATATTTTTAAGCTTTTATTTATTTTGAGTTTTGTACAGTAGTTAGAGTTAGGACAAGATTTTTCAGGTTGTCACTTATTGACCTATATATTATATCATTTAATATATTATTTATGTCTCATTACCTAGAAATCCGATTTTGACATGTTATTCTATGTTTTCACAATGTGCTGAAAGGAGATAGGTAGAAAATTGAAGAGAAGATAATTATATTTTACAAAGGGAAAATTTGAAAAGCGTTTTCGAGTGGCTTCTGAGAGTTTTGCTGTTCTTATATTCCTATTGACAAAACAAAGGATGGGAATACTCTCAGAGCGCCATCAAGCGGTCACCCGTAAACGCTTTCAGATTTGGATTGATAGCTAGCATTTCAGTGGTTAAAATTAATATTCGTATTAATATTGTTTTTTACTTTTATTGAGTCATTTGCAATAAATACTAATTAGCACATTAGTTGATAAATATATTCAATTTACTAATTTAAATATTTACCATATTTAGTCCTATTTCAGTTATAACCGTCAAAAGTCGATTGGAAAGCGTCGGGGGTGTAACTCAGTGGTAGAGTGTCCGCTTCGCATGCGGAAAGTCCTGGGTTCAAATCCCAGCTCCTCCATATACTTTTTTTTATTTCGAATGAAATTGTTTTTTTAATTATTAATATTTACGAAAAATTGAGTTAAAATTTGTAGGTATTATTTTTTTAAAATTTATATTATTTTTTTGTACCAAAAAGTGCCTATATTTTAGTAATAAGTTTCCTATTAAAAGGAATGTGAAGAATTAAAACAAAAATTAAGAGACTTTTTGCAAATGTGGTTTTCAGTCTTTTATCTCCGACGAAGTTTCCACGATGGGAAAAAGTTTATACAAAATTCACTAATAATTAACAATTAGGAATTAACAATAAAGTTAAAAGTGAGAGCAATCTGAACAGGGGGTATTTGTAACCAGATGGAAATTTGCTGAATTTACACATATTTCATTACAATAATGGGTGCAACTCGTTGTTCAACCTTTGGTAATGGCGCTCAATATGACTTTTTTAAGAACGATTTAGGTAAAAGCCACTCAATATGCTCTTTAAGGGTCCATTGAGTTGTGAATCACCCTACATAGCTGGTCCAATGGGCCCACTCTTAAGCGTCCACAGCAGCAAATGGTACAATTGCCAAATTTTTGATAAATTTAAAACTTTTTTAAAAAATTATTTTATAGTTAGTATTGGTACTAATTGTAAGAAAGATAGTTGGAGAGGCAGGAAATGAACCCAAATATTCACTAAAGTTTTGGTAGGTATACTGAAAAGTTTACAATAAAAAATAATTTTATAATAATAACTGTTTAACTTAAGGGTATAATATATTTTTTTTATATTCCCTGATGTCTGGCGTCAATATATAAATCCAGGAACATGTCCCCTTGAAGGTCTCCATTCATCATACTATTTAATTTATTAAAGGGCTTTTTGTTTGTGCTTTATTCTATTTGTCAGATTACAATGATTACAGGGTGGCACGTTTACACTTTTTATAAGCTTTTAACAAATTAGTTGCTACCTATTTTTTGCACTACCATAATGTTAATGTAAAATTACTTAACCGAACCAAAGTTTTAACCTGAGGTTTCTGGTAATCCTGAAATAAGAACCGGTCAATGATAACTCTTACAGTTTCCTGAGCGTCGCAGAAATGTGACAATAACTTAAAAACTTATAATTATGATGCAAATGACGTTTAATACATGACTTGTTACCAGTTCCGCTCTTTTTACTTGAATGTGTATAGGCCCAAAGAAACCACGACGGGGTGCTTTCGCTATTGTGCATGCTCCCTTGACCACCCGGCAGCGAATTCCAAGGAAAATTTTCCAAGAAGTTCGCATTTTACTGTCACCCCGGTAAAGTTAAATACCTGTCCACTTAACCCTGAGTTTCTATAAATGAGAGCCACACCTCGTAATAAACTTTCAGTTTGATAACCTTTTTTTATTTTGCTAATAGCAACGTTTTGTTTATATAAAACTTTATTTTAATAAAATACAATGTAAACTTGTTGCGAAACAATAATCCGTTCGGGATCATCTGTGTATTTGAAAATAATCTTATTAGGAAATATATTGTTCTGTGTCAAATATCAAGGGGTTTGTAAAAGTGTTGGTGCTTCGTTTTTGAAAAAATAATGGAAAAAATAAATCCTTACGAAACGGCAGACTTTGATAGAGCTGTTAGTTGTACAGGTAAGAAAGTGTTTTTTTTTTGTTGAAATTTTGTTGAAAATACTGACCACAAATGGAATTGTACAGTGCAGCGTGCAGCGCTTGTAAACAGAGAGGATTGGCCTATTAATAAACATCTTTGTGTGGTAACTTTTTTGTTTTGCAACAACTAAGCTGGGTATCTATTGATGAAAGAAAAAATTACACTAATCAACATTTGATATTTAAAAATTCAGATGCCCCTGCTGACCCTCCAAGCAGGGCCGAACTAAGTTCCACTTATTAACTCTCTCTAAGACAATATATGTACGCTCATTCGAGGTCACTTTAGAGGTACTGACCATTTAAAAGAAATACTAAACTATCTGTTGAATTTTTATCATAATTGAGTTGTGTTAAAAAGGGAGTAGTTAGCAATTAGGTCACCCGAATTACACATCTCATATCACAAGTTATGACATTTTTGTGACGATAGGAAATTTCGGTCAAAGAACGAAGAGGTCGTTTCGTCAACCCAGTTAATGTTTATTTAATAGTGTTTAAAGTAAGAACAATAAGTTACTGTGATTGTTTTTTACGTACAAATGTTATGTATGTTATAAGGATATCATTTTATCAGAGAAAGAAAACGTTTCAATAATAATTATTGTTTATTATCGATTGCATATTCTGAATTAACAATTAAGACATTCATAGTTATTAGGGCGCATTAGATAGAAGAAGTTTTAGTACCGCGTTTAATAGCCTTTTGTTTTCGTAACAAAACAGTGAGGATGGTTAAAACCGATGGTGTTGTAGAACTCAGAGATATTAAAGACTATGATGAGGCAGTTCAGAGAACTGGTAAGATTAGCGAATCCCTATCTATTTACACACTTTACTAGAGTCAACACTTATTGGTGTTGACTCCATAAATATATTTGTTCCTTTTGTGATTATATGTCCCTTTTGTTATAAATTTACAGAACCGTAATTTTTTTTTATCAATCTTAAAACTCCATTGTGCGCCTTTAAAAGAGAGCGAAGATACAAGTTTTTCTACTCGAGTGGCACCGTTTACTAGTATTTATATTCTATCTATATCTGTAGTAGCGATACATATAAACCATTCACTTATTAATGTCATCAACTACGGTTACAGCCGTGGACAAAATTATTTATGTACGATTGACAAAAAGCTATTTGTAATCAGTGTATGTCAAAGTCCAAAAATGTTCACTTCACTTGCTTTATTGTACATCAAAGTTAATCCTCCTATATTACATAGATGTTCATTCGATAACATCATCTAGTAAGCTGTGAAATGTCAAAGGGTGGAAAAAGAAAAGTGGTAATGTTACATTTTTGTTCCAAAATAAGTGAAATTTGACTGAAAACGTCTCAAAATGCAAATTTGGTGTTTTCCGAAAATGTCAGGTAAGAGTTAGGCCGAAAATGAGTTCGAAACCATTTAAAACTACAAATAAAAAATGCAAATTTGGATTTTTTGGAAAAAAAAAAACATTAAGATTAGGGCGAAAATTGATTAAAAATCACTCAAAGCGTCTAAAAACGCAAGTTTTCATGTTTTTGAAGAAATTTATATTTATTACAAAATCAGGAAAAACTCATTAAATCTCATAATTTGTTGTTTTTGCTAAAGTAACATTTCTGGTCCAAAATAAGTGGATTTGACTGAAAACATCTCAAAACTAAGGTTTGGTGTTTTTCGAAAGTCAGGTAAGAATGATGCCAAAAATGAGTTCAAAACGGCTTAAAACGACAGAGAAAAAATGCAAATTTGGAGTTTTTGAAAAAAAAAAATAGATTAAGATTAGAGCGAAGATTGGTTAAAAGCGACTCAAAGCGTCTAAAAATGCAAGTTCTCATCTTTCTGAAGTAAATCAATTTTATTACTAAATCAGAAAAAACTGATTAAATCTTCTAATTTGTTGTTTTTGGTAAAGTTACACTTTTGTTCCAAAATAAGTGAAATTTGACTGAAAACGTCTCAAAACGCAAGTTTGGTGTTTTTCTTTATGTCATACTTTTCCGTCAAAAATTCATAGCGTTGTAGATGACGTTTTCTAATGAACACAATGTACTTATATCTAACGTGAACTACATGTTAATTCTACAACTTTAAAAGAGTGAATATAGGACCAATAGAACAAACACTAAAGACTAGAATAGCAGAATACAGACCATCTCTATGAACCGCATTAAAGTAAAAGATTTTTTAATGGAGTGACACACAACTCTATTGTTCTATTGTTCGAAACAAAACAATTTAAATAATTAAAAAATTCAGGAGATATGCAAAAGATACGATTATGGAGATATGACCACCGAAAGGGATGAACAAACTATTGTTGGTACTAACAATGGCAAAATCTTATTTGCCAGATTATTAAGTAGGACCTCCACAAAATTACTTATATACAGTGTGTCCAAGCTAAGGATGCACTGCATGGGCATCTCCAAAACGGTAAGAGATACGAAGGCGGTTAAATTAAAAGTTGCACAATGGGGAGACCTTTTACATGGTGTTTGCAAGAATTAGTTGTTTGTTTTAGTTTTTTAGATATCTCAAAAACCGTCGTTTTATGGATTTTGGTTTTTATTTATTTTTTGAGTTATTTCAAACAATACTCGAAAACGAAAAACACTTTCTCATTGCACCTTTTTAAGCTCTACAGGATGAAGTTTGTTACTTTTTATTCCAACGTGTCGTTATCGATGAACCTTACTTTACTTTTTCTTATGGGCCGAAAAAAAAAGTAGAGAAAGCAAAAGATAGCCCCTTTTATACCCAATTCAACAATGTGATGTACTTGAATCGGAAAAGCAATTCTTAATAAAATATCTACATTTTTTATTAGTAGGAAATGAAAAAAAAATGCATAACAACAAATAGAAAAAACAAAAAGGACGCAACATTTCCAACAAATGTTCAAATAGATAACCATTATTCTTTAAACACCGGTAAGATCTTCTTACCGTTAATTCTAAGACTCGGGATAATAATTCTGGAGTGATAGTATTAAATGCTGCCGTAACTGCTCTCAAAAGTTGGTCTTCTGTATCAAAATGGTGAACGTATACTTGGTTTTTTATGTAACCCCAAAGAAAAAAGTCTAGTGGGGTTAAGTCTGGTGATCGCGCTGGCCAGGAAACCTCACCATAAGTACCGATTGTTTTTCCTGGAAACTGTTCCGAAAGGTACCCTCGAACTAGTCTAGCATTGTGTGCAGGTGCACCGTCTTGTTGAAACCAACAGTTTTGAACATTCTGTAGCGGCAGAATATCTAGACTTTCTTCCAATTAATTTCACAATAAAGAAAGGTAGCGTTCTGAGGTTAAGCAATTGTGGTAAATAAAAGGTCCCAATATTCTAGTGCCGGGAATTCCACACCACATGTTGATGCCAAATCGGTGTTGGTGCGGATGATTTTTTCATCCGGGGGTTGCTTTGTGACCAAATAACTTTGAATGGAAAGTCATTATCAATGTGACACTGCCTGGTATACCATTCACAGAACGTCCTCCTTCTAATTTCATCTCCAGGTCGCAGTCCTTCCGCAGCAAATTCTAAATTTATAGGGGTGAAAGTTATTTTTCATTAAAATAAATTGGTCTGTAGATCTGGCTACTCCTGTTTGACTTTCAATTTCCCTTGTTGATTCATCAGGTTTTTCAATGACTGATTGAATAACTTGATACTCTTTTTCTCCATTAGAAGTTTTTTCCTGGTTTTAATAGGTTGCTTAAATGACCCATACTCCTTCAGGTTGAAAGTTACACGTCTGAAGATTGATCTATTGGGCTGTCTTCTTTCAGAATATTTGTCGATGTACCTACATACTTTCAGCAGCCACACAATTGTTTTGGGATAAAATGTAACATGACAACATATCAAATTTTTCTACCACTGTGAAACTATTCCCCTGCATAATTTTAATGGATAACTGAAATAATTTTCGCTACTTCTAATGAAACATTTATTGACAGATGTTACAACTGACAATTGTAATGTTATTCATCGCCTGCTATTGAAAAATGTAGATAATTTAATAAAAATTGCTTTTTTGACACAAGAACTGATATAAATCATGTCATGTAACACATCGTTGAATTGAGTATAAAAAGCAATATCTAATAGAGTATGTACTTTTTTCCAGTCCATATGAAAAAGTAAAGTTGATGATGGTCTCTCGGCAACAAAACGTTCCCACCACCGGACTTCCACAAAATCTCACTCAAGAAGATAATGGACTTTCTAAAAGGACTGGGTCTTATTTTCAGGTTCTGAAATATTGAGGTACAATAGATCTTGTAGGTCGCCGTGTACTCGGGTCTTCTCTTAGCACCACCCCTTTAGAATCAATCAATCAACCAATAAACATCTTTACAGGATATTTTTCCAGGAACTTTTTTATATAGCGAAGGCATCGGTTAAATTTTACGATTTTGTGTACATATAAGTACGGGATGTTCATTAGAAAATGTCATCTAGGAGCCTATGAATTTTTGACCGACAAGAATGACCTAATCAAGTAAATGGACTTTATTCTTTTCTTTTGACATTTCATAGCCAAAAAGATGATGTTTTCAAGTGAAAATCCAATACTAATCATCAAGTCATAAGTCTGATTGTACCATGTAACAGTTGTGTCTCCATTGGTACATCCCCATGTGCGGATATGGCGTATATTGCGGATCCACATTGTTGCCGAAGTGCACACTGCATTCCATCTTTTTTGATATATGCATCGTTCTACGCGGACCTCTACCTCTAAAATCATATGGCAAATGTCAAAGATTTCGATATAGTAACTGTCGTTTTTTCCACTATTTATCCAACAATAAATACAGCTGTAGAAATAAATACAGCTATAATAAACAACTATTAAAAAAATCTGGCAACCTTTAGCAAGAAATTTCAATTTCAACCAATAAGACCACAGCGCCAAATCCTCAATATACGCGCCATATCCGCACACACACATAGAAATATTTTTTTGATACAAGAAAATCCGTTCTTTTAAAAATTACTGTTTTTGTTTAAAAAATATTTTATCAGATCAAGCAAATTCTTCTTCGACGAATAAGTGCATTCTATTTATTAGAAGAAAATTGCATTTTTGAACGATTGTCTTACTTCAAATTTCCTTTTGTTCAAGTAAAAAGAGACAATCAATTTTGTTTTTCTTAAAGATTCTCATAGTCTTCTTATTGTTTTCTCTAACGAACAAAATATGTTTTTTTTTTTATCAAATTTCTGTAAAATGATTATTTGATGTTATATCTACGGGTAAACAAATACGTTTTTTTCAGACAAAATAATTAAATTTGTGTCTGTCTTACATAGATATCGCTCACAATTTAAATGAAGACACATTTCGAATAAAATTATTTTAGGAAAAATACTAATCTATTCGCTTTATTGACGTGAATAACTAATTATATAAAACTGTTTTTTAATTAAAAATATTTTGGTAAAGTATGTCTTAGTCCTGAACGATAACCATTGCATTTTATTTAAGCAATTTAAGCCATTTATAATTGTTTCCAATTAATACAAAAGGTCAGTCCAAGTTTTGAAACCGCGAACTGATCTCGAGATATTTACACAATTTTTCATTTTCCAAAATCAATCACGAAGTTTCTGTTTCTGGGTAACTCACTTTTTCCCAAGAAACGTGGTAGTCTAATGCATTTTTTTGGAGTCTCAAGCCGTTCGCAAGATATTTAATAATTTTCTAATTTTCCAAAATAAAGCTTATATTCATTTTCAACTAATTATTTCCAATTAAGACAAAGGTTCAGTCCAAATTTTGAAGCCTCAAACGGTTCTCGAGACATTTACACATGTTTTGTTATTTTTCAAAATCGATCACAAAGTTTCTGTTTCTATGTAGCTCATATTTTTCAACAAACATGGTAGTTTAATGTATTTTTTTGAAGACCTAAGCCGCTCTCAAAATATTTAATAATTTTCTAACTTTTCAAAATAAATTCATTAAGTTTCTTTTTTTTTAAGCTAATTATTTTCAATTAAAACAATGGTTCAGTACAAGTTTTCAAACCTCAAAGGATTCTCGAGATATTTACCATTTTTTTATTTCCCAAAATCGACCACGAATTTTCTGTTTGTGAATAGCTAATTTTTTCTACCAAACGTGGTAGTCTAATGCATTTTTTGGAGCCTCAAGCTATTCTAAGATATTAAATAATATTCCAAAATAAACCATTAAGTTTGTATTCATTTTTAGTTGATTTTTCAATCGTTTATCGAAATCTTGGTAACCTCAAACTGTTCTCATGATATTGAATAATTTTGCTCCTTTCCAAATATACAAACGAATTAACACCATCTCCTAATGCATTTCGTGGAGCCTTATACTGTTCCCAAGATTAACGTCTTTACTTTTCTAACTATGCACTTCATTTTTTTTTTTTTAATTTTAAAACAGTTTTGAGATATTTCCTAATTTTTCAAAGTACACCCACAAAGTTTCTGTTTGTTTTTAACTCATTTTTCACAACCATCACAAAAGTCTAATAAACTTTTCGAAAAAAAATATTTGCAACTACGTAACACCAACTGGACAAACTGTATATGGGGTACTGGCAGCAATTAAATGCCACTAAAAGAATATTAAACTTGAAAGCAACCTAACAATTATGAAGAAAAACAATTTTTTTTTCTTAAAAAAAATTCGAAAAGTAGAAATTAAGATTATGGCCAAAATCAATGAAATAATACTAAAAGCGTCAAAAATGTAAATTTAAAGTCTTGGAGATATTTAGATTAGAATTAGAACAATTTTTTTTTAAACTTATTTCACCTAAAAATAACATTTTTTATGTTTTTTTCAAAAAAGGGCTAAGATTAATGCCAAAATACGTGAAAAATGATTCAGAGAGGGTAAATATACAAATTCCGAGACTTCGAAAAACTTCAAATTAAGATTACAGTTAAAATCAATTAAAAATTAATCAAGCTGTCAAAAAAATCCGTTTAAAAGTTCTAGTTCTAGGCCAGTTCGAGTCAAGATTGAGATCAAAACTGGTTAAAAAGTTACACAGACCATCTAAAAATGCAGATGTGGTGTCTTTTAAGAAATTTTTAAATTTAAGAATTTAAAACCTTTAAGAATTAGGGTAAAATGGTTTAAAACTAACTGATTTCACCAAAAAAATGTCAACTTTGATATTTTTTGACAAAGCCAGGCTAGGATTAAGGTCAAAATTCGTAAAGAATGACTCAACGTGTATAAAAATACAAATTTAAAAATTTGGAAAATATTCGAACAAAGATTATGGCAAAAATCAATTAACAATTACTAAAAGCGTCAACAATGCAGATTCAAAGTTTCTAACCAAATTCAGGTTAGCACTAGGATTTAAAAATTACAAAGAGCCTCTTAAAATGCAAATTTGAAGCCTTTGGAGAAATTCAGATTAGAATTAAAACTAAAATTGTTTGAAAACAACTCATTTTACCTAAAAATCACTATTTTAATGTTTTTTGAAAAAGTTAGACTGGGACTAAGGCCAAATTACCTCAAAAATTACTAATTATTAAAGTATGTAAGAATACAAATTTGGAGTGTTCGACAAAATTTAAATTAGCATTGTTTCAACAAACTTAATTTGAAGTTTAAAATAAAAATTAGAAGAAAAAAAGTGAAAAAACCTAAAGATCTTATCCAAAATTTGAAGGTAAAAGAATAAATTTAAAATATATCTAGTTTTGTACCAAATTTTTCTTATTACAATATGTTTTACAATTTAACATACATTCCAATTTTGTGTCAAAATTCTCTCAGAGAAAAAAGAAAACTAATATCTTCTCTTCGATCTAAAAATCCAATTTAGAAAAAAAAACTAAAAGAACAAAACATTTGTACAAAACATAACAACGAATATTTAAAAAGTGACGAAAACAATAAGACAGAAAAACTTCGACAAAGAAAATTTACGACAAGAAAGTGAAGAAAGAAATTATTATAGTAGAAGAGAACGCAAACAATTCCAAACACCAGTAAATTTTGTTTCTGTATTTTGTTGGTGACTTAGAGGAGAAACAATGAACTAAATTGCCGGAATCTTTATTGCAGAACTGCCACAGCAAACAGGAGAGACAATAATTGAATACAAAAATGAGTAAACAAAAAGCAAGCTGTCAAAAAAAAATAAATAAAATAGAGAAACCATGAATGAAATCCAATAAAAAGTCGTATTTAGATCAAAGAAAACAAATATCTATGAGAAAAAAAAACAAAAAATGCAGAAAACATGACAAATAATAATAATAGGAAAAAGAAATTATTACAAAAATGTGTATTAAAAACCTTTTATAGAACAGAGAAAATGTTAAGTTTCATTCAAAAAGAAGAAGGTATTATTTTCGTTATATGGAATTTTTTTATTATATGGAAAGCAGAAAGCATTTCTTTTTCGTGTGCATGGGGACGTACCATAAGTGAAGGTCATTTTCAAAGATTCGTGGAGAATATATATGTAGAGAATATACAGGGCGGTTCGCAAAGAACTGCATCGATCATGGAAAAATTCCATATACTAAAAATTTGAAATATTGGTATTGAATTAAAAACTCACCTAAAATATTTTCAAGATGTCAACAGTTTTGTTTATACCCAACGCCATCTTGGTTTTTCATATATGAATCACTTTTTTTGATTTTTGACTGCCAATTCTTAGTAATTTTTTGTCAAATAAACAATGTTTCCTCATAAACCAACTTTTTTCGAGTAAATTTAAGCTAAAAAGCATATTTTTCAATTTTTTATGTGTGAAACTTAAATATACTAGGTGTAAAACTTAAATTGTTTGGAGTTGAAGAAAAACGGTTTGTTCTTTGCTACTTAAGTGTTTTTACGGCGTTAACAAATGTAATGTAGAATAAACGAATGTAAGAAAAAGAGGTTGAAAATAAGTGAAAATAATAAGAAACTTAGCAACACAATAAAGAATTTTAAATTATGCATTTACCTTTCTCGCTTTGGCAGCCGCTAATCTGATACTGACCTGCACTAACCTGAGCTAAATTTATAGAAAAACAAATTGTACTTTTCTGCGAAATTGCTAGGTATTTTTAAACTATATTGGTAATCATATATGTTTTGCGTTCGTTTTATCAGATGAAATAGTTACCTTTTTCACCTTATTATTTAGGAAGTTAACTTCAATAAATCAGATCCAAAAAATCTAGTTTCATTGAATTGATTTTAGGCTCTCCAAGTTCTAAATATAGAAATAACGGGATTTCTAAAATCTTCAATAATAAAATGGTTTGTTATGTACGAAATCAATAGTTGATTCGCTTTTTTATAATAAGTTAAAATTATATTTCATTAAGCAATCTACTGTAAATAATCAGTAAGTAATCTTAATTAAATTAATAACTGGTTGGACTCCTGGAGTCGTGTAGAAACTTAAAAGACCTTTTAACAGGATGATGGTCTAATTGGTCTTAAAACCTACGTGCAGTTTTAATTATTATAAATATTTTTGAAAAATAAACTACAAAAATGACTTCGGGAGGCAAATTCAATAAATCAGAGCTCCAAAGCTTTATTTAATAGTCAGCAATTGATCATGTTGAATCGTTTTAATGTTACATCAAAACTTGATATGATTTACATGAGGAAATTTCAACAAATCAAAGGTTTTTATAAGTCTAGTATAGTTGAATTATTATACAGGGTGATTCACGTTACTCGACACGGAAGATTATGGCTAAACTTTTAGATTTTAAAAAAGTTTTGTATATGGAATGGATGGGGGTCTATTGGAGGTTCATTTTAAAATTATTGTCATTGTATACAGGTGGTCCCAAAAGTATAAAATTGATTAAAGTTGTATTTTTTTAAATGACACACCTAGTATATTAATGTATTTTCGGTACCTACTGACAATAGTAAAGGTGGTTTTATTAAGGTTTATGGCATCTAAACCGTACCGTTCTTCAGATATTCGTGATTTTGTGAAAATGTAGCATCAAATTAAATGTTTAAAATCTCAGCACTTGGTTTCTTTTCAACCACCAAAATTGGCTGGTGGGCTAATAGTACATTGGATTTTTTGCGGTGTGTATTAAATATTAACTACTGTGCACAGAATGTCAATAAATGAACACCAAATTATTGCAAACTTCAAACAGTAATAACTCGTTTAATTTAAATTAGACACCCTGTATCTTATAGTATCATTAGATGCAGAATTTAGTTACCTATCAAAACTATTAAACATTCCTATAGCTTGGTCTTTGCGTTTTCTTGGAAAATTGATTTTTTTCTGAATTTGAGCTGACATAAACGAATTAAGTAATCTAATTTACCTGTTACAATACCTGATTTTGAGAAAGCAAAATTTATTATCATTAGTACTGGGTGTTCACTAGAAAACTTCATTTAGGAGGCTATAAAACTTTGACAGAAAAGGATGGCATAATGACAGTAAATGGACTTTTGTTTCTCCATTCTTTTCCTTTGACATTTTACAACCAACTAGACGAAGTTTTCTAATGAACACTCCGTATTTGTCAGATATTAATTTATAAGTTACAAAATTATGATCATGAATATTATTTAGCAGTCATCTGAATGTTAAAGTTTCTTTCTTTAGCATAAAATATCAAATAAAACAATACGACATATTACAAGAGTTCTTATAAAATTTAGCATGTCTATTATAAAAAAATTAAGTGCAATAATAGTGGCAATTTGAAATACAATAAATAACAAGTCAACATAAGAGTGAAAGAAACAAAAACAAACAGTTATAAAATTTGTTCAAAATGACGACCGTCTGATTCTAAAAACAAACGTATTGTTACGATCGCAGCAACGCCGCATGGGAGGCGGGGCAACGCATGGGAGCGTGTTGGTTGGTGGAGCTTCACGACCTATCCGCGCTGCGTCATGGCTGACACGAGTGATTTATTGCTCGTCTGGCTTAATCTAGAAGGCAGTTGTTTACAACCGTTTTTTTTTTTATATGAGATTATTCAAGAATTCTTATAAAGAACTTTCTAGGTTTTTCTGTAATTTTAGGATTGTATATAAAAGGCGCATAGAGCGCCCGAGTAGTGGTAGTCGTATTTTAATCGAGCTATAAGTAAGCTAAAGTTACGAAGCGATAATAGAAGGCTATAAAGTGTTAAGTACTGAGTTATTTAGTAGTCGAGTGTATTTGTGGAATAAATAAATAGTGTTTTCGTGTTAAATCGTACCACTGGAATTATTGAACCCTGAGTTCGCAACAATTGGTGTCAGAAGTGAGATTCCAGTGGGAATTTGAAGACTAATATTACTGAACTGTAAGTGAGTGCTTCATTGCCGGACATTACGTGTTTATGCCAGTGACCAGAAGCCAGCATCAAGCAATGGAGGATCAACTTGCCGCCCTGCTGTCCCTTATGCAACAACAGAGGGAAGAACAGGAAAAACGTGATCAAGTACAGGAGCGACGTTATCTAGAGCAGAAGGAAGAGCTGGAAAAACGTGATCAAATTCAGGAGCGCCGTTATAAAGAACAAAAAGAAGAGCAGGAAAAACGTGATCAAGTGCAAGAGCGACGTCATCAACAATTCAAAGAAGAATTAATGAGCCATCTCGCAGTTAGGGAGCAACAGTTGGAAGAAAGAATAATGCAATCCGTTAATGAATCCGTTAACGAAGGACTCGAAGCTGTCAACCAGAGGGTTCTCGAGCTAGAAAAGAAATTCCGGGAACAACTTGAGGACGACACCGTGTCTACAGAGAGTTTTAGCACAGCCAACGCTAAAATTAAGCCTCCCGATTATGACGGTACTACGGCGTGGGAAATTTATAAAACACAATTTGAGGCAGCTGCAAAAGCTAATGGCTGGTCCGAGCCCCAGAAAGCTACATCATTAGTGGTAGCACTTCGTGGAAAAGCGGCTGAACTACTCCAATCTCTGTCGGCAGCTGATCAAAGTAATTATGCAGTTTTAGTACACTCTCTGCAACTACGATTTGGAAACGAGCACAAAGAAACCGTGTTCCAAGCCCAGCTGAGGATGAGACAGCAGAAGTCAGGTGAATCCTTACAAGAATTTGAGGCGGACATAGACAGACTAATTCACCTGGCACACCCATCAGCCCCTGAATGTTTTCAAACGCAATTTGCCGCCGAAAGGTTCATTGAGGGAGTTCGCGACAGTGACATGAGATACCACTTACGTCTTATAAGGCCCAAGGATATCAGCGAGGCACTAGTTCGGGCCCTGCAATTCGAGGCGTCACGAGTGTCATCTAGTTCTTCTGCAAGTGTAAGAGTGGCAACTTGCGGTGACAAGAAGAATACGTCTATGGCTGAATCGATGGCCAGTTTACATAAAGCGATGAAGGATACGGCAGTCAATATGCAAGCCCTGTTAGAAAGAACTCCCCGATCAATAGGCAATCGGGGCATAAAATGTTTTAACTGCGGTAAACTGGGTCACGTCAAGAGTAACTGCCGTAATAGGGCAAGAAGTCCTTCGCCGTTGTTTAGAAGACCGAGCCGCAACCAAGACCGCCCTAGAATTCAGGAAAGTCCAATTCCTGTCAATGTAAGGGGGCAATTGACCGAAGACGTTAAGACCCCCAGGATCAGTCAAGTCAATCAATCAAGTCAAGCCAATAATTTGGGTGGCAAAAGTGTTACAGAGACCGGACGCATTAAAGGACAGAAGGTCCAAACTGAACATCGACCAGGAAGGTCTCACGAAAATGCCGATGCATTGTCTAGACGGCCATGTAAAGAAGATAGTCAGCATTGTCGAAGAACTCAGCAACGTGAGGGACATCCTTCTGTAAGGAGAACGTCGGTGGAAATAAACGATGGCTGGACCACACAGACCCTTCGAGAAGAACAAATGAATGATCCAGATATTGGACCCATCCTCTCTGCAAAGACTGACGACAAGAGACCAGAATGGCAAGAAATTGCTGGTAAAAGTCCAAACCTGAAGGCGCTATGGGCCCAGTGGCACTCTTTTAAAATAGAAAATGGATTACTGAAGAGAGCGTGGGAGAGTCCGGATGGCAAGACCGTAGTCAGTCAGTTGGTTGTTCCTGGAAGCAGAAAATCGGACGTACTACAGGAAATGCACGACGGAACCAGTGGAGGTCATTTTGGGGTCAATAAAACCTTGGCCAAAATTAAAGATCGGTTCTACTGGGTGAATTATCATGAAGACGTCGAATCTTGGTGCCGCAAGTGCGAAGTTTGTTGTGCCACAAAAGGACCTCGAACAAGATCACGCGGCCGAATGGTGCAGTACACTGTAGGTGCTCCATTCGAGAGGGTAGCAATTGATGTCGCGGGACCGTTTCCTCAGACTGAGTCGGGCAATAAATACATCTTGGTCGCCATGGATTACTTCACTAAATGGCCTGAAGCATACGCCCTGCCTAATCAAGAAGCAACGACTGTGGCAACGGTGCTAGTAAATGAAATGTTCTGCAGATTTGGAGTCCCTCTCGAACTTCATTCTGATCAGGGCCGAAATTTTGAATCGGCTGTTTTCCAGAAGGTCATGGAACTTCTCGGAATTCGCAAGACCAGGACAACTTCTTTGCATCCACAGTCGGATGGGATGGTAGAGAGATTTAATCGGACCATGGAACATTACCTGTCTAAAATGGTGGCAGATCATCAGCGTGATTGGGACCAACATCTACCTCTCATGTTGATGGCATATCGAGGCTCTACGCATGAAGCCACTGGTTATACTCCGGCGAAAGTGATGTTCGGGAAAGAAATGAGGCTTCCTGCGGATTTGATGTATGGAACACCAGAAAAAGAGTCGCTCAGCTCTGAGAATTTTGTGGAGGAGCTTAAGGAGAGGCTGAACAATGTTCATGAGCAAGTCAGTAATAAACTGCGGATATCCAGTGATCGAGCCAAAGCAAGATATGACTTACTAGCTAACTCCCGCGGCTTCCAGGATGGTGATTTGGTGTGGCTATACAATCCGAGGCGAAAGGTGGGGAAGTCGCCCAAACCTAGCCAAAATTGGGAAGGACCTTATACAATTATAAAGAAGATTAATGATGTGGTGTATAGGATCCAGCGGACCCCTAGGTCAAAGATGAAGGTCGTTCATTTGGATCGATTAGCACGATACCATGGAACTCTATCTGTTCGGGACGAACAGACTTAGGAGGAGGGCAATGTTACGATCGCAGCAACGCCGCATGGGAGGCGGGGCAACGCATGGGAGCGTGTTGGTTGGTGGAGCTTCGCGACCTATCCGCGCTGCGTCATGGCTGACACGAGTGATTTATTGCTCGTCTGGCTTAATCTAGAAGGCAGTTGTTTACAACCGTTTTTTTTTATATGAGATTATTCAAGAATTCTTATAAAGAACTTTCTAGGTTTTTCTGTAATTTTAGGATTGTATATAAAAGGCGCATAGAGCGCCCGAGTAGTGGTAGTCGTATTTTAATCGAGCTATAAGTAAGCTAAAGTTACGAAGCGATAATAGAAGGCTATAAAGTGTTAAGTACTGAGTTATTTAGTAGTCGAGTGTATTTGTGGAATAAATAAATAGTGTTTTCGTGTTAAATCGTACCACTGGAATTATTGAACCCTGAGTTCGCAACAGTATTCTGTTTTTATCATATAGGGAGTTATGCTTCTGAAGGCCTCTTTGATTCGTTCCTTCATATTTTCTTTTGTGGTTGGTGGCGTATTATATACGATTCCTTTCACATATCCCCATAAAAAAAAATCGGGAGGAGCCAGGGGACATTGGTGGTCAATGTTGTGCTCCATTCCTTCCAATCCATCGATTTTGGAAACGAACATTTAAGAACTCCCGGACTTCACGATGATAATGAGCAGGTGCCCCATCCATTTGCAGCCACATGGTTGTTCTTATATTTAGAGGAACTTCTTCCAGTAAAATTGAAAGCTGATTTCTCAAAAAATTTAGAAATAACATTCCGTTTAAATGTTCGGCAAAAAAATAAGGTCCAATCACATACTGTCCCATTATGCCCCCCCATTCATTTACTGGCCACCTATGTTGGTTATTAATAACTCTAAATTCATGGGGGTTAAAATCAGAATAATAATGAAAATTGTGTCGGTTAAAAGAACCATCGTTATGATAAGTACACTCATCACTAAATAGAACTGATTCTTGGCCAAAATCGTTATCGGAGAGTTCTTGATGTAGTTGTATCTTATAATCGTGATATTTATGTTTTTGGAGAATCCTTGATACGCTTGCTTGGCTAATATTTAAGTTTTGTGCAATTTCTCGTTGTCCGACATGAGGATTTTCAACTACAGAGCCAATAACGGCTAATTCAGTATCTTGGTTTTCTGTAACTGGTCTCGTTTTGGCAGTCGTTTCATACTGAACACTACCAGTTTGCCTAAATTGAACCAACAGTCTTTCAAAAACAGCTCTATTCGGTCGAGTTCGGTTAGGAAACCTTTTAGCATAAACCCTTGATGCTAAAATACACTTTTGCAAGCATTCCCCTAGAGTGAAGATCATATCGACTCGTTCTTCTGTTGTGTAAACCAGCATTTTGATTAAATAAAAAACCTCCCTGTTAACCTCCAATTATAACAGTAAAAAAATATTTAACTTTAAATTAATATGTGACAACTAGAAATGACAATAAATTTTGCTTTGTCAAAATCAGGTAACACCTGAACAGACCTGAACAGGTAAATTAGATTACTACATTCGTTTATTTATATTGTTGCGAACTCGGGTTCGATAATTCCAGTGTAACGATTTAACACGAAAACACTATTTATTTGTCCCACAAATATACACAGGTACAATTCGTATACTAAATAACTCACTACTTAACACTTTATAGCCTTCTATTATCGCTTCGTACTTTAGCTTACTTATAGCTCGCTTAAAATAAGATTACTCCTTAACCGCCGCTCCATGCGCCTTTTATATACAATACTAAAATTACAGAAAAACCTAGAAAGTTCTTTATAAGAATTCTTGAATAATCTCACATAAAAAAAAAACGGTTGTAAACAACTGCCTTCTAGATTAAGCCAGACGAGCAATAAATCACTCGTGTCAGCCATGACGCAGCGCGGATAGGTCGCAAAGCTCCACCAACCAACACGCTCCCATGCGTTGCCCCGCCTCCCATGCGGCGTTGCTGCGATCGTAACAATATATTCGTTTATTCAAAATTCGCAAATTCAGAAAAAATCAATTTTCCAAGAAAATGCAACGACCAAGCTGTAGGAATGTTTAATAGTTTTTGATAGGAAACTAAATTCTGCATCTAGTGATACTATAAAATACAGGGTGTCTAATTTAAATTAAACGAGTTATTACTGTTTGAAGTTTGCAATAATTTAGTGTTCATTTTTTTACATTTGGTCCACAGTAGTTAATATTTAATATATACCGCAAAAAATTCGATGCACAAGTAGTCCACCAGCCAATTTCGGTGGTTGAAAAGAAACCAGGTGCTGAGATTTTAAACATTAAATTTGATGCGGAATTTTCACAAAATCACGAATATCTGAAAAACGGTACGGTTTAGATGCCATAAACCTTAATAAAACTACCTTTACTTTTGTCCGTAGATACCGAAAATACATTAATATACTAGGTGTTTCATTTAAAAAAATAAAACTTTAATCAATTTTATACTTTTGGGACCACCTGTATACAATGACAATAATTTTAAAATATACTTCCAATAGACCCTCATCCATTCCGTATAGAAAACTTTTTTAAAATCTAAAAGTTTAGCCATAATCTTCCGTGTCGAATAACGTGAATCACTCTGTATATTATTGAATAATGAGACTGCAAAAATGACGTCGGGAGTCAAATTCAATAAATCAGAGCTCTAAAGCTTTGCAGCTTTATTTAATAGTCAGCAATTGATCATGTTGAATCGTTTTAACGGCTTGTATAATTGAATTAAGTTTTATTCCCCCAAAATGTGGAAAAAACAAATAAAATAGTTTGTAACAGTCACTTTAAATAATTCACAAAATCATTTAAACACAAAAGTGCTGTTAAGTGCTAAATAATTAATTGACGTGATTTATTACTTCCACTTTCTGTAATTTCGCAATTTAGCAACCTTGTGATGGTTGTGCGAATCAAGTTCAATGAATTAAAGTTTATTAAACCCTTAAAGTTTCTATCAATAAATCATGTATCTGATCTTGACAATTATTAATATATACCTACTTAGGGAAGCTTTATTCGGAAAGTTTATTATGTTAATGTTTCAATATTGAATCAATAATTGATGTGATTTGCTGCACAATTCTTCGGTATAATTAAATTGATTTTTAGTTTCTTATATATTGACTAATGGAGTAAAATAATTTACTTCATACTGTATCATTTAGGGCACTTTTAAGTACTTGATTTTAATCCGGTAAATAACTTTTTACAGGATTGGATATCGTAAAGAAATTTTACAGTATTGAGTACCAGCACATCTTCAATAAATCCATTGTATCCATGGTAACCTGGAAACCGGTACGGGTACAGGATACCGTAATGAAACTATTTGTCAAATTGGCGGATTTGTCAAAAATATATTCGCCGCGCATAATAGATATTTATTTTATTAGGAGTATAAGTTATACTTTATGTGACGGAGTGTGAAAGTTTAAACGCCTAGCGTAGCGAGGCGAATTAAATTCACACGAGTCACATAAAGTAGCTTTTACTCCGAATAAAATACAATATTTTATTTTCAAACAATTAATGCATCTAGTACAGGAAATGTGCTGCTAATTCCACTCAATCTCATTAAAAAACCAACATCTCCTAATTTTAGTTTGCTTTGTATTCATAACTACCGTGTAACACCAGCTGACATTGATGTCTCTAAAGTAAATTTGATGACAAGATATGTTTGTCAGGTTTTCGTTTTTGTAAAGGTGTTTTAAATTAAGTTCGAAGCCGATTAAATAGCAATATGTCAGATATAGAAGAAACAAGTTTACCAACTACGCCACCGAGAGTGGCTGCAGTGGCGAAATCAGCAGTTTATTTTTCATATTTTTCCTTGAGCGGCGTATAAGTGTTATACGTCGCCGGATTATAACACTTATAAGCCGCTCAAAACACGCGAAAAAAAAGGTAAAACACTTATACCTTCATAAAACAGTCACTGAAGTTGTGGTTATATATGAAGTTTGAAAATAAAATTATTTTTTTCCTGTTTTTAATAAGTATGAAGTAAAATGTTGTACATCATACGTCCGGTAACGTGTTACAGTAGTCGTTTCGAAATTCCATATCACATATATTTACCGAACTTAACGTAAATAACTATTGTAAAGTCAGCATCAATAAATCAATAAATTAATATACCACAATATCCAAGTAAATCTGTTAAATCGCGAAGCACTTCTGATTTGTCACACCGACTTATATTTACATAAATATTATATAATTATGTATGTAGAGGTATCGTGGATTTAACCCCTGATTGTTTCTTTCACCCGCTTGTGGGACACACTAATGATAGAAAATTAAGCACAGGCACATAACTCAACTGTGGGTATATTTCCGAGTTGACTATAAACGAACTTGTGAAATTAAATGATAATGAATCGGAGACGGGAGGGCCGGCGTGCCCTTTTTTCGGTTCCTTCGTATCGACTCCCCTCTATCCCGGAGGGCTGTCAGCAACGTCAATTGTCAGTCCAGTGGCGGTGGAATTCCGGTGTGTTACAATTTCTCCCCCTTTACTTCGCGAGCCAGAGGTGGAGAGTGAAGTAAGAATATGGTTGCTTCTAGTGGTTGAATTTGCACAACAGCAACATTTAGGTTTGGACGTGATTCGTCCCGTTCGGGTGGTGGCGGTCACCACAGTGTCATCAATGGAGTGGTCAGAATCATCGTCACACTCACGGTGGTCCTTAGTGGGAGAGCGACTTGGCGGAGGCGCATGGTTTTCGGGCGAATTCTTCTTAGGATGTTTGGGAGGTCGTCCTCGTTTCCTGAGCACTCGAACTGGAGTCGTGTCGCTGGTTTGGTCGCTGCGAAATGGAGTTAGAGCCGAGACATGGTACTTACCAAGGCTATCTTCTGGATTACTGGGTGCAGCAATCTAAAAGGTAGTGGGTGTGACTGCTTTAGTTAGAACATAGGGTCCATCGCGCTTAGGGGCGAACTTGGAAGTATACGAGTTCTTGGACTTGCTGAGGGCGTGTGTCTCCACTAGTACATGGTCGCCAACTTGGTGTTTAGGGGCTTCTCTATGCTTCTGGTCAGAGTACCTTTTAGAGCGATCTTGCTGATACTCAGAGGTATCTCGGGCATCTCGCAGTACAGAGCTGATGTTTTTTAAGTATGGGGTCAGTTGACACACAAAGTTATCGGCTTCGACTATGGCTCTCATGTCTCTGTTGACGTCATCAGGTGATCTTAGTTCCCGTGCAAAAGTCAAGAAGGCTGGTGTATAACCGGTTGCTTGGCTCTTGGCGGTATTCATGGCGAACCGAATGGAAGGTAGCTTTTCTTTCCATTGGGTGTGATCATCGGCTACAAGTATTGACAAGCGAGTCTTTAGGTCTCTATTCTTGCGTTCCACAGGATTAGCTGCCGGATGGTAAGCAGGTATAAGTGATTGGTGGAAACCAAGTAAATGAGCAGTTTGCTGCATGATCGAGCTTACAAACTGTACACCATTATCCGATATGACCCGTCTGGGGACTCCATATCGGAGGACAATTTCGTCTATCAAACACCTAGCACAGTTCTCAGCAGTGGCCTCTTGTAAGGGGAATATCTCAACCCATCTGCTTGCGGTATCTTCTACGATGTAAACCCATTTGTATCCATCTGGAGTAGTTGGTAAAGGTCCGAAGAGATCAATGGATATTATTTCAAATCTTTGAGCTTGGGCTGGTGTTTGGAGTTGGCCAGGTGGCTTTAAGTTGCTGGCTTTGTACCTTTGACACTCAAGACATTTACTTATGTATTCGGAAATGGTACGCCTCATCCCGGGCCAAAAGTAACGCTTTGCTATACGCTGAAGGGTGGACTCTACTCCGTAATGTCCACTTAAGGGCGAGTCATGGTACTCAGTAAGAATGGATGGAATTTTGGACTTCGGTGCAACTAGTTGGGCCTCGTCCTCGTCGAAGTCAGGTGAGTATCGGTGCAACACTCCATTGCACAAGGTATACCCTCTTTCTGTCCAATTTTTGACATCTAGGTCGTTATCTAGCGGGTCTTCTAAACAATGGATAATTTTGGCTACGTCGGGATCCGCGAGCTGGTCAGCACGGAGATCGGCTGCTGTCCGTCTGGGCAAGTCCACGGTAACAAGGTTAACTGACACATCGGTGGCAGGTCTCGATAGCATATCAGCTATGAAGTTGGTTCTTCCAGGGACGTAGTCAATTTGAAGGTCATATGGCTGCAGCGCTAGAGCCCATCTAGCTAACCGTCCTGTGGGCGACTTAAGGGTCATTAACCATTTCAATGGCTGGTGGTCACTCTTTACATAAATCTTGGCGCATTCTAGGTATCCACGAAACTTGGTCGTAATGGCCCAGACGACGGCGAGTGCCTCTCGCTCGGTTGTCGAGTAATTTTGTTCAGCGGCAGTCAGCAACCTGCTGGCAAATTCAATCGGCCTTTCTTCGGTGCCCTCCCCCTGGAGTAAACAGGCTCCTATGGCATAAGCAGAAGCATCGGTTTTCACGGTGTAAGGCTGATCAGGGTCCGCTTGTCTTAATATAGGCTCTGTGGTGAGAAATTTCTTTAGAGTGTCGAACGATTGTTGATGAGATGATTCCCAGGTCCAAGTAGCTTTCTTCTTTGTTAAGGACGTCAGCGGCTTAGATATTGCCGCGAAATCCGGAAGGAACCTTCGGTACCAGGAGCACGTCTGAATAAACGAAAGTACCTCTTTGACGTTCTTTGGCTCCGGAAACTGGAGTATTGCTCGGATCTTGTCCGGATTCGGGGTGATTCCTTCTGGAGTTATAAGGTGCCCTAGATAATGCACTGAGGGACAGGAAAACCTACACTTTGGCCTATTAAGTTTGAGCTTGAAAAGCTGTAGGCGATCAAACACAAGTTGAAGGTGTCTCTGGTGCTCTTCAAACGTGTGTGACAATATAATCAGGTCATCTAGGTATACTAGCAGATGAAGATCTTGCAGTCCAGCTCGAAATCGATCCATAAGCCTTTGGAAAGTTGACGGGGCATTGCGGAGTCCAAATGGCATTCGAGTGTACCTGAATATTCCAAAGGGGCAGACAAAAGCAGTTTTATCACGGTCAGCAAGCTTTACTGATACCTGGTGATAGCCAGATTTCAGATCAAGTGTGGTCATAAAGCAAGTTTTCTTGGCGGCATGCAAGACATCATCTAATCGAGGTAACGGGTACTTATCTGGTATAGTTTTAGCATTCAATTTTCTGTAGTCAACTGTCAGTCTCATGGTACCATCCTTCTTTGGTACAAGGACTACTGGAGCAGCATATGGAGATTCACACTCTTCTATAACGCCGCTGGACGTCAACTTGTCAATTTCAACTTTTAGCATTTCTTTTTTCGGGTCAGACAGACGGTATGGTGGAACTGCTATCGGGGTATCATCCGTAAGGTTGATGCAATGTTCAGCAAAAGGAGTTGGCTCAGTACTGTCCTGGAACAGCTGGCTATTACTCTGTAACAAAATATTTAAGCATTGACGTTCAGTGGTTGATAAATTAAGGCCTTCATCATCTCGTAACTGAGGGTTTAACGAAATTTCAGTATTGAGAAAGGGCTCACAGTCTGGATAAGAAACTGGAACATCTGGAACTTCAAAAGAAAATTTGATTTGGGGTGCATCACCGTAGTACCAAGCAGAGTTCCGGATATCTAGAACAATGTTTGCAGTTTTAAGAAAGTCTACACCTAGCAGGGTGCGACTGTTGACATGTTGGGGCACTGATACCAAATTAATTACATGTGTCCTGTTCTTTAAAGTCACTTGTACCTGAAACACATCACTATCAGTTTGTACAGTTTCACCATTAGCAAGAGTCATGGTCAACGGTTTTGTTTCAAATGGGACATTGTCAGCTATCAGTATTTTTCTTAACTGTGATCCTGCGAGACTCAGACGCGCACCAGAGTCGAGATAGGCATAACCAAAATGTCCTTGAATGTTCAGTGAGGTAAGCGAGCATATGTTGGACTCGACTGGGTCAAAGTGATGTACAGCAGGTTGAGAACACAAAAATTCAGCAAGCATAGTAGGCTTAGGTGTGCTGTTGCTATTGTTGAATTTGCTAGAACAGTTGGGGCAATTAGATTTAACATACCCGGGCATATTACAACCATAACAATGAACTGTACGTGCTGGTGAATGAGTTGAGCTACTTGAAGTGTCACTACATGGAACTTCGGCTTTCACTTGGACCTGGTTGTGTTCATGGGATTGTTTTGAAGCTAGCTTTCTACAAACTTCTCTGGTATGGCCATAATTGCGACAGAAGTTGCACTGCTGTCTTGGTTTTACCATGACATTAGATCTGCTTGACGGGTTAAGCAGCTTAAAACTATGCAATAGTTGTTCAGCTTCACGAGCTTTTTCGATCAGTTCTTTAAATGTGGCTACATCTTCACGGGAAACTCTTTCTTTAATCTTTACATTGAGTAAACCATATACCATGTCTAACTGGACATGCTCTGATATTGCCGATTCGCCTTTTATGTGCGATAACAGAGAGCGAGCTTTGCTAATAAATATATCGGTTTTTTCTGTACCTTGTTCCATGGCAAAGAGTTCCTTATAGATTTGGTGTGGTGGTTTAAGGTATCCATACGCATGTATAAGGGCTGTAACTGCTTCTTCAAAGGTAAAAATGGATGATTTTACACCTTGCCACCAAGTTGCTGCGGAACCAGTCAGTAACATGGACAATCCTTTAACTGCATGCTCATCAGAGATATTAAGACACTCTTTGTACACTTTAGTTGAGTCGATAAAAGCTTCGACGTCTGCTTCTGGGCTACCATCAAAGCGGGATTTGCATGCGGCAAAGTTGGCAGAGTTTACTGGCTGTGGATGTTGTGGTATGTTATGGTTAGCATTCATTGCTTGCATACCTGCCAGTAATTGTTGCAGAACTTCTGGAGTCATAATAATTGGGGCGTTTTCGCTCATTTTACTTCCAGTGTTTTTCCCTGAACGTAAAAACATACGATGTAAACAAACGAAAAATAAAATCGACGATCAGCTGTTTCTGTCGTTTCGATGACTTTTGACAGACAAAACTGTGCAATGTCAGATTGTTCTTCTTTTGGAACTTGTGGCGTTTACTCCGCGGTTAGCAACACTGCGTTCGATGACAGATGGTGGCTTCGGCGTTTGTAAGTTGTTTGCTCCGGCAACACTGCTCTTTTCCTTTGCTGTCGAAACGAAACGAAAATGGATTTCGTGTTCGTCGGCGGAATGTCGCAAAGAACAAAGGGTTTACCGGATGGGAAATTCGAAACTGCAAACAACCAGTGTTCGAAATTCGGCAATCGGCACTCACAAAGTCGGTCCACAAATGCACTATCACTTGTATGTCCACAAAGTACTTGGAATTTGGATTGAAACAATTTAAGAGGTCACACGGTTGGGCGCCATTGTAGAGGTATCGTGGATTTAACCCCTGATTGTTTCTTTCACCCGCTTGTGGGACACACTAATGATAGAAAATTAAGCACAGGCACATAACTCAACTGTGGGTATATTTCCGAGTTGACTATAAACGAACTTGTGAAATTAAATGATAATGAATCGGAGACGGGAGGGCCGGCGTGCCCTTTTTTCGGTTCCTTCGTATCGACTCCCCTCTATCCCGGAGGGCTGTCAGCAACGTCAATTGTCAGTCCAGTGGCGGTGGAATTCCGGTGTGTTACATGTATAATTAAATAAAGCCAAAAATTACAGTAAAATATCTCGCAAAAAAAAAATGTTTCGAAACCGTTTTTACGTAATGAGTGGGATAGAGAAAGACTTATGGATAAGACAGTGTTTAAAAGAGAGATGCATTGACCTTTTTTGCATTAGTGCGGAAATCGCCTTTATATAATTGTTAGAACAAGTTATATCTAGTTAGTTTAAGTTAGTTCAAGTTAGTTGCTTTCAGCTCTTTTGATAAAGCCAAAAATTACAGTAAAATATCTCGCAAGAAAATAGTTATTTATGTATTAAGAGCGAAAAGTACAACTTTTTCACTCGAGAGCAAAAAAGTTACTTTGTGCTCGTAATGCATACAACGTTTTTTCTACAAACAATCAATTCCAAATAATGTGAATCACAACTGAGCATAACTGATGACACAATCTGAAAATTTAAATCAAAGTGACAAGGACGTTGTAAATATTTGGTTCAATGGTGGTAGTTGCTATTGACAGCAAGCGATAAAATCTTTTTCTCTTGCTGTCTTGGGCAACGCGCATAAAAGTGAACTCACATTCTGATCCTCAAAAAAGGTTAGGTTTTCGTTTGTCTAATGAAAGCGTAAAACGCGACATTATTTCACGTTTGTAGAAAAAAACAGTTTTCGTAACCGTTTCTAAGTAATAACGATTGGGATAGAGAAAGACTTATGGAGAAGACAGCGTTTAAAAGATTGATGCACTGACCTGTTTTGGCATTAGTGCGAAAAGCTCCTTTATGTATATCTCATTCACTTATTTTTGGCATCTCGTTACCTTTGAAACCTTAATTTTTTTATACCTATCTCTTTTAGGCACATGTTGAGAAGATACGATAAAAATGTCAAAGTCAGATTTCCAACGCCTACTTGACGGCAATAATAAGTGAATGGTTTATAATTGTTAGAACAAGTTATATCTAGTTAATTTAGGTTACTTCAGGGTAGATGCTTTCAGCCCTTTTAATAAAGCCAAAAATTACAGTAAAATATCTCGCAAGAAAAAAAGTTTTCGAAGCCGTTTTTAATTAATAATGAGTGGGATAAAGGAAGACGTATAGAGAAGGGAGCGTTTAAAAAAGAGATGCATTGATCTTTTTCTTGCATCAGTGCGAAAGGCGCGCCCGTCAACCTGAGAATGGTTGAGTAAAATCGAAACTTCCCAGGAAAAATAAATAACAAATTTTTCAATGTCCATTCTTATTATAAATTCGGAAGAAATAAATACAATTAACGAATATGTCGATTGTTATAGAAAAACCTATTTCTGACGTTGGATAGAGCCAAACAAAATTAAAGTAAAATATCTCGCGAGAAAAAAAGTTCTTGAAACCATTTTTAAATAGTAATGAGTGGGACAGAGAAAGACTGATTATCTATAATGGTATGTAAACAAACTATATATCTCACTTTTATGAAATGGAATATTGTTTTAATAAATTCCGTAATGGGGAAGAACGAAGTGAAAAGAAATAAAAGACAAATTATCATTCACCATATGATCAGAATATTAAATTTATATAACCAAATGCTCTAACATCCAACCGTCAATAGCCAGAAGTCTACTGAACTACAATGAAACGTGTAAAAACAGTTTTATTGCACGCATATTACAGCCAAAAGATTAAAAAATAATTTTTGTTTGTTTAACTAGACTTAAACGAATAACAACTATAAACCAGTCGACTTTTTGGAAAAATGTTCTTGCCTTGAGCGTCTAGATGTTAATACCATTCTTTAGATTCCTTATTTAAATACAATGATAATACTTATCGTTTTTTGGAAAAATCACTAATAATATACTGGGTGACGTCACTCGCACAACAGGTAATATGTTGTCAATTGTCGGTTCTCAAATAGTTTTTTTCTGTCAACGTCACTCACTTCACTGTCATATGTTCTTTTGTTTAATTGTTATTACTTGTATTATCCATTCACTTATTTCTGTCATCTAGTTACCTTCGAAACGCAAATTTTTTTTATTCTATCTCTTTTTAGCACATGTTGAGAAGATAAGATAAAAATGTCAAAGTCAGATTTCCAACGCCTATTTTATGACAATAATAAGTGAATTGTTTGTACTGTGAAGACAGCCTTAAAGAGAGAGACGCATTTATCCAGTGACTTTGTACTACTACTAGACTCAAGTATGGCTATACGTTGCCGAAATACACGCTGTTTCCAAGACATCCAACATTCTTTTTTCTGATCATCTCTTTCTACATTATGGTAGAGCACCGACGTAAGCATGACGTTTCCTGATTTTCTGACTTTTCTTTATTATAATAAATAGTGTTTTCGGGAGAGCGCTCTGAGAGTTGCTATCCTTACATTCTTAATAAGAAACCAAAGGATGGGAATAGTCAATTTTTAACTTCGTATATCACCGTTGGTGTCACTAATTGTGCCGGTTCCACGACAGTGACAAAATATTGGGAGTTTTGTTACGACGAAAGAGACAGGCTTATATAAATACGTCGATGCTATATTTACAACTAGTGGTGTCGCCATGCCTGTGTCTAGTAGTACAAAGTCACTGCATTTATCTTTTTTTTTTTGCATAGCCCAGATCCAAAACAAAACTTCCCTTGCTGGTTAAGTACTTGCAACTGATTATAGTTTTGCTATATGTAAGTATACCTATACTTTAGCCCTAAAGAGACTTTCAATAAAGGTTGAAACGTTGGCAATTTCTCAAACGTAAAGTGTTTCTGTTCGTGTTCGTGTTAAATGTCCGACATCCGCTATTCATCTCTTATATTTGTAATACCTTATCGTCACATTTTTTCAAGTAACATTTTTCATATGTGGACGTAACATTAAAATTTTTGGCCTCCTCTAAATTTGGCCGCCCGGGTTTTTTGCACCCCTTGCATCCCTTTTGCATCCCTTAAACCAAAACTAACTGTTGAAAGAGAGAATCATTTGTAGGAAGGACAGAGAAAGAAAATGTGCATAGACAAACAGTCCAAAGACAGAGAGAAAGAAGAAAGAAATGATAAAAAAAATTGAACATTGCTTATTTCGGAATTGTTGATAAAATTCAGAGAAAATAAATATTTAAAATTGAGAGCATCTCTATTTTGCCATGACACTTTGGTTCTTTGTAGGCTAGGGGCATCTGACGTCACAAAACTGCGATTTTTCATTTGATGTATGTAGTTTGCGAAAGATATTAAAGAGGGTGACATCTATTGGCACTGGTAGCGTTCTTTAGAAGTTATTGTCTTATCTTTTAATAACTCGAGCGAAACTTAAAAGATGGAAGCAAACTAGAAACCGTCGTTGCATGGTTTTATGAACTAATAATTAAATGATTTGACCACAATGATAGCTTCAAAGTTTTTTAATTAGGAAAAAACAATCTTTGATCTTCCAAAAAATATTGACTTTCCAGAGCTTGGTATGTCAGGTCTTGGATTGCTCTTTGGAATTTTTACTTTATGCTTATGGCTCAAATTATTTTTCACGTGACCAGCCTGGAATGATCTAGAGATTTCTATCCCAAATCATTTCAAAGAATCGTTTTTTAAACTTACTAGTTATCAGCAAAACAAGTCTAGCACTTGTTTAATTGGGTAGCCTCGAAGTTTTTGTATTTAACATTTTGTCTTCCCAAAACAAACTAAAATAGAAGGCTTGGACTTTACTTTAATAGGCCACCATATACTTATATATGCTTTATTATTTTTTTTAATTAGTATGAAAACAATTTTTGAACAAACTGATCTAAATAATCCACATTTTTAGGTTATGGACGTTTTCATTACGAAATTCTTGCAGTCAGTGCCATGTCGATACTGTCGATGGGTTTCCAGAACGGTCTTTCATCGTACGTCTTCCCAGCAGCCCAGTGCGATCTCAACTTCACATCATTTGAGCTGGGAATACTCAATATGGCCTTCATGATTGGAGGGACCATCAGCTGCTTCCTTTGGGGAGCATTGGCGGATAATTTAGGAAGAAAGAAAGTACTGTTTTATTCACATTTGTTTGATGCGACCGTTACAATTTTTTGCTCAGTATTGCCAACCGTTACCAATTTGTTGGTTTGCAGGTTTTTGAATGGTTTTCTAATCGGTTAGTTTTTGTTTTGTTTTCCTCATTATCGCAATTGATTTATTGAATTATTTTAGGTGCGCCTGGAAGTATCATTTTTACTTATGTGGCTGAATTTCAACCACCAAAATACAGAACTCCAGTAGTATGCTGCTGTGGAGTGTTTTTTACACTTTCCTGGCTCTTACTTCCACTTCTTGCATATTTTATCCTTCCCTTGACCCAAGTAAACTCTTCCATAGCTAATATATTTTTTATGACACCCTGGCGATTATTCTTAATTATCTTAGCGATACCAGAGCTACTAACTGCCTTATGGGTCCTTAAGATGCCCGAGAGTCCCAAATTCTTTCTGGCCAATGGTAGTCACGTCAAGTGCTTGGCGGTTTTGAGAAGGATGTATTCAATAAACACTGGCGAAGATCCTGACACGTTTCCAGTGAAGCATTTAGTAGAAGACGTGAAATCTGTATCAAACGGACAAAATAAAATAGCTTGTGATAGTAAAACTGTGAGAGTCCTAAAGACCATGCGGCAGCAGATAAAGAGCTTGTTTAAATCGCCTTTGCTGATTGTTACTGCTTTGACTTGCTTAATCATGTTTGCTAATATGTTTGGGTGAGTTTGTACGTGTGACTTGTGACTTTATATTTTATTTCGATTAATGTTTTTGCAGGATGTTTGGCCTTGGATTGTGGCTTCCAGAGATCTTCGTTCGTTTTGACCAGTTTGAGAAATTATTTCCTAACGCGACCCCTTCTGTAAAGGAGCTCTCCTCTTTAGTGCAAGTCAAAAACCTGACATGTGAAAGCACCTTCGACACTTCGGTTACCGGAAACACCGTAGTCATAGCTGCAAGTTCGTTGTTCTTCAACTTGTTTTGCAGTGCACTAGCAACGAAACTCCATTTCAAAGTTATTCCATTGGTGACAATGCTCATTGGTGGGGCCACGAGCACTAGTATTTACTTTTTGACTAGCTCCTTACAGAATCTGGTCGTTGCCAGTTTGTTTCAAGCAAGCATGATTACCGCGAATATGACTATTGGAAGCATAGCGGTGGAGCTGTTTCCAACTAAAGTGGTAGGGATAGCCTTATGCTTAATAATGTTCGCGGGTAGGCTTGGGGCGATGTCCAGTAGCTTCCTTTTCGGATATTACATGGACACACAATGCGAAGTTCCAATTTTTATAGTGGGGGCGGTAGTTCTTTTAGGGGGTTTTTTATGCTTTTTGGTTCCGAGGAAGAGCAAAACGGTGGGAGAGAGGACAATGAGTTTTTCCAACGGGATTGAGGTAGCGGTTTTGTCAGGGTATGACGTTAAGTTCAGATGAAGCTTTGTAGGTTGAAATGTGTGTATTTATTGTAGTCATGTAATGATGAAATAAATAGAGTATATATTTTTTGTAGTAGACAGCGTTGTTTTTTTTACTATCAGTTTCTTAAATATGCTTTTTGCGAGGTTTGACGTCTCTATGCTTCATTACGAACTAGTAGCTTCCAAATAAGAAGTAATAATTTTTTCTACTCGCGTGCGCGAAATTTTCTTTTCCGCACGCATTTGCGTGCGGAAAGTTGTACTTTTCCGCCCTAGTGCGAAAAAGTACAACCTCAAAGGAAAAAAGCCTCAAATGGCCACTATTTTGCTTCGTAATTTTGCTTCAACCCATTATATTCATAAATGTTAACAATGACATAACCTGCTAGTCCAAAATCATTACCATACCAACGAAACGAATAATATCCGTGACAAAGTCATCATACATAACTTTATAAAATATAGATAAAAAACAGGCATAGGGGGCTCTGAAGGTGGAAATTGACATTTCAAAAAAAAGCTCCCAAGCCCCCACCCCATCCAAAAGTGTCGGTATTGGCCGATTTCTACGCGGAAACGGCCGAAATGGCGAACAGGCAAACTCAATTTGCTTGTATCGCAAAAATGGCGTCGGTTTTTGTATTTAATGATAAACTTTAATTTATTTCTGATTTTGAATATAAATTTAATATAAAATTTTCGGGTGTATCACGTTATTAAGTGGTTTGCTGTGATATGTGGGTAATGGGGATGTTCCTACCTGGAAAATAAGAGGAGCAGTAGCAACCATACCTCCAAGTCCAGCAACGGCGGGGGGCCCGCTGTACAAAGAGGCCCTTAGCGAAGCCGTTACTTGGTTGATTGAAACATTGATTTTAACAAGGCACAAAAATCAAATTTGGCGGGGAATCCCTCTATTGGGCAGAGGCTCGCTCTTGGGTTATGCAAGTTATCAAGGAATTTCATATTATTTCAACGGTTGTATCCAGTAAACCAGATCCTCCTTAAGAATTAAAAAAAAACGTCCAACAGTAGCAATGTAGGTAGGTTTGAAGCAGTAACCAGTAAAGCTAATCTATAATAAAATTATGCATGATTATTGCAATTTGAAAAAACAGTATTGTTTTGTGTAGGTATTGGTGATTGTGATTCAAAGAGCTATTTTTAAGCAAGCAACAAGGGACTATAAAGCTATAATTAACATGGAGTGATAAATCAATAGCAAACAGAATAGTCCACTTTAAAATTTGGTTGTCTCTGCCCTGCTGTTTCTCAAGGGCAAAAATCCAGAGGCAGGATTAAAGTAAGTACCATAGATGATTTTTTTTTAATTTAATAAAGACAAATTGTTTCTTCTGTCATAGGGTTTTTTTCTTTATTAGGTTTTTTTTAATGTTTGTATAAGTGTCTCAAATAATATCTACTTATTGGTTTACAGGAACTAAAACCCATGGCATATTTCTCAGTTCCACACTCTGCACCCCTGATATTTGAAATGATTCATTCCGCCTTCCATTTGCAGACATTGTTAAGAGGACTAAGTATTCTTAGACTGACTACTTGAGTAAGCTGAGGGGGACTACAATCATGAAAAGACACATGGCTAAGGAGACTCAGGTAATTTGAAAGAGCTCAAGCTGAAAATTAATTTTATTTTTCAGTATGATTTATTTCATCCATATTTATACAGAATGTTACAAAAAAAGAAGGCAAATTTGTGAACCACAGATTCTTTGATGAAAAGTAATGGACCTTTTATTACCCCATTTTTCTTTTGGTTGTTTCCTCGGTTGTAACTTTTAAAGTAATTTTATTTAGTAAGTCAAATAATCACTTCTCTTTTATTTTATATTTGATAGACCTATTAAGTCGAAAAAGCCACATACTAGAAACAAATTTGACAGCCAATATAAATAATATCTTAATATACTTTTTGCGCCCTTTGAACTTTTTTGGTTCTAGGCTGATGGCTTCCAATCAAGATCTGTTTAAACTAACAAATATAGCTCCAATTTGTTGTTTTAAAAAATGTTGATAAAGTTTTTTTGAGACTATTTTATTAGAGTATTTTACACAGGAAAAATGTCATAGCAACAGTCTATTTTCTAGTGAGAAAACTGCCACCTCATCCTACCTGGACAAAATCAACATGATGGTGTTTCAGCGACAAAATTTTGTTAGGGTCAAGTAAAAAGTATTGTCAGTTTGACGAGTGTCACCTATTTGCTTTTAACTGCAGGTTGAAGTTTTCTCGTGAAATAATCTTGTCGAATACCATTCGAGATAAAAGCTAAGGCAAAATATTTCTCTTGTTTTATTCAAGTTAGTTGCTCTTTGGCAATTTCATTTATGACATTTTTTACAAAACATGTCGTAAATGTCATTCACGAAATTGCCGAGCAACAAACTTTCATACCAATCAAAATTATTATTAATTATTTAATAATAATAATATATTTAATAAAAATAAGTTATTTAATAATTATTATAATAATTAAACTTATTATATTATAAACAAGAAAACTCAAAATTAATACTTGGTTGCTTCTAAAAAAAAGGATGCAAAAGTACTTGAAAGGGGTTTGATTGCAAATGAAAAATCAATTTGTCCAAATAATTTCATAGTTTTTAAGCAACTTTTAAACAACTTCTTATTTGCATTGGGTGTCAGTTAATTCCAGAACTTATTTTTTTTATTATGCAGCTCTTTAGACTTAATATCCCTGCTAAATGAAACAAATAAAATAATTTTAAAAGTTAATACTTTGACACCTTGCATAGCAAACGTGAGACTCTAAAATGAAAAATTGGTTAATAAAAGTCCATGTAATTTTTCATCAGAGAATCTGTGGTTAACAAATTGGCCTTCTTTTGTTAACACCCTGCATATTGTTATTTCTAAAATAATATCTTTATTAGGTATTCTCAATTTTTTTTACCTGATCAATACAAAGTGAAAAGGTGCTTTTCTACTATATACAATGAAGTCTTTATGTCTTTGAACATAAATAGCTAATTTCTGTTTGTCCTTTCTTAAATTTTAAAAGGCCACACTTCAATTTCAAGTTTGAAAATATTACATCATATGTTCCTCATATTACTTTACTACGTTACTACCGCAAGAAAAGTCATCATATAGCCCAACAGCTATACAATGCCCATTTTTCTGTTCATTCATCCAATGTTCCATTATTCTAAGTAAGTCCGTGGGCCTTTCTGCAAGGAAGGACTTGATATAATTTTGTTTATTCCCCAGCAATTTGATGCTGGATGTGCAAAGTTTTCAAAGTGGAGCTCTTCACTGATGAAGATTTCAATCTCCCTAAAGAGTTTTGGGTCTCGCTACCCTGTTCAAGTCTGTGCCCTTGTACATCTCTGGAGGTGCAGAATATGGTTAAACCATGTCTCACCATGGGCTTCTTCTTTAGGTGCCCTGTCCTCTTCGGACGTTGGAAATCATCAGCGCTATCCGAACCTTGACTACAGCTCGGCGGAACAATGTGGTAGTGCTCACTCCATACCATTGCCTTAAGTTTTTTAGCCAGGATACCAGGTCACTCCTTAAGATGTGCTCGAGATACTCCAGTTTGCGCTTTTTTAATGTGAACATAACTTCCAGTTGCTTGTTGAGGCGTTAAAGTACCTCGGTGTTACGCACTCTTTCTACCCAGGAGATTCTCAATAGTCTTCTGTACGTCCACATTTCAAAGGCTTCCAATTTTTTGCACATCGCATCTGTGGAGGTCCAAGCTTCCTTTCCATAAAACAGTTTGTTGAGCACGTAACAGCGCAGTATTCGGATGCGCAGAGGCAAGCTTAAATTTCTGTTGCAAAGTACATTATTCATCCTCAGGAACGAAGCACGGGCATCTCTTCGTCGCACTTATCCAAAGTCTCTTGAAATATAAATTAAATAACAGTGGTGATAAAATGCATTTTTGGGGAAGGTTGGCTATTATTCTGAGGTCTCGTTCGTAATCGATGAAACATGCGGAAGCGGGTACCGACATATTCCGGCACCTTTGGATAAGGACTTGTATGCTAAATAGTGCCTCCCTTGTTCCAAAACCATTGTGAAAACCAAATTGAGAGTCACCTATCTTTGTCTCGCACTTTGCATATATTTTTTTGTGTATTATTTTCAAGAAGAGCTTAAGCACATAGCTCATCAGGCTAATAAGACGATAATCACCACAGATGGCTTTAGCGTTTTTGGGGAGTGGGACAAAAGTAGATTTAAGCCAATCAGAAGGTATACTGCCGTTTCGGTAAATAAGGTTGAATAGTTTTACCAGTATGTTCCGTGATTCTTCGTTCTGCAGTACTTTTAGAACTTCTATATGGACGTCATCAGGACCGCTACCTTTCCCGTTTTTTTTTTAAATTGACAGTGCATACTGGCCTTCTGCCTTAGTTATATCCAAGCCTTGGCCTTGGTTAAATAATTCTTCCTGAAGTTCTGGTCGGGTATCGTGAAATAGGAGCTCAATATAATCGCACCATTCCGTTAGTTTTTCCGAAGTGTCCAATATCAGCCTGCCCTCTGCATTTTGTAGAGTGGCCACTCTTCTGTTTCTGCAGATACCTGCTGCCTCTTTTATCCTCTTGTGCATGTTTAAGGTATCGTGTTTTGCTTGCATTGCTTCTATTTCTTGGCATTGATCGGAAAGCCATTTCTCCTTTGCTTCTCTTATCTTGTTTTTGATTATGCGGTTTTGCGCCCGATATTCGTTGTTCTTTCACTTGAGTGTTTTTTTTCCATTAGATCAATGATTTCCTCCGACATCCATGGTTTTCTGGTAGTACTTTCTGTGATAGCATTTTTTATATTAGACCACAGGTCCTCAGTCTCGGTTGCCTCCGTTATGGGTATGGCATCAAGTCTGGAATTCAGTTCTTGTTTTAGTTTACTCATTATATTTATATTCTTTATCTTTGACACGTCTGGCTTATTATGTCTAGGTTTTTGTAGACAGCTTTTGAGTGTAAGTCTCCATGAGCTACATATCTTTATTTGTTATTACTCAGACTTAAAAAAAATGGACAGACTAACTTGTAATCTCGATAGACAAATTAGTTCATATCATTTTAGCTTTTCTTGATGATTACATCATAAAAAAAAATCACCATTTTTTGACACAACTTTTTGTTGACCAAGGGCATAGACAGAATTAAAATTTTAAGCAATAAGTTTTATGTGTTTTTCCTCATTTAGTTGGTCAAGAGCAATATTTTGATCAAACTGGTTAAGAAAACACTTAAAACATAAAACTTATTGCTTAAGTTTTTAAGTGTGTCTGTGCCCTTTATGTCACTTAAGAATAATGCTTTATGGGCCATTTGAACCAAGCAATTTTTAATTGCATCTAGTTAAGGCTTCCTTTATTACCATGGTTACTCATGCTTATATCTACGGTTTAGGGATCCTTAACTTTAGGTTAACCTAAATTTGCTTAGTAGAAACATAGTTAAGGGCCGTTTGCACACCTTTTCTTAAAAAATTTGGTAAGTGACAGATCGAGTGACATCAATGCATTTTATAAGGGAAATTTTAAGTTCCACTTAGATCAACATTATGAGGAAGGTGTGCAAATGGCCCTAAATGGAACATTTTACTATGAAGTTTAAGCATTTTGATAATAAAAATCATTCCGCAAAATTTGAATCTGACGCACTCAATAGATGTTTCGATATGTCCACAGCATCTTGGGGGAAAGCGCTTTAAAGCACTCCCAAATATTCTCCAATACATGGCTGAACTTTCATTACAGAAAATTGATAAACACTTCTTGACTTTGCCCGTTACAGTAGACAATTTCAAATTAAAAGTCAAACAACATCCACTCATTTTATTTTTTGCAATCTGTTTGGAAATACATTGTATAATTACCAAGTCAAGTGTTAGGGGCGTAAAACCATTAGTATCACAAAATCACAATAGTTTATATTTATTTCTTCTTAATGTGTATGTTTCTTTTTCTAGAAAAGCCCGAAAAGAAAACATTTTGTTCCTGATAATTCAGTCAGACACAGACTAATATTGCAAGGTATTATTTTTAGATGTTTATGTGTTTATTTGCTGATAATACAATTTAAATAGATATTTTTTCCCTTTTAAGTTATATAAAAACGTAAGTTGTATATAATAAGGCCTCAATGTTTGTGTATTTTAATGTTTTATTAAACGGTTGTTGTACATAATTTATTCTTTTAATAAAGCAGGTAAGTTAGTAAGTACCTAAGTGGCTTTTGAAATTAAGGCCATTTCAAATTGATATTCATCTAGCTGGCTGGAAAATGATATGTAATATTCACACAGTCTACTAGATGAATATTTATTTGATATGGACATTACCTGTGGGTAAAAAAAAACTATGCATGGACAATTGTTACGATTTGAGAGGGTAAATGATTAAGTTGATCGCTAATGGAAATGCAACCCGAATGCGCTGTGTCGCTTGTCAGCTGTGGCAGCTTTGGTTTGGGAGCAAAATTTGGCCTGTCATATTGTACTTTTCATGTATGTACATGTGTCATAGTCGTCACTTCAGTTGATTGACTATGACACTTACATCTATTTGAGTAATCTATGCAAAGTCATGCTCATGTCAATTAATTCCAGTTCAAGTCTTTCGACTTTCTATAGTTTTTCTTTTTGTACATCATAACTACCTTGCTGCAGCACAAAAGCAAGTTCCACCTCGACCTCCACCAAAACTTCCCGCCAAAAGTACAATATTGGGGAAGCAAATCAGTTGGCTTCAGTGGTTAATCTACAAAAAGCGGAAAAATGTCCTTTTGCGTTTGTTATAAATAATAAGTACATAGATAATAGTATGTTCCGGTTTGTGATTAAAAGTAAATACAGGGTGATTCACGTTATTCGACACGCAAGATTACGGCTAAACTTTTAGATTTTAAAAAAGTTTTGTATATGGAATGGATGAGGGTCTATTGGAAGTACATTTTAAAATTATTGTCATTGTATACAGGTGGTCCCAAAAGTATAAAATTGATAAAAGATTTATTTTTTTAAATGAAACCCCTAGTATATTAATGTATTTTCCGTATCTACGGACAAAAGTAAAGGTAGTTTTATTAAGGTTTATGGCATCTAAACCGTACCGTTCTTCAGATATTCGTGATTTTGTGAAAATGCTGCATCAAATGTAATGTTTAAAATCTCAGCACTTGGTTTCTTTTCAACCACCGAAGTTGGCTGGTGGGCTACTAGTACATTGAATTTTTTGCGGTAGGTATGTATTAAATATTAACTACTGTGTACCAAATGTAAAAAAAATGAACACTAAATTATTGCAAACTTCAAACAGTAATAACTCGTTTAATTTAAATTAGACACCCTGTATTTTATTGTATCATTAGATGCAGAATTTAGTTTCCTATCCAAAACTATTAAACATTCCTATAGCTTGGTCGTTGCATTTTCTTGGAAAATTGATTTTTTCTGAATTTCCGCTGACATAAACGAATGTAGTAATCTAATTTACCTGTTCAGGTCTGTTACCTGATTTTGACAAAGCAAAATTTATTGTCATTTCTAGTTGTCACATATTAATTTAAAGTTAAATATTTTTTTACTGTTTATTTTTTACTAATTATATGCTGAAAGGTTTCCTTACCGAACTCGACCGAATAGAGCCGTTTTTGAAAGACTGTTGGTTCATTTTAGGCAAACTGGTAGTGTTCAGTATGAAACGACTGCCAAAACGAGACCGGTTACAGAAAACCAAGAAACTGAATTACGCTATTGGCTCTGTAGTTGAAAATCTCCATGTCGGACAACGAGAAATTGCACAAAACTTAAATATTAGCTAAGCAAGCGTATCAAGGATTCTTCAAAAACATAAATATCATGATTATAAGATACAACTACATCAAGAACTCTCCGATAACGGTTTTGGCCAACGAGTGGACTTTTGTATGTGGGTGTTAGAAAAAGTTGGAGAACAAGAAGATTTTTTTGGAATCAGTTCTATTTAGTGGTGAGTGTACTTATCAGAACGATGAGAAGAAGATTTTTTTGGAATCAGTTCTATTTAGTGGTGAGTGTACTTATCATAACGATGGTTCTTTTAACCGACACAATTTTCATTATTATTCTGATTTTAACCCCCATGAATTTAGAGTTATTAATAACCAACATAGATGGCCAGTAAATGTATGGGGGGCATAATGGGACAGTATGTGATTGGACCTTATTTTTTTGACAAACATTTAAATGGAATGTCGTTTCTAAATTTTTTGAGAAATCAGCTTCCAATTTTAGTGGAAGAAGTTCCTCTAGATATAAGAACAACCATGTGGCTGCAAATGGATGGGAGGGATTATCATCGTGAAGTCCGGGAGTTCTTAAATGTTCGTTTCCAAAATCGATGGATTGGAAGGAATGGAGCACAACATTGGCCACCAAGATCCCCTGACATAACGCATCCCGATTTCATTTTATGGGGATATGTGAAAGGAATCGTGTTTAATATGCCACCAACCACAAAAGAAAATATGAAGGAACGAATCAGAGAGGCCTTCAGAAGCATAACTCCCTATATGTTACGCAATGTGAGTGAAGGATTTAAAAACAGAATACGTTTGTGTTTAGAATCAGACGGTCGTCATTTTACTACTCTTATGTTGACTTGTTATTTATTGTATTTCAAATTGCCACTATTATTGCACTTAATTTTTTTGTAATAGAGATGCTAAATTTTATAAGAACTCTTGTAATATAATGTTTTATTGTTTTATTTGATATTTTATGCTAAATAAAGACACTTTAACATTCAGATGACTGCTAAATAATCTTCATGATCATAATTTTGTAACTTATAAATTAATATCTGACAAATACGGGGTGTTCATTAGAAAACTTCGTCTAGTTGGTTGTGAAATGTCAAGGGAAAAGAATGGGGAAACAAAAGTCCATTTACTTTCATTATGCCATCCTTTTCTGTCAAAACTTTATAGCCTCCTAAATGAAGTTTTCTAGTGAACACCTAGTACTAACGATAATAAATTTTGCTTTCTCAAATTCAGGTATTGTAACAGGTAAAGTAGATTACTTAATTCGTTTATGTCAGCTCAAATTCAGAAAAAAATCAGTTTTCCAAGAAAACACAAAGACCAAGCTATAGGAATGTTTAATAGTTTTAATAGGAAACTAAATTCTGCATCTAATGATACTATAAAATACAGGGTGTCTAATTTAAATTAAACGAGTTATTACTGTTTGAAGTTTGCAATAATTTAGTGTTCATTTGTTGTTTACATTTGGTACACAGTAGTTCAAATTTAATACATACCGCAAAAAATGTAATGTACTATTAGCCCATCAGCTAATTTTGGTGGTTGAAAAGAAACCAAGTGCTGAGATTTTAAACATTTAATTTGATGCTGCATTTTCACAAAATTACGAATATCTGAAGAACGGTACGGTTTAGATGCCACAAACCTTAATAAAACTACCTTTACTTTTGTCCGGGGGTACCGAAAATACATTAATATACTAGGTGTCTCATTTAAAAAAATACAACTTTAATTAATTTTATACTTTTGGCACCACCTGTATACTATGACAATAATTTTAAAATGTACTTCCAATAGACCCCCATCCATTCCATATACAAAACTTTTTTAAAATCTAAAAGTTTAGCCATAATCTTCCGTGTCGAGTAACGTGAATCACCCTGTATAATTTTGATTTAATATTTCGTAAGTTCGCTCATGGAAAAAAATATCTTCCTAATTTTTGCGAAAAGTCTTTTTTCCGCACTTGACTGCTTTCCCAAACTCCGCTTTGCGTCGTTCGTGCAACTGCCGTCGCATGCGGAAAAGTATCACTTTCCACACTTGTTAGGAAAATAACTATCGAGCAAACGTCAGGAACTAATTAGACACATATAAACCACTTGTTAATGTCATCAAGTACGCGTTGGAAATCTGACTTTGACATTTTTATCGTATCTTCTCAACATATTCTGAAAAGGGATATGAGGTATAAAGGAGGTCTTGGGTATTGGTGGTTTGATAATTACAATATTTACCTCGCCGTACCACAAATCCGGTCATTTCTTAAAGGCAAAATTTGCATGTGTATTTAATAAACAATTTTCTAGCTCAGTGCCTCTTTCGCCGTGTTTTGTACTGAAAGTTTAGCCAAACATTCGTGCTTCAATTCTAAACCCAATCGAGTGATGATCAGAGAATAAGAACTTTCATCAAAATGTAATTTTCATTCTTTTTCCAACTCGAATCATTTTTGTTAATAGAGCATGTAGCCGAATGGAATCTGTGTATTATCTAGATTGTATCAGTCAGACGATAGAATGTCAGTATGGTAAGAAAAACACTAATTATTTTGGGAAGAGAGCATGCTGACTAAAGAGACCATCGGAGGAGGAAGTGTGACTGGAGTGGTCGAATGAGAGATGGTAAGACTGATTTGCATGTGTTGATTAGAAGAAATATGATCAGAGAGTTAATTTTCTTAACATTTTGGAGATGGGTTTATCTACATCGACGATAATGTTCGGTTCAGTAGGGCGAGAAAAGTTGAAGAAATTTTCAGGTATCAGGAACAGAATGTTGAAACGAATGGATTGGCCAGCAGGGTGTTCTGATACGATTAAGCAAAACATCTTGTTTTTATTGAGTTTTTTATACGATATTTCGAGCAGAGATTTTTCAAGTGAAACTGAGCATTAAGCTCGAGGCTACTTGCTTATGTACCAACACAGCTAACCATGCCCACCATTTCTATTGCACTAGCGCTTTTCCGTCATATCAACGAGTTCTACGACATACTTCAAGGGCGTCGAAACCCCGGGCCACCACTACCCCCACCCCAGTCCTTCCACGGCATCGCGACGGCGAAGGAATAAATACCACAGAGCTCCCCCCAGTCGAATCAGTCAACGTTCGGAAGGACGGGAGGTGCAGCGTGGTCGTTGAGGATATTGCGGGTCTACGGTCCATAGACCTGCAAATAAAACATAAGAAGGAATCATTCACAAATGGTAATGCTGAAAAACAGGAATCCAAAAGATAATGGAGGAATGGCAGTCCAGTTGGGACACTCAAGATGGCTGGGCCAAGGCTTTCATTCTGGATGTTAAAAAATGGAATTATGGAAGGTGCGGTGAGGTGAACCACTTTCTTACCCAGGTGATCTGCACAGAATAGGACAAAAAGGCGGAGGAGGGCTGCTGCTATTACGTCGAGGTTGACACTGCGGCGCACGCAGTTTTTTACTGTAGAGAATTTGAGAATGAGAGGGGAACAATGGGGTAACTGGGGCGCGGTTAACAATATGGTCACAAATATAATGAAAGAAAAGATGAGACATGAGAAGTTGAACCAACAGAGGAAAAAGGGAAAAAGAGAAAAAGAGAGAAACAGAAGTGCCTATTGTCGTAGAAACCCCCCACCCGAATTAATGCCTGTGGCGGTCCTGGAGTGGGGAAGGGGGTTTTAGTGGGTATTGCGCATACGGCGCCGCTGAGTCCCATACTTCCAGGCTAAGAGATCTTGCCACTAATGGCCTGGGGTGCGTAAACGGATTTTCCCAACCCTTTTTAAAAAAAAAACATTACTTCTGTTAGTTCACGTTAGTCCAGTTCTAGTTTTGTATCCGGTGTTTTCTGGAATGCATCTTCAATGGTCGTTGAGGCCATTGCGGATCTACCGTTCATAGACCTGCAATTAATACATAAGCAGGAATCATTCAGAAAAGGTAAAGCTGAAAAACAGGAATCCATAATGAAGGAATGGCAAACCAGGTGGGAAACTCAAGATGGGTGGGCCAAGGTCTTCATTCTGGATGTGAAAAATGGAATTATGGAAGGTGGGATGAGGTAAACCACTTTCTTACCCAGGTCATCACAGGATATAGAAGAATGGCACAGAATAGGAAAAAAGGCGGAGGAGGGCTGCTGGTATTGCGTCGAGGTTGACACTGCGGCGCACATAGTTTTTTTGTGTAGAGAATTGGAGAATAAAAGGAGAACAATAGCCGAAACATGCGGGCGGGTTATAACAGAGGAAAACATTTCAAACTGTCTGTTGGAGTCGGAACTTAACAGTGACGCATGAGAAGTTGAACCAACAGATAAAAAAGGGAAAAAGAGAAAAAGGGGGAAACAGAAGTGACTACTGTTGTAGCCACCCCCCACCCGAAGTAATGCCTGTGGCGGTCCTGGAGTGGAAGAGAGGTGAAGGGAGGAAGGGGGTTTTAGTGAGTGTTGCGCATACCGCGCCGCTGAGTTCCACACTCCCAGGCTAAGAGACCTTACCACTAATGACCTGGGGTGCGTAATCGTATTTTCTCAACCCTCTGTAAAAAGTAAGGTTACGTCTGGTTGGTTCAGGTTAGTCCAGTTTTAGTTTTCCTGGTTAGGTTAGTTCAGTTATACTTTTTACGTTTAGGTTAGGTTAGATCGGGTTAGTTCAGTTCGACTCTTTGTGTTCGGGGTAAAAAAACGGGCCCGTATTAGTTCAGGTTAGTTCGATTTCTTCCTCTAGGTGTTTCCACTCTGCTCGTAGTGAGGGAGCTTGAGCGTCTTTGATGAACCTAAGAGCCATGCCGGCGGTAGCATAGCTACTGGCAGGTCCAACCAAGCCGGACGGGTCGAGGGGGAAAAGACTGACTAAGAGAGACACACCAAAAGCCTAGCAATAATATCTGCACGCTATGGTATGGGTGATGCAAATAACCTTGTGCCCCAGGTGGGTAAAAATCCCAACACCGGTTCCGATCGGGTGGAAGCCCCGGTGGCCGGTGCCGGCCCCATGGATTCTGGGGGGGGGGGGGGGGCAAGCACACTCTGGTACGATAGAAAGAAGGAGCTCAGTGGCTTCAATTGAAACTTTGTCCGAAGATAATCCATTCACAAGAAGGACCAGCTTAAGAAGGACGCCACCTACCTCGAGAACAAACTCCACCTCGGCTGTGTCGAATGATGTAACGGTAGGCAATATTAATTCACTAATAACTTCACCTGAAGAACAAATAAAAAAAAGGAAAAGAGAAGAAACCAAAAAACAGGAAAAAAACCACACAGCGAACCGACGAACAATACATGGACGCAGAAGAACTAGAAGACAGTTTAACTAAACTTACCAAGGCCATGAATACCTTTACAAACATCATCAACTCAAACCATTACACAAAACGAGAAATAAAAGATACGGCTTCAAAAATGAGACATCACATTGACCGTCTAAACTCAAAGAAATCTAAAAGATTAATTGAATAAATCAAAAACGCTTTCACTCAAAAAAGGGAAACTGAATTCGAAATGAGTACCCAGACAGTAGATTGCGAACCTAGAGAACCCTCGAAAACAAATACTGTACAAAAACCCGAGTCTAAAAGTACGGGAACCCAAACAGCTGAGTCAAATGAAGAAGTATTATTTGTAGACAATACTATTAAAAAAATAATAGTAACGACTTCACAAGAGACGCAGACCATGGAAGAAAATATTGTGACAGATATTCGCGACGTAAATGATTACGAAAAATTTAAGGACTTGGCCGGGAAGACATGGAGCAATACACTATTCAGCAGTACAGAAATCAAAGAAGGTAATTCTTTACACTCTAAGGACTCTACACTAAAAGTGCTATTAGTTGGTCCAGACGACCTGGAGATGGAGAAAGGTATAAGTTTGCAGTACAAATTAAGATACCCAGGTATCGTTGATATAAAGGACAAACTAGGAGCTATAGAGTCCACATGTGTCTACATGACCAAGGGAACCACAGCGAAACAAACTGTAACAAAAAAAATTATGAAACTTACTCATAACGGCACTGAAGAAGATATTTTTAACAGGTTGATGGACTTAAAAACAGAAATAAGTGACACTAACTGGATAGCAATGGACATAGGAGATGCAATAGATATCGCAACAATTAGGAAAATGATAGAAGTTACCTTACATGGAAAAGGAGTTCAAGCCATTCTTTACGCAAACAAAAAACAAAAAAAAAAAAAGAACGAGAAACGTACGCAATGATAGTGGACAATAAAACCAAAGAGTACGTAGACATACTGAAAGACGCTAAAAAACATTAAAACATGAACACATTGAAAAAGGTATTTTAGGAATGAGAAGTACGAAGGAGGGCAAACTATTAATTACTTTGGAAAAGGACGATGAACTCAGTAGGAAAATCGTAAGCACATTGGGGACAGGCATGGGTAATGGTAAAAAACTTACTTTATTGAACTGGGAAAGAACTGAAACCCTATTCATTAGAGGAATGGATGCAACCGCGGAAAAACAAGATATATTAGACGCATTAAAACAAAATTTAGAAGACTTAGAAAGTAAAAACATTAAGCTGAGTGAGCTGAGGCCAATGACTAATAACAGACAAGCTGTATCATTAACAATCAATGAGCAAGATGCACAGAAACTTCTCTGTAACCGCTTCATAACAGTAGGTCTAGTCAGATGTCACATCGAGAAACGGATACATATTGCTAGGTGTATGAAATGCTGGGACTACGGACACAAAGCAGATGTTTGCAAAGGAATCGATAGAACAAAGTCTTGTGTTAACTGCGGAGATGACGGACATGACCGTCACAAATGTGAACAGGCTGTAAATGCCCGCTCTGTAACATGCAGGGACATAGAGCGGGAACAATGCAATGCCCAATGTTTAGAAAGCACCTAAACGATGACAGAAAAAAGTTTAGGCAAGAATCAATTGTGGGCCTGAATTAAAACCGTACAGTATAAAAATCTTAAGTGAAATGGCGACTATTAATGATACTGCAGGCAAACTCAAAGTGATACAAATTAATCTTAATCGCGCTGCAAAGCAGCACATGACTTATTACAGCCTAGAATTACTACAGAAAATGTTGATTTTGTTTTGGGACAAGAACCTAATCATAATTCCTTAGAGCCTCATTCCATGACATAAAAAAGGATTGCTTCGTAAAGATCAAAAATAGCCTTACGGTAATTAACGTAATGAAAGGTATAGGGTATGTAATGGTGGAGTTGACAAACTTTTGTATATGTTCCTGTTATTTCTCTCCGAACGGGAGCCTAGTAGACTTCCAAGAACTACTCACCAATATAGAAATAAATATTAGAAGATTATCCAAAGAAGTTATTATCGCGGGAGATCTTAACGCAAAGTCCTCAATCATAGGCTCAAAAAACAAAAATCCTAGAATCTTCTGGAACAATTTATACTAACAAACCAACTAACAGTCGTAAACAGAGGCTCAAGTCCTACTTTTGTAAGGGGAGAACACTCATCTATAATTGATTTTACATGTGCAACCTACAGTCTGTCCAGTGGTATTACTGATTGTCAACACTAATGAAGAAAACCTAAGCGATCACGAGACAATTACATTTAACATCGAAGAACCTTGGCACGGTAAAAAACAACTACCAACATACAATAAATATATTTTTTCAAATTCAGGCAAAAACAAATTATTTATACAAGCATTAAAGGATATGTATAGAGACTGTTATGAAAACTTAAACCCTGAAATTCTAATTAACAAGATTTATGAAAAATGTAATACCTACCTAACAAACTTAAAGATGACGCACCACAAATCTCCAGTATATTGATAGAACCAGAAAATCTCTGAAAAAAGAAGAAAGTGTATAGAAACTCGATGCATACTTACCAGACTCCGCAGTGCCCGAAAAGAAGAACAAAGCCTTCAAGCTGAGAAACTTTATAAACATGCAAAGCAAGATCTAAAAAAATAAATTAAACGTAGTAAAAGAGAAAAATGGCTACAACTGTGTCAAGACCTAAACGAAAATATTTTCGGGAAGGCTTATCAAATTGCAATTAAGAAGCTAAATCTGAGGCGTCAGGAAGTAATTAGCGAATCTGTTCTGCAACAACAAATTGACAAACTTTTTCCTAAAGCGAGAATCACAAACTGGGACTATCAAATCCTAAAAGAAAACCAAATACTTGCTTTTTGAACCGAAAAAGTCACCAGGGCCGGACGGTATTACATCCGAAATATTTCAAGTTGCATTAAACAAAAACAAAGAAGCATTTTTAAAAGTCATAAACTCATGCCTCATAATAGCGAACTTCCCAAACATCTGGAAAGTCGCAAAACTCGTACTTATTGAAAAACCGATAAAAGACATAAATTCACCCCCCGCTTACAGACCTATATGCTTAATAAATACCAGCGGAAAGCTATTGAAAAGCCTGATAAAGATGAGACTGCAAAAATAAATTTCAGAAAAAAACGCCCTGAGCGACAACCAGTATGGTTTCAGACCTGGAAAATCAACGATAGATGCAATAAATAAAGTCAAGGAAATAGTGAATAAAATCAGAACAAAGGCAGCAAAAAACCGCGAAAACTGCGTAATGATTCTTATTGATATTGAAAACGCATTTAGCACCGCGCCGTGGGACAAAATAGTTTCATGTGTCATTTCATATGTCATTTCACATGTCATATCTCACAGACAGAAAAATTCAGGACTCCAAAGGAAGAACATTTCAAGTGACATGTGGTGTGCAGCAAGGCTCTATTCTGGGACCAGTGCTGTGGAATCTGTATTATGACGCAATTTTGACAATACCAATAGAGCAGGGAATTGATCTGATCACATACGCGGATGATTTGGTAATTGTCATTAGAGCCAAAACTAAAGAATCCCTTGAAGACAAAGCTACCAGCGCGGTATATAGTGTCCGAAAAATTGGAAGAAAGGGGGTTAAATATAGCTGTCAAAATGACTGAGATCGTCCTGCTTCAAGCAAAACGGAACATCAAGGATGTTCACGTAAACGTCCAAAGGGTTTACATTTCGAGTCAGAATAAGGGCAGGGGAGTCATTTTAAACCGTAATATGAGCATGACTGAACACATCAATATGATAGCAGAAAAGGGTATGAGCGTTTTGGGTTTTGGGGAGCAGAATGGGAGGTCAAGTCGCAAGCAAGAGGCGATTACAGGGCACTGTGGTCTTGTCCACTTTGCTTTACGCGGCGCCCACTTGGCAGGAAGCATTAAATTTAAAAAAATATGAAGACATACTGGATAGGGTGCTCAGAAAACTAGCGCTTATGATATGCAGTGCATACCGCTCCGCTCCTAGCTTAGTACTAGGGGTAATCGCGGGAACACCACCCATTAAATTGCAGGTGAAAGAGAGATGTGACGTCTATGAGAAGGGACGAGAACGCTTTCCAGCAGCAAGAAAATGTTTATATGATTAATGACAAAACAGATGGATCTCCTATCCACGATGGGCAAGGACCTTTATTAAGGATGTGGAACCTTGGAAGGAAAGAAAGTGGGGAGAGGTGAACTATTTTGTTACTCAGGCTATCGGCCCGGTCATGGGGTGTTCAACACATACCTGTTTAAGATCGATAAAGCGAATTCCAAACAGTGCTGGTTCTGAGATGCTGAAGACGACCCTCAGCATACATTGTTTAAGTACCAAAAATTCTCATGTTTCAGGGCAACAACCAATTTAATATGCGGAGAAAACGTAAATGTTGATAATGTATCAATAATTTTGCTCAGAAGGGAAGAGGACTGTAACGCTATAATTGCAATGCTGGATGCAATAATGAGGGAAAAATGTAGGGAGGAGTTATCAAGAAATGGAAATCACTATTGGGTGGAGATAAAGCTTTCATTCTCGAAGTAATGGTGAAAAGCGATTCTGGGAGACTTTTAACCCGAGGTGATTTTAGTGGGGTTCGGCACCTAGTGGCGGCCATGGCCCCTGTCCCTGCTAGTCACCATCAGAGCGGACAGGGCCTCCCTGGGTGAATCCCACACTACCCGACCGCCATAAAACCAGGCCGGGTGCCTGTTGCGGGTTTTTACCTCGTGAAAAAAAAAGATTAGTTCGATTAGTTCAGGTTCAGTCTGATCATGGCAGCAGGAAAGTATATGCGCGTTTTGGGTCATTTTTCAAGAATCATATTCAGAATGGGCGGTCAAGTCGCAAGCAAGAGGCAGTTACAGGGCACCATGGCCTTGTCCACTGTACTTTACGTGGCGCCGACTTGGCAGGAAGCTTTAAACTTTAAAAAATATGCAGACATACTGGACAGGGTGCTCAGAAAACTAACGCTTATGATATGCAGGGTGTACCGCACCGCTCCCAGCTTAGTACTAGGGGTAATCGCAGGAATTCCACCCATTAAACTGCAAGCGAAAGAGAGATGTGAAGTCTTTGAGAAGGGACGAGAACGCTTTCCTGCAAAAAGAAAACGTTTATATGAAGAATGGCAAAACAGATGGAACTGCTATACGGGATGGGTAAAGACTTTTATGAGGGATGTGGAACTTTGGACAGAAAGAAAGTGGGAAGAGGTGAACTACTTCGTTGCTCAGGCTACCACCGGTCATGGGGTGTTCAACACATACCTCTTTAAGATCGATAAAGCCAATTCCAAACAGTGCCGGTTCTGAGATGCTGAAGACGACCCTGAGCATACATTGTTTAAGTGCCAAAAATTCTCATGTTTCAGGGCAACAACAAATTTAATATGCGGAGAAAACGTAAATGTTGACAATGTATCAATAATTTTGCTCAGAAGGGAGAAGGACTGTAATGCTATAATTGCAATGCTGGAAGCAATAATGAAGGGAGGAGTTATCAAGAAATGGAAATCACTATTGGGTTGAGACAAAGCTTTCATCCTCGAAGTAATGCTGAAAAGCGATTCTGGAAGACTTTTAACCCGAGGTGTTTTTAGTGGGGTTCGGCACCTAGTGGTGGCCATGGCCGTATGTTTGCTAGTCACCATTAGGGCGGACGGGGCCTCCCTGGGTGAATCCCACACTAGCCGACCGCATGATAACCAGGCTGGGTGCCTGTTGCAGTTTTTTACCTGGTGAAAAAAAAAAGAGGTTAGGTCTGATTACTTCAGGTTAGTTTAGTTCTAGTTTTTCCTTAGGTTAGTTCAGTTACACTTTTTACGTTTAGACTAGGTTCACTCAGATTAGTTCAGTTCTACTCTTTAGGTTAAGGGACATAGAATTATATAAAAAGCGGGGAACAGAAAGGCACGCTTTTTGTATTTTTAAATCAGTTTAACTTCGGTTGGTTCAGGTTAGATCTGGTTAGTCCAGGTACTTCAGGTTAGTCCAGTTCTAGTTTTCGTGGTTAGGTTAGTTCAGATTAGGACTGGTTAGTTCAAGTTAGTCCACTTCTAGTTTTCTTGGTTGGGTTAGTTCACTTTCTCAAACATTTTCAATTTTTTTTATGGTTTCTCAATGAAAAGTGGGTCATCTAAGAATTTTTTCTTTTAATCTGTTTTATAGACTGTAAGCTACTATTAGAGAAAGAACTATCCTTTAAAATCGAGCCGATATAAACTTTACAAGCACCTATTTTGATATTACCTTTAACAACTTTCCATATATCAAATTTAATTTACTTGAGAGGACCATGATATGATATGATAGATGATTTTTTAATTCAAACTCATCCATTTCGTTTATAGGCAACCAGACTTTCCACGTTCAGGCCAAAACTTAGTATTTATAACTGCACTGTGTTGGCACTCCGTTTCTTAAATATCCGTTCTAAAATTAGATTTTCACAACGTTCAACTGTTCCTGAGGGGTTTTATGTATACCATGTTTTCAATGTTTAAGCTATTACAACATATTAAGGGACGTTAATTTGGTATTGCTAGTTTCTAATTTGCACAGGTAGGTAGTGCTATATTCTTGCCACTGAAGGTATCTTCACGTAACAACTAACCTGATCTTACTGACATTTAACCCTTTTTTTGCTTTCAGATGAAAATTCAAAATGTCATCCACTCTAGCACTGGCCTTAAACACCGAACTCACGAGCATTCCCACTGCGCTACAAAACTTTCTTGGACCACACTTCAATAACTCTCTCTGCAATGGTGTAACATGGTTGGTATTGTTTTGGCTTGGGCTTCATATTTGTTACAGCAAGGTTCTAAACGTGAGTTTCAACAGTAATTTAAATCACACTTAATTTTTATTATAATCTATATATAGTTAATAATATCTATTAAAAACTAGTGAGTAATAGCCACATTATTAAACAGTCGTAGGAAAAATAAATTTTTTTTTCAGATTTTGTTAAAGCAATGGGGTCTATCAGAATGTTTACGGTTACGTCTGGGTAATAGCCTATGGATGCTTTCTTTCTATACTGCATGTTTGGCCGTTTTCACGCTCACATGGAAAAATGAAGTTTTCTCCACAATAAGGGACCTTGAGAAATTTAAAACAAATGTTACGTCTAGAAAGGATAACGTTCCTGAACATGAAGTCTTGGCTTACGCCCTGTTGTGTTCGTTCAATTTGTTCACTTGCTATGTTCAAGGCAGATATTGGGGTTCCATACTTGTCTGTCTCAAGTATCTATCGCTTTCAGTGGTTTGTATTTCCGCCTACACTTGTGGGTAAGTTTTTAGGCCTTTAAATGTCTATTAACCTAACTTTCTTTCTTATTCCTAAGCCTTATAGATATACCGTTTATGATGGCACCCCTATTAGCTTTATCAGGTATTCTTGAAGAGATTTCCAGGCTTTGCTATTTCTTTTGTAGCCTGCAAAGTGGATTTAGTAAACTCCTGTTACATTCAGCCCTAGCTGCCAATCTACTTATTTTGTAAGTATAAACCATTCACTTATTATTGGCGTAAAGTAAGCGGTGGAATCTGATTTTGACATTTTTTTTTTGTATCTTCCCAATATAAACCGAAAGGAGATAGGTATATGAAAAAATTAAGATTTCAAAGGTAACGAGAGGTCCTAAATAAATGAATGAGTTATAGCTACCTTTGGTTTATCAGTGGGATCTTACAAACACGATTGAGCTTTTTTTAAGGGTTTTTAATATCGGATTTTATGTGCAATTTATACGTTATAGAGTAGTCTAAATTGTGCTAATGGAATCAGAAATTGCATTCCAGGAGTTCAATTTTATTGGTTATTTGGCGGGTGGAAACCAAAAGCAGCAATAACACTACGACAACTGCGTCGCCGACGTTTCGTCTAATTTATTTAAAATTCATCAGGGCCATAATAATGACAAAACGTTCAACATTTGTTATTGTTGTTACTCTCCTTACAATTTTCCCCAACTCAAAGTTGGAGTATAGCGCTCAAGTCATTAAAGATAAATTTATTAAAAAAAACATAGGGCTACTACTTCCATCGGAACATCAATACGGCACAACTTACTGTGAAGGAAAAGTGAATTGTATGGAATTAAGTATTGAACATTTGTTGGAATTACTAAAAATCTTATAAGATTACTATAATTTTTTTTTTATTTTTTTTTAAAATACTTGCAATAGATTGGGAATTTCCTGAAAATTCCCAAAATGACTTGGAATTGCGCACAATATCTGGAAAATACTTAAATGCAATTTGCCAATGGTGGAATTTAGTGTTACTCTGGAATTTTAGTGTACAAGCAAGTTGTATTATTGGGAATTACCGAAAATATCTCTCAATTACTGGACAACTTTAGAAACTTCGGTAAGTTTCTCGGAACTACTGAAAAATTTTTTGAAATAACCAAGAATTTTTGTTTGAATATCTGGAATTACTTGGAATTCTAGGAATTTTCTTGGAAATACAATTTGTGAAAAATACTTAGAATTCCAAAGTAATTCTCTAGATCTGCAATTCTAAAATTCTTTCTTGATCTGGAAATCTAAAATTCTATATAGATTTAGGGAACTACTTTGGATAAACATTATAAGGTGCGGTTTTAATCTTCGGAGAATGTTACTAAAGAATTTTTGTGTACAAGTAAATTACATCCTACCGTAAATTGTAGAAGATTTCTCGGAATTAATTTCATAAAAATTAACAAGAAGTTTTTTGGAAATATTTGGAATTACTTGGAAATTTATTAAAAATATCTCTAATTACTTGGATTGAGCATACTTTCTGAGACATTTTTAAATGTAATTTTCAAGTTTTTAAATTTCAGTGTAGACATTCTCAGGTCTATTAGGGGTATTATTACTCTCTCTCTCAGTTACTGGAAATTTCTCGAAATTACTGCAAATTTCTTGAAACTACTGGACTTTTTTTGAAATTACAAAATAATTTCTGGAAATTACCTGAAATAACTTGGAGTTGCAAGGACATTTCTTAAAAATAACTGAAATTTCTTGGAATTACGCGCACTTTCCGAGAAATTTTTAAATGTAATTTATCAGTTTTTAAATTTCAGTGCACACATTCTGATATCACTCTTGAAATTTAGTGTACAAGCAATTTATATTGCTAGGGGTATTACAGAGAATAACATTGTATTCAAGAGAAATCTCTCTCTCTCTCTCTCTCTCTCTCTCTCTCTGTCTCTCTCAGTTACTTTTCGTAATTAGTGCAAATTTCTCAAAACTACTGAAATTGTTTTGAAATTACCAAATTATTTTGAAAAACCTGAAATTACTTGGAGTTGAAAAGACTTTCTGAAAACAACAATTTGTGAAAAATACGTAGAATACCAAAGTAATTCCATTAAAATAGTTTTGAAATTTTAAAGAAATGTCACTCTGGAATTTTCGTGTACAAGCTTTATATCATACAGGAAAAAAATAACAAGACATTTCTTGGAAATAATTGGTATTACTTGAAAATGTATTAAACATGTCTGAAATTACTTGGATTCAGCATACTTTCTGAGACGTTCAAACTGAAATTTCAAAACTGGAAAATGTAATTTTCCAGTTTTGAAATTTCAGTATAGATATTCTCAGGTCACTCTGGAAATTTAGTATACAACCGATTTGTATTACTAGAGGTATTACAGAGAATAACTTTGTACTCCAGAGAGTTCTCTCTCTAACTTACTGGAAATGTATCGAAATTACTGCAAATTTCTCTAAACTACTTATTTTTTTTTAATTACCAAATAATTTCTGGGAATTACGTGAAATTACTTCAAGTTTCAAGGACTTTCTGGAAAATACAATTTGTTAAAAACATTTAGAATTCCAAAGTATGTAATTCCATAGATTTGAGATTTTAGAATAAAAATTATTAGATGCGATTTTACTCGTCGGGGAATGTCACTTTGGAATTTTCGTGTACAAACAAATTATAAGATATAGGAGATTTCTCGGAATTAATGAAAATGTTATAAAAGGAATTTCTTGGAAATATTTGGAATTACTTGCAAATTTGTTATAAATATCTGAAATTACTTGGAATTGCGCGCGCTTTCTGGATCTTAAATATAATTTTCCAGTTAGGGAATTTCACTATACACATTTTAATGTCTCTCAGGAGTTTTAGTGTACAAACAATTTGTATTACTAGATATTACAGAGAATTCGTTTGTACAACAGAGAATTCTTTCGCAGTTAATGGAAATTTGTCGGAATTACTGTACATTTCTCAAAACTAAAATTGTACCAAGAAATATCTTGGAATTACTGAAAATTTTTTCGACCTTTTTTTTTCAAATTACCAAATAATTTCTGAAAATTTCTGAAATCACTTAAATGCATTTGCACGCCCTTTCTGAGAAATAAAATTTGTGAAAAATACTTAGAATTCCAAAGTAATTGCCTAGTTTTGAAATTTTAGAATAAAAATTGTACGGTGCGGTTTTACTCCTCGGGGAATGTCACTCTGGAATTTTCGTGTACAAGCAAATTATATCATACAGGAGATTTCTTGAAATTAATGAAAATTTTATAAATTTAACAAGAAATTTCTTAGAAATATTTGGAATTACTTGGATATTTCTTAAAAATAACTGAGGTACTTGGAAATGTGCGCACTTTCTGTGAATATTTTAAATTAGATTTTATAATTACTTCTCCTATCTACTACTATCTCTTACTATAATCTACTACACTAATTACTTACTATAAACTACTACACTAATCTCTTACACTAATCTCTTACTACTACTCTTGTGTTTTTTTCTATTATAATGGTTGCTGATTAAGAACTAATACGATAACTAGAACAATTATCGTATATCCGGACACGCAACTTAAGATGAGCTTAATCTTTTTTTTTAACAAAAAACAAGCTGTAAAAAAGGGTTAGAAATATGTGCTACTATTAGTACCTTTGCAACCTACATATTTTTCTTAAGCTGAGCTTAGTCCTCTTTTTCTTCAAAGGGAATTGTTCTCTTTGTGGAAGCTGTAAGTGTGGCTTAATCTTAAATAAATCTCAAAGTTGATTGTTTCTGTTTTTTTTATTATAATGGTTGCTGATTAAGAACTAGAAAAATTATCGTATATCCGGATACGCAACTTAAGTAGAGCTTAATTTTTTTTTACAAAAAACAAGCTATAAAAAAGAGTTACAAATGTGTGCTACTATTCGTACCCTTGCAACCTACATGTTTTTCTTAAGCCGAGCTTAGTCCTCTTTTTCTTCATAGGAAATTGTTCTGTTTGTGGAAGGTGTAAGTGTGGCCTAATCTTAAACAAATCTCAAAGCTGATTGTTTGGGTTTTTTTCCATTGAAATGGTTGCTGATTAAGAAATAATACGATAACTAGAATAATTATCTTATATCCGGACACGCAACTTAAGTTGAGCTTAATCTTTTTTTTAACAAAAAACAAGCTGTAAAAAAGGGTTAGAAATATGTGCTACTATTAGTACCTTTGCAACCTACATATTTTTCTTAAGCTGAGCTTAGTCCTCTTTTTCTTCAAAAAGAATTGTTCTCTTTGTGGAAGCTGTAAGTGTGGCTTAATCTTAAATAAATCTCAAGCTGATTGTTTCTGTTTTTTTCAATTATAATGGTTTCTGATTAAGAACTAGAATAATTATCGTATATCCGGACACGCAACTTAAGTAGCGCTTAATCTTTTTTTTTAACAAAAAAACCTGTAAAAAAAAGTTACAAATGTATGGGTACCAAGCATAACTTAATCCCGAGTTTAATCCTCAGCAATTCTCTCGGCAATTCCCAAAGCCCATTTTTGTGTAAAAAAGAAATCTAGATCTGCATAATTTTTTAAAGCTGAGATTAATCCATTTTCTTCAAGAGGTTAGGAAAATTCAAGGACTAGGATTTTTCTCTTTTTATAAAAAAAATATAAACAGTGTTATAGGTGCTACGATTATAATTTGCCTAAATATAAATAAACTTTAAAGCAAAAGAAGTTAGTTCAGGTAAATCTGCTCGATTTCAGACGTAACTTTCTAATTTTTTTTTTCATTTTTGTCTTGTGCAAAATCAACAAATATCTCTTTTTCCTCTAAAATGATAGATCCATTTTTGTTAGCCTGTAAAATGATTTTTGTTGTAACATACGTGTTTTTCTTAAACTGAGCTTAATCCTTTTTTCTTCAAAGAAAACTGTTCTCTTTTTGGAAGCTGTAAAAAGGATCTAAGCGTTTGTAACCAAAAAGCGTGGCTTAATCTTAAGTAAATCTCAAAGCAGGATTCCTTCTGTATATTAAAGTTATGTTGATGGCTAATGAAGGACTAGAAAATATCTTATGTGCAGCTTAATCCTTTATTTTAGCAAATACATACCTTTATTTTTGTTTTCATTTTCAATCTGATCACTTTTGACTTCTAATTCTTCAACGAGAATTATTCTTTGTGGAAGCTGTAGATAAACATTTGGAACTACGAAGTGTGGCTTAATCCTAAATAAATCTCAAAGCAGTATTTTTAACTATTTCATCAATTTTCCAAGAAAACGCAAAGACCAAGCTATAAGAATGTTTAATAGTTTTGATAGGAAACTAAATTCTACATCTAATGATACTATAAAATACAGGGTGTCTAATTTAAATTAAACGAGTTATTACTGTTTGAAGTTTGCAATAATTTGGTGCTCATTTATTGACATTCGGTGCACAGTAGTTAATATTTAATATACACCGCAAAAAATCCAATGTACTATTAGCCCACCAGCCAATTTTGGTGGTTGAAAAGAAACCAAGTGCTGAGATTTTAAACATTTAATTTGATGCTGCATTTTCAAAATCACGAATATCTGAAGAACGGTACGGTTTAGATGCCATAAACCTTAATAAAACTACCTTTACTTTTGTCCGTAGGTACCGAAAATACATTAATATACTAAGTGTCTCATTTAAAAAAATACAACTTTAATCAAGTTTATACTTTTGGGACTACCTGTATACAATGACAATAATTTTAAAATGTACTTCCAATAGACCCCCATCCATTCCATATACAAAACTTTTTTAAAATCTAAAAGTTTAGCCATAATCTTCCGTGTCGAGTAACGTGAATCACCCTGTATATACACAGTACCCATTATATGTGGCTAACGTCCTTGTTGCCAATGAATAGGAACAGGTTTACAGGTATAGGATTGAATAAAACCAGCTCTCGTAAAAAAATTGCCAGGCAACCTTTTTATCCTATTCATACACAGTACCCCTGTGTTACTGGAGAGTTCTCGGAATTACTGTAAATTTCTCAAAACTACTGATTTTTTTTTGCAATTACCAAATAATTTCTGCAAATTCCTGAAATTTATTAATTGGTTTCTAAGATATACAATTTGTGAAAAATACTTAGAATTCCAAAGTAATTCCTTAGTTTTGGAATATTAGAATAAACATTGTAAGATGGGGTTTAATTTTTCGAGTAATGTTGCTCTGAAATTTTTATGTGCAAGCAAATTACATCGTAATAGAAATTATAGGGCATTTCTCGGAATTACTGAAAATTTGTACCAAGAAATATCTTGGAATTACTGAAAATTTTTTCGACCTTTTTTTTTGCAATTACCAAATAATTTCTGAAAAAATGCATTGACTTACTTGGAGTTGCGAGAGGACTTTCTGAGTAATGCAGTTTTGTGAAAAATACTTAGTTTCAAAGTAATTTCCTAGTTTTGGAATTTTAGACATGCAGATATTAAACCAAGGTGCGATTTTACTCATCAAAGAACTCTACACTCTAGATTTTTTTGTGTAGTACTCGGAAATATATGCCGTCTCAAATTATTATGGACTGGGGTGTGCCATGGAAAACATTGAAATATGACATTGAGTGAATTTGGCAAGTAAATGAGGTTACAAATTTGACAAATGTCTAGTTCATTCATGAAATGTTGCCAGATTAATGTTATGAAAAGATATATTAAAATATACAAAATAAAATAAAAGGCTTGTTGTTACAAGCATAGATGTTATGAGTCTAATCATACAACTAGGTAGTTGGGTATCAGGAAACAATAATAAATAGCTGGTGTAAATACATTTTTTTATTTAAATGAGTGGCAAATAACAAAAAAATGACATAGGTATATGCTAGAACATCATCATAATTTGGTGCTTAACATGAAACCAACAGAAAAAAATATATATACAACAAACAAACAAACAAACAGAATTGGCATTTGAACAAATTCAGCCCTCCTAAATTGTTTTCCGATCTTTGATGATGTGGTCCAATGAATTTTTTTATTTTAGGCTTTTGCAGAACTTGTTTCCAGGCTGAATTTTGGACCGCAATTTGCTCTTTTCTGTTTAAGATGTTTTTGTGCCTAAAGGTATCAACGGCTTTTCTGGTTACTCTCGGATAATAACTCTGCGATTGATGATTGAAGAAATCCATCTTGTTAAAAGGATGACAGGCATTTCTTGACCTTCAGAGAAAGCGTACTCTGCTGCTGCTGACGTTTGTGTTTATCCCAGCCTGTAACACCTTTTGTGTTCCGTAATTCTCTGCGTATGTTAATACTGAGTTTTGTGGTGTCAATACCAATTGATACAATGAGTCACAAACCATATCTGCATGAAATCTTATTATCACATTTGTGCAGGAATGTCAAACAATTCTCTTGCTAAACTTAGAGTTGTTTGTGACCCTAAACAGGTAATTTTAAAATCAGAAGAAGCGACAATAAATATTTCTTAGTTCTCATCTTGGTTTAGAGGCAACATTTTCTGATGCTTTTAATTCGTGTTTTGCATTCAACTTTGTGTATATATCCCAAACCAAACTCTGCATAGGTAGTCTAACATTCTTGCAATAGATACTTAATGTTTGGCAGTGTGGTTTCGCTACAGGGGGAAATCTGTGCAATTGAGATATGTTAGCTTGTTTTATAGTAGCCTGAATTGAGTATTTAAAAATAGGAGAGAAATTTTGCCTTCGCCACTTTGTCCACAAATTTTTATTCTTACACAATCGGCGGCTACGACCACCTCCCATATGTGCAACATCTTATCTTTAATAGTTACTGTATCATGGATATTAGGTTCTAAACTTACTCCATTATCATTGTCAATATAATCATAGAAACAAATGGCAATGGTTTATTGTAAGAAATTCTATAACAGGAACACTGTACTCTGGACAAGTTGTGGATTTTATTTGTAGGCACAGTAACGATCTAATTTTGGCGAACTAGAAAAGAACAGTCGAGTGGAACATCTTTATAAGAAGATAGACACCTTTAGAAGAGAACACGAAGAATGAAATAATAAATATTTTTTCACATAATATTCATAATAACTATATAATCTGAAGATGAATTTAACTTTATTACCATACATCAAGCCGACATTACCCCAATCGTTCAAATTCCGCGAATTGTTGTGAATTCACACTCTCGATCATTCATTAGGAATAGAAAGATAGTAATATGTCTACCTTATTACTTCTATCTTCTTAAGAAAGAGGTGCTTCTGCATATTCCTTTAATTGTCTATTAAGTTAGCTCCAAAGTATGATGATGTTCGGACGTTCGAGCTTATATCAGTCGTCCTTTATTTACCAAAATTAAAAAATGTCATGAACTAATTATCAATTTTAATATCCTGGGGGTTTTTTACCTCCCCTACCCATTTCATGATTTTGCTTCTTTCTACTACTCATACTGCCTACTTATGGCAGGCTCGGTATTTTGAATGATTGATACTTAATTTTTAATTAATTTGGCAACGTTCTACAAATAATTTAGATATTTGTCAAATTTGTAACCTCATTTACTTGCCAAATTCACTCAATGTCTTTGTCAAAAATTTTTACAGGGGCAAAACATCTGTTTTCCATGGCACACCCCAGTCCATAATAATTTGAGACGGCATATACATTTCCTACATGATAGCATATGAAAATACTAGAAAATTTCTCAGACAAAACAAAGACATAATAGTGGTCAGGGCTGACAAATGTTCTATTGTAGTTATGACGAAGGAAGGCTATGCAAAAACGATGAATGACTTAGTACAGGACAAAAACACATAAGTTATTAAACAAAAACCCAACACCAACTTTGAGGTGTGAGAAAATTCTAAGTAGAGTAACAAAAACAAATATTGAACCTCTTTCCTTTTATTATAGCCCCGATTAAGTTTAAGTAAATTAGACGAAACGTCGGGGAAGAAGCTGTAGTGTTATTGTTGCCTTTGGTCCCGATCCGCCAATCAACCACTCAAACTTAGTTAATATTGCACTAAGCTACATGTCACCAAAAAAAAAAGGTCTCGAAATAATTTTCGCTGATGTTTTGCAGCTGCCTTGTGCACTTCCTAATTGTACCTTGGCTGTTCATATTACCCCTCGGTGCCAAAGTGTTATCGGAAGAGCCTGATGGAATACTAGTATTTCTATTTGTTTCCCTCATAACTTGGATACACTTGGCTGCCTATAAGTCGGTAATAAAATATCAACCTGAAACTCTCCAAAACTTGAGTAAATCAATATTCCAGGGGCTAGGTAACTTAGCCATCCATTGGCTACACCACACCAAATCTCACCAGGTGAAACAAGATGAGCCTGTCGAAGAAGAACATAGTTCCATTAACGGTTGCTTGGGAAATACCATCGAGTGTTCGTTATTCCCTCCTCGCAATGACTTTGCGTATTTTATAGCTCTAATGCGGTCAGAGGTTAAAGGCCGTCAGAAAGAGTAAGTATAGAATCCACTTTTGTAATTTTTTCTAATCGTTGCTCGCTTCTTAGGATGGTAGCGAGGAGAAAGCCAAAAAACCAAAACGTGATTATACAGACTTTAAAATGTAAGTTTTCAGTGTTGGGTAATATTAATTGCTGATTATTGAATGTAACCAGGTATGATGTTAATCAAGCGGAAACTGAGCGAAAAAAAGGAAGGCCAAGCGACTTCTTCTGACGAGGACGACCAGCAGCTCATAAGCGAACATTTTGACGATGAAAGTGACGATAATGGCGTTGTGAATGACGTTGATAACGATCAGTTGCCCAAAGTTAAAAGGTGTGACAAATTACTTCGATTTTCCGATGGAGAAGCCAATGACATGAAGGAATCGTCTGAAAATCCTCCTACCGAAACTGAAGCCGACGACAATGAAGCAGAACTGAAGTCAGTTGATTTGGAATCAAAAACCACCAGTGAAGTGGCACAAGAGATCGTGGAGGGTATTTGCAGAAAAGCGACATTAGACGGCGGTGATCTGAAGCCCTATCAGGAAAAGCAAGGTAAAGAAGGCGCAGTTATAAGATCATGCCCCGTGGCAAGTACTTGCCGTAAAGGAGAACATTCTAAGATCGAGTAGAAAACCTTTGGGAACTTCAAAAGTAAATGAAGTTGTTTGTCATTTTTCGCTACTGAATGCCTAATTTTTCAGATTATTCCTAAAGAAATGTGCTAATTGGATGAAGTTTTGATTTTGAATAAATTTTTTATGAATAACTGAGTTTCATTCCATTTAGACAGAGATTAAAACGTTTCAAAATACTGATAAGTCCTTTTTTTCAGTAAAGAATTATGATTGTCTTCTCTAACCATGCATACATTTTAACTTTTTATATTGGATGGCAGCATTTTCTTATTCTTGTTCTTAATCCGTCGTTGAACATGAGTAGTTTGAAATGTGGTAACGCACTTGGTTGATAGTATATTTACGTTCTTTAATGGTTTCGATGAAACTATGTACTCCAGTTTCTTGCGAAATGGGAACGCGGTCCTAAAGTTACAAAAGTCAAGTTCAATTAGTTAGGGTTAACCGAAGGGTTAACAGATGTAGGTTAACTTACGGCAATTTTGCCAGCTTTTAAATGTATATATGTGGGGCCCAACAAAACCTCCGGCCTGGGTGTAAGTGTATGTGTGTGAAAATGGGGCTTAGGGGGTGGCGCCCGAAGAAATTTACTACCAGCTTGGACGTCAAACGGTCAACATCAACAGGCCCCCCCCCCCACGCACAATAAGCGTTACAACTAACTGAACAAAATACAATTATTTATTTCTACAACTTTAACAATCTTTTATATTTCTATCTTCACTTGCTTTATACTTCTATGGTTTGCTCTTTTCTCGCTTCTCCCCTAAATCAAAGACTGACTTATGTGGGCCGTCACGTTTAGGGTTCTTCCCAATCGTAGTGTAGTTTAGGCTTAGTTTACCTCTTTAAAGCCAGCCGAGTTTGTTCTGGGCTTTCATCTTTATCTTTGATCAGACCACTTGGTGAATTTTCTCAAGTTCTGCCTTGGTGAGCTGTACAGCAAATCTACCGGAAATCTTAACCCAAAACCATTGGCGGTGTCTGCCCAGTTGCGTCACTGTAGCACTTCCATAGGCCATTAGAAGTAGAGGTAAGTATTGGTATCAATTCTATTGGTAATCATTCACCAAATACTGCTCTATGGTCCTCCCAAACCTTTAAACCATGCCCTGTGATTGTGCATGCGATGGAGTTTTAAACACAATTTGACAATTTGAAATTGCGGCCTAGGTCCGAATTCCGAGTCCAACAAGACTCCAAACCTGCTGAAGACCTGTACTACCAACACTTTGGCCTCCTCATTAGGAATGATATTACATTTACTGCAGTAATCCATGTCAACCCAAATCTACTTATTGCCATGGTAATTTTCCAACTACATTAAATGCAGTTCTTTCAAAAGGAGCGCCAACATTGCATTAGAGCATTTTTCCTTTCGATCTTCTTGCTGACTCTCTCGTTGGTCCACAAATGTCATACTTTCGGTACAAATACTGAACGTCTACATAGCTATGTAGAACCCTTTCTGAAGCTTTGCCAAGGTCTTATTTACCCCAAAGTGTCCGCGGGATGTTCTATTTTGGATTTCTGCGAAAAATAGAGTTTATAAGACTGTGAAGGCTTTCACGGCCGGTCAAAATACAATATAAAGTGTTTTCCGGGCTTTGAAGCCGTCGTCCAATAGAATTTCTTACTGACGCTTCGTCTACAGCTGCGGCAGTCATTATCAAAGGTGAGGAGGCAATGGGCGACATGATCTCCCGTGCTTCCCGACGTTGATTTATTCGACTAGTACTGGCGTGGAGTTTCGGGGCACTTGAAGCATGCCGTAGAATTCGCTTCCAATCTGCATTTAGAAACGTATTTTCCTCCTTCGTGTTGAGATTGGCGTTTAAAGATGTTAATGGCCTTTCTCGTTAGTCTCGGATAGAAACGCTGTTGGACCACCTTGTTGCAAAGGATGTCGTGACCTTTGGAGAGAACGTGCTCTGTTACTGCCTACTTTTGTGTTTGTCCCAGCCTGCAACTCTTCTTGTGTTCCGTAATCCTCGTGTTGACACTGCGTTTTTTGGTGCCAATGTACACCAAGCCACAGCGGCATGGAATTAGGTAAACTCCGGGTGCTGATTGAGGATCACTGCGGTCTTTGCCCGTTACTTTGCGGATGCATGGTAGACTAGTCCATCCGTGTTTTTCTTCATCTTCTCCCATTGTTACTTCCTGGCGCTCTACATTCCTTTGACGGACGGCGCTATCGAACTCGTGTTTGCTGTACCTATTCCAACCAAATGCTCTTTCCAGATACTTCATTTCCTGTTCCAAATCAGCCGGTCTTGGGCCTGAACCGGTTTGGGTATCGTAAGAGTGGTATCGATGAGAGCAATAATCCCGATGACGGACGAACAGACTGAACCTTACTGGATAGACAGCCCAGGCCTTGACCACTGAAAGGCGTTCATACAAGGACCCTGTGAGAAAAGGACAAAAAACTTATTAAACTCGAAAGACAACAGCTCAAAGCCGCTATCGGCTTATACACTGTCGATTAAAACACCACATGCATAGGATAGGCCGGGCAGACAATGCCGAATGCAGGCCGTGCATGGAGCATGATGATACTGTAGAACACATCCTGAGTTAATGTCCTGCAGTTGAAAGATTCGGAAGAATACACATCCGACCACCGGACTTCCACAAAATCTCACTCAACAAGATAATGGACTTTCTAAAAGGACTGGGTCTACTGATTGAAACTTTATTTGAAATTGAGGCACAATAGATCTTGTAAGTCGCGGTGCACGCCCCCCCCCCCCATCCTCTCTTGGGACCACTCATTTGGAATCAATCAACTCTACAAATAACCGAGATCTCCAGGGTCAAGCACGAAAAACATTAAATAAATGAAGCCGAAGTTTCAATGACTGACGAAAGTCTTCTTTAATTCAAGAACCACAATCCAATAATTACAATTCCAAAAAGGGTCCAAGAACTTCAATGTCATATCGTTCTAACCATAGCATAAAAGAAATATCATGTGATCATTTAAAAAAATATCAAGTAGGCCAGGGAATTAGAACACTAGGAATTTTTTGTCAAAATGCTAATGCTAATTGAATCATTATTAAAAGCGAGAGTTCCAAAGTTACTCTAGGTCTAAATGCAGCCATTCTATACTCTGTACATTCTAGAGAAGGTAAAAGCTATTTAAGCCTGATTCTAGAAGTAGGCATATCTTCATTAAGCTCTCACCTTTCAAACAAAACTCACTAGAGTTAAATGTGTTCTAAATGTGCAATCAACTCGAATTTGTTTTTTTTTTTAGTTTTGGTTCCTACTTATGGAAAGAATATTAATTAAGGCACTTATTGTAAAACTTACTCTAAAGTTGTTGAAATTTTTTAACTCAAGAACGTGCAAATATTTTTAAATACTTATGTTACCATATGACTAATATCGGAAACAAAACTTGCGTGGTTTAAGTGGATAAAGTTTCCATTATTTCCCCGCCTCTATTCTGCAACCCTGATGATATAAAGCTGTGTCATGGAAACTCGCCAAGGAACTAGCGCTTTAGGTAGGTGGAAACTAAGCAAACATCGAAGGAGCTAGACAGCTTCTCCTTGCCTTAGTCCCTGAAAAGGAGAGAACCAAAAGCGACCCTCAGCTAAAGCAGCAACACCCGGAAAACTCACCCGCATAAATTTCCACATTCTAGAGTTTCCCGGAGTTCCACTTTCAGGAGAAATTAATCGGGGCGGCAGAAACGCGAGTGCGGAATAGCTGCCTTTTTCAGCAGCTGCAACTGGAAACGTCCAGCTCGCTGGAACTTCCAGATTCTGGAGTTTCCCGGAGTTCCAGTTTCAGGAAAATTTAATCAGGGAAACAGCAGCTTTAGGGTGTGTGTGCTTATGTACAAAACGCTGGCGCGAGATTCGATATCAAAAAATCAATAGTCCTGCGCCCTGCGCCCTTGGACCTTGCACGCCGGCCGCAGGCTTTCCCTGAATCGTTCGTTGTGTCTCGCGGTTGTTCCTGTTACCCTGTTAATAGAAATCCTTATCATGGAAACTCCCTAAGGAAAAGGGCTTTCCGGAGTTGCATATATTTATGCTGGTTCTCGAAATATGAACGCTCTTTCCATTAATTTCGTTTGGGTGCTTGCTTGATTTCAAGTTTAACCTGAATTGTAAAAGTGAGGACATCTCGTGAAATCTTTAGATACCTTTCATTGATTTTTACATTGTCTATATAAACCTAGTCTAGTGGCTTAATTTCTTCTATTTAGCCAAAACTATAATAGATGTCGCTCGAAGATTGAATCCTAAAATATTTCAAATATTTCATAAATTAAGAAATTCTACTGCAGCCCCATCTACCTGCCTGTTGGGTCTGTGCGATAAGGTAAAGTAAACATAATTTGCGGATCTCCACGCTGCCATGGCGATTTTCTTGACGGACTTTAGTATGTGTATTTTTTTTTCGACAGTATACTACAAGACCGTATTTTGCCTTTTTGTTAACGTAGTTTTATGTGTATGAACATGCAGAGTGCCCCAAGGAGGTGTCACAACTCTTAGTCTAAATTAGAAAAGAACATCTATCTGTTATGTATGAAAAAACCATATAAAATTGTTTTTCTACTATTAGCTTTAATCTGCACCATATTATTATCATATTTGTTGAGCGTTTGTAAAATATTACCCATTCACTTATTTTTGTCATCTAGTTACATTTGAAACCTTCATTTTTTTTATACTCATCTCCTTTTAGCGCATGTTGAGAAGATACGATAAAAAAGTCAAAGTCAAATTTCCAACGCCTACTTGACGAAAATATTAAGTGAATGTCTTATAGATTTTATTGGTCTGTTTTAAACAATAAAAGCCAAACACGAAAATATAATGACATAACATATTTACTATTAAACAGTGAAACTTCAAATTACAATAAACTGAAAACTAAAATAAATAATCAAAATGCCCTCCTTTGGCATCCGCACCTTCAAACAATGTAAGTAGATAAATTGAATTTCATCCTTTTTAAAAACACGTTTAACACTCTGTATTTTCGTAACAAAGCATTTTTGGATTTTGGATTATTAAGAAAACTACCATTATTTTTGAACAATACAATCAGATTCAAAATTGGGTAAAAATTGATTGAAAATAAAAAATTAACAAAACTTAAATTTTCTAACAAAGTAGAGCAAATTCACATTGAAAAATAAAAAAATGGCGCATTTTTCTTTTGTTTTTGTTTAAAAAATTGATTTTATCTCAAAATGGGACAAAATGGTAACAATGGAAACGTTCCGAAATTTCCGAAAACAACAAGATCAGATCTCTAAAAGTCAGTTGTTTTTGTTTAAACATTAATTTCTTTTCTAAATGGGATAAAATCGAGTCAGGTTTCCGAATTTGGGAATAATTGGAAAAAAAGCATTTCTTTAATAGAATCATTAAAAATTAAAAGAATTCAAGAAAAATAATTTATAGGACAAAGTCTAGGAAATTCCAGTAAAATGGAAATGGAAAATAAAATGGTAATTGTATTATTTGATCAGAAATGATTAAAATTTTCTTTAAGAGTACAGTCGTGTAATTCAGTTAAAATCATCCAAAATTCCTCACACTCAAAAATTTAATTCCTTAAAGTAGAGAATTGAGTAAATTTAATTTTTCGAAAAAAATCGAGGTGAAAAAACTCTCCTAATTATGACTCACCCTGTATACATCGCGATTATAAACTACTTATGACCTTCAATCTGAGATCCCTCAGCTCTTTCTTTTTCGGGATTTAAACTTGGAGTTTGGGTAATAATAAGTTACTTTACAACGTTGGTACTATTTTTCCTTTAATCGACTGAACAAAGTAGGCAGTACAATCTAAAGTGTTTTCCGGGATTTTAAGCAATGGTTCAATGGAATTTTTTTCTGACTATTCGTCTACAGCTGCATCTACGTCTGCAGCTGCGTCATGGAAACAGACTTAGGTTGGAATGGATATAGCAAGCACGAGTTCGATAGGCCCGTCTGTCCAAAGAATATAGAGCGCAAGGAAGGAACAATGGAAGAAGATGAAGAAAAGCGCGGATGGAATAGTCTAGCATACGGGGTGCTTTTCCTCGTCGTATATAGCTTTTCCTCGTCTTAATAATATAAGATTTTGATTGCTACCACCCTCCCTAACTTTCCTTTTAATAAGAAGAATTATTGATAAAGGAGCAGGAACTGGGTGAACAGTATACCCCCCTTTAGCAAGAAATATTGCCCACGAAGGTGCTTCTGTTGATCTTGCCATCTTCAGCCTTCATATAGCGGGGGTATCCTCTATTTTAGGTGCCATTAGTTTTATTTCTACCATTATTAATATACATCCTGTAGGAATAAAACTCGAACAATTATCTCTATTTACATGAGCAGTTAAAATTACTGCAGTTCTTCTTCTTTTATCACTTCCAGTTTTAGCTGGAGGAATCACCATATTATTAACAGATCGAAATTTTAATACCTCATTTTTTGATCCTGCAGGTGGGGGTGATCCAATTCTTTATCAACATTTATTTTGATTCTTTGGACATCCAGAAGTTTATATTTTAATTCTTCCTGGATTTGGAATAATCTCTCATATCATTAGCCAAGAAAGAGGTAAAAAAGAAGCTTTTGGAGTTTTAGGAATAATTTATGCCATAATAGCAATTGGTCTACTAGGCTTTGTAGTATGGGCTCATCATATATTTACTGTTGGTATAGATGTTAATACCCGAGCATATTTCACTTCAGCTACTATAATTATTGCTGTACCAACAGGTATCAAAATTTTTAGATGAATAGCAACCTATCATGGAGCACAAATTTCTTCTAGACCTAGATCTCTTTGATCCTTAGGATTCTTATTCCTATTTACTATAGGAGGACTTACAGGAGTAGTTCTAGCCAATTCTTCAATTGATATCATCCTCCATGACACTTACTATGTAGTAGCCCATTTTCACTACGTTTTATCAATAGGGGCTGTTTTTGCTATTATAGCTGGACTAGTACAATGATTCCCTCTATTTACTGGTCTTACCCTAAATAATAAATATATAAAAATTCAGTTTTTATCAATATTTTTAGGGGTAAACTTAACGTTTTTTCCCCAACATTTTCTAGGATTAAGAGGTATACCCCGACGATACTCTGATTATCCTGATGCCTATATTCTATGAAACATTATTTCATCAATTGGTAGATTAATTTCTCTAGTTAAGAGTATTTTACTTTGTTTTTATTTTATGAGAAAGATTTGTCGTTAAACGACACTCATTAACTCCACTTAATTTAGCCTCCTCAATTGAATGATTACAAAAATTACCCCCAGCAGAACATAGATATAATGAACTTCCAGCACTAACAAACTTCTAATATGGCAGAATAGTGCTTTGGGTTTAAACTCCAACTATAAAGATTAAATCTTTTTTTAGAAATTGCAACATGAAAAACTCTTTTGCTTCAAGATAGAGCTTCCCCATTAATAGAACAATTAACCTTCTTTCATGATCATACACTTCTAATTTTAATTATTATTACTATCCTAGTTGGACAAATATTATTTTCCATATTATTTAATAAATTTACTCATCGATTTCTTCTTGAGGGTCAACTAATTGAAATAATCTGAACTATTCTGTCCGCTTTAATTCTAATCATTATTGCACTACCTTCCCTTCGTCTACTTTATATTTTAGATGAAAATTTAAATCCTATAATTTCTATTAAAAGAATTGGGCATCAATGATACTGATCATATGAATACTCAGACTATAAAAATATTGAATTTGACTCTTATATAATCCCCTCTAATAATTTAAACCCATTTAATTTTCGCCTTCTTGATGTTGATAATCGATTAGTTGTACCCTTCAATACTCAAATTCGAATTCTAACTACATCAACTGATGTAATTCATTCCTGAGCTATGCCATCTCTAGGAGTTAAAATTGATAGAACTCCAGGACGCTTAAATCAATCTAACTTCTTTATTAATCGATCAAGAATCTTATATGGTCAATGTTCAGAAATTTGTGGAGCAAATCATAGATTTATACCTATTGTTATTGAAAGAATTAGTCCAAAATCTTTTCTAAACTGAATTCAATCACAAAACTCATTAGATGGCTGAAAGCAAGTAATGGTCTCTTAAACCTTTCTATAGTAGAATAGCACCTACTTCTAATGAAGAATTTAGTTAAACTATAACGTTAGCTTGTCAAGCTAAAATTATTATTAATATAATAATTCTTAATTCCTCAAATAGCACCTCTTAGCTGAACCATCTTATTAATTTTCTTTTCAAGACTACTCATCCTTTCAATCATTTTAAATTTTTACTCATTCATCTATTCACCAAAATATAAAATAAAATTTAGTAAAACCCTAAGAATTAACTGAAAATGATAGCAAATTTATTCTCTTCTTTTGACCCCTCAACTTTCCCATCCTTTTCAATAAATTGAATTAGATCTATCCTACTTATTATTATTCCATCAACTTTCTGATTAATTCCTTCCCGCTGAAGAATAATTTGAATAAAACTAATTACAATTATACACAGTGAATTTAAAATTTTAATTAAAACCCCTAGGTTTAAAGGAAGAACTCTCTTTTTTGCAAGATTATTCTCTTTTATTATACTAAATAACTTTCTAGGTCTATTTCCCTATGTTTTTACTAGATCAAGACACATAACTTTCACTCTCTCATTAAGACTACCCCTATGACTCAGATTTATTTTATTTGGATGAATTAATAATACAATTCATATATTTGCCCACCTTGTTCCCTAAGGTGCCCCTAGTGCCCTCCTTCCCTTTCTTGTTATTATTGAAACTACAAGAAATATTATTCGACCAGGAACTCTAGCTATTCGACTAACAGCTAATATAATTGCTGGACATTTATTATTAACTTTAATAGGAAACTCAGGACCAAGATTAAATACACCTATTTTAACTATTTTAATTTTTGCCCAAATTTTACTTTTAACCCTTGAATCTGCTGTAGCTATTATTCAAGCCTATGTCTTTTCAATCTTAACAACTTTAAACTCTAGAGAAGTAATTTAATGAAACAAAACCATCCATTCCACCTTGTAGATCAAAGACCATGACCATTATGTGCATCTTTCAGAGTTTTTACAATACTTATAGGAACAATTAAGTGATTTCATCTATATAATAGAGATCTATTCATTTTTGGGACTCTTTTAACTATCTTAATTTCTCTCCAATGATGACGTGATATTGTCCGAGAAAGAACCCTTCAGGGACACCATACTTTAAAAGTAACAAAAGGCTTACGATGAGGAATAATTCTATTTATTATCTCCGAAATTTTTTTCTTTTTTGGATTCTTCTGAGCATTTTTCCATTCAAGCCTTTCTCCAAGAATTGAATTAGGGATAACCTGACCCCCAAAAGGAATCAAACCCTTTAACCCTCTAGAAATCCCACTATTAAACAAATTAATTCTTTTAACCTCAGGATTAACTATTACTTGAGCTCCTCACAGACTAATAGAAAATAATTTTAATCAAGCTCTTCAAGGACTTACTTTAACTGTAGCCCTAGGATTTTATTTTACCCTTCTTCAAGGATTTGAATATCTAGAATCTCCATTTTCTATTGCTGATAGAGTCTATGGATCCACATTCTTTATAACAACAGGACTTCATGGCCTTCATGTAATTGTAGGCTCAAGATTTCTATTTATCTGTTTAATTCGACTTTACAAGAACCATTTTTCTTCTATTCACCACTTTGGATTTGAAGCAGCAGCTTGATATTGACAATTTGTTGATATAGTATGATTATTCCTTTATATCTCTATTTACTGATGAGGAAGCTAAATAACTACTTATATAATATAATTATTTATCTTTAACTTCCAATTAAAAAATCTAGATACTCTAGTATAAGTAATCTATATTATCTTTTATTTATCAATTATAATTTCTGCAATTTTATTAATATTAGTCATTATTTTAAATCTTATCTCAAAAAAATCATTTTATGATCGTGAAAAAAGAAGACCATTTGAGTGTGGATTTGATCCCAAAAATTTAGCTCGTCTCCCATTTTCACTTTATTTCTTCCTGATTGCAATTATTTTTGTAATTTTTGATGTTGAATTAACCCTTTTTCTACCGCTTATTCAAATTAGTCAATCCTCAAGATTAATTAACTTCTTCACCTGCACAAGAATATTCTTACTCATCTTACTTTTAGGCCTTTTCCATGAATGAAACCAAGGTGCTTTAAATTGAGTAAAATAAAAGGATAATAGTTTAAATAAAAACATTTAAGTTGCATTTAAAAAATATTATTATTAATTTATCTTAGGCGGAAAACAAACCAATTGTATTTAGTTTCGACCTAAAATTATGGTGAATAGTTCACCTCTGCCTACCTACCTACCTGCCTTTCTTTCTTTCTTTCTTTCTTTCTTTCTTCTCCCCATTATATTTTAATTGAAACCAAATAGAGGTATGTCACTGTTAATGATAAAATTGAGAACTTCTCCAATTAAAGAATAAAGACAAATCAGAATAAAGCTTCTAACTTTTTTTCTAAGCGGCGAACCTCCGTTTTTTATTCTTTATTTATATAGTTTAGAAAATATAACACTTTCACTGTTAAGATAGAAACGATAAGTTTCTTATAAATACCAATTCTACTCAGAGATTTTTAAATCACCTTAACATCTTCAATGTTACGCTCTAATTTTAGCTATCTAAGTAAAAATACACTACAAATAAAAGAATAATAAAAAATAAAACCCCCAATAAAAAAAATTTTAAATTAAATAAGCTTAGCCTTTGTAATAATTTAGAAGACATAACTAAAGATTCAGAAAGCCCCTTACTTCCATAATACTCAAATCACCCATGATCTATTTTTTGATAAATTTTCTTACTAAAAGACAAAAATAAAGGAGAAATCCCAATAGTAGACAACACTGGTATATTTCATATACCAACTAAAAATAAAGTAACTCTTATTGGAATTAAATTTTCATAATAAGGCTTTATTTGAATAAGTTCTCATCCAATAAATGCCCCTACTAATACTAGAAATAAAGTTATTAACTTTATGTAAAATGGTAAATAAATAAAATATGGCTCAACTATAAATACTCAAGAATAAGTTCTTCCTATAAATACAACAAAAAAAATTAAACCTAATATCCTTTTATTCATAATTTTATTATTTTTTTCTCTCGGCCTCCTTAAAACAGAAACATTATAAGTATTTAAAAAAACAAAATAAGTTAACCGAACCGAATAAGCTATAGTTAAACCAATCGAAATAAAAAAAATCATATATGTAAATCACCCTAAAAATCTTATTGAATAAACCTCAGCAATTAAATCCTTTGAATAAAACCCTGCTATAAAGGGTAAACCACATAAGGCAAAATTAGCTATCCTTATACAAACAGAAGTAATTGGAAATACCTTAACCTGTCTTCCTATCAAACGAATATCTTGATTATCTCCTAAATTATGAATAATTGCCCCAGCACACATAAATAATAAAGCCTTAAACAAAGCATGGGTTAAAAGATGAAAAAAAGCTAATTCAGAACCCCCCAAACATAAAATTGAAATTATTAACCCTAATTGAGATAAAGTTGATAAAGCAATAATTTTTTTCAAATCTCACTCAAAATTAGCAGCCAATCCAGCTATAAATATAGTAAACAAAGACAAAAAAAGAAGAATATTTATTACTAAAGGACTCAAAATCTCTCTTGATCGAATCAATAAATAAACTCCAGCTGTAACCAAAGTCGAAGAATGAACTAATGAAGAAACAGGAGTAGGAGCAGCTATAGCTGCAGGAAGCCATGAAGAAAAAGGAATCTGTGCACTTTTAGTAATAGCCGCTAAAACTAAAAAAAAGATACAATCAATATACCCTTTATTTCTAAAAAATAAAATAAAAAATTTCATCTCCCAACTCTTGCTATTATTCAGGCAATTCTTATTAAAATTGCTGCATCACCAACCCGATTAGATAAAGCAGTTAATATCCCAGCATTAAAAGATTTAACATTTTGATAATAAACCACCAAAGCATAAGAAACTAACCCTAAACCATCTCAACCTACTAAAATAGAAACCAAATTTATTCTCATAATTATTATTATTATTGAAAATACAAACATAATTATTAAAAAAATAAAACGTTTTAAATATATATCCCCTAATATATATTCTTTTGAATATCTAAAAATTAAACTAGAAATATATATAACAAACCCTATAAAAAGAAAAGATTTTCAATCTAAAAATAAAACTCCCTCCAATCTTCTATAAGATAAAAAAACTAAATTAAATTCAATAAAAATTGTATAATCATTTATAATAAATAATATTCCCGAAATTAACCTTAAAAAAGAAAATATTGATAAAACCCAACTAAAAATACTAGCATAAAAAATTTCCTAAAATAAAAATCTATATCTTTAATTCCACAAATTAAAATTTTTTATCAAACTATTTAAGCATACCCAAAGAACTAAAATTTCAGCCTTTAAAATTAATAAATTTAAAGGAACTCAATGTAAAAATAATAATAAATATTCCCGAATATTAATCTGATTAAAGGAAAAAATTCCAGAATAAAATTTCCCATGTTGAGTAAAAGAAAATAAAAATAATGAATAAACAGCTCTATAAAAAACTAAAAAAAAAATAAAAAACATAAACAATTTTCTATATAAAAAAATAGAATTAATTAATAAAATTTCTCCCAATAAATTTAAAGAGGGGGGAGCAGATATATTAGAAGAACATAATAAAAATCATCATAAAGATAATCTAGGAATAATATTTAAAAACCCCTTATTTAAATATAAACTACGACTATGAGTGCGCTCATATAATAAATTAGCGATACAAAAAAGACCAGAAGATCTTAAACCATGAGCTATTATCAGCCCCAGGGCTCCTCAAGCCCCTCATAAATTATATGTTAAGATTCCGGCTAATACCATTCCTATATGAGAAACTGATGAATAAGCAATTAATATCTTTATATCACTTTGACGTAAACACACTATTGAAATTAAAACCGCTCCAATTACAGAAATAATAATGATATTAAAATTTAAATTTATCCCAGCCTGTCCTAAGACCTTTCTTACACGTAAAAGCCCATACCCCCCTAATTTAAGTATAATACCAGCTAAAATTATAGACCCAGAAACAGGGGCTTCTACATGAGCCTTAGGAAGTCATAAATGAACTATAAATATAGGAATTTTTACAAAAAAAACTAATCTTATACAAAAATATAAAAAATTTCTATCCAAAAATCTAAAAAAATAAAAATCTATTCTAAAGCCCTCCTTATTCAAGTAAAACAATCCCAATATTATAGGTAAAGAAACTAATAATGTATAAAACAATAAATAACACCCAGCTAAAATACGCTCTGGTTGATTCCCTCAACCAATAATTAAAATTAAAGTTGGAATTAAACTAATCTCAAAAAATAAATAAAATATGAATAAATTTAAAGAAAAAAATGTACAAAACAATCTTAATAATAAAAAATAAACCACAAAAATAAACAACTTATTATAAATTTTAAACAAATTAACCTCTCCTCTAGCTAAAATTATTAAACAACAAATTCAAACCCTTAAACAAATTAATATATAAGAAAGTAAATCTATTCCAAATCCACAAGATAAATTTAAAACTTCCTCTCTAAAACTTATTTTAATTAAAATTAAAAATGATAAAACTATTCCGCATCATGCCATTAACCAAAACCCTGCAAAAAATGATAAAAACATCAAAACTACTAAATAAAAAATTAAATCCATCCTATCATAAATTATCAAATATTAAAACTATATCACTTCCGTGAGTTCGAATTAAAATTACTAATAAAGAAAGTCCTAATGCCCCCTAGGGTCTTCTCGTCTTTTATATTCATTTCAGCCTTTTTACTAAATAATAAAATTTTAAAAAATTTCAACAGAGACAGTTTTTTCCTCATCCAACCTTTCATACAAGCTTTCAATTAAAAAACTATTGATTATGCTACCTTTGCACGGTCAAAATTCCGCGACCATTTAAATTTTCATTGGGCAGGTTAGACCTTTAATTATTATCTAAAAGACATGTTTTTAATAAACAGGTGAGAAATTTATTTGCCGAATTCCTTTATTAAACCTTTAATTTACTTAAATATATATCCCTAAATTTATACTAATTCTATCATTATTACTAAAACTTTTTCAATTCAACTTATATTTTAATAAAAAACGTAAATTTTATATAAATATTATTAATTCATTAAACAGAAATAATTCACTAAAAGATAAAAACTTCTAATCCTACAAATAAAAATTCCTCTTAATAATTTTACATATCTAATTCCAAGCTCATCCCCAAAATTATCTTCTCCTATAAATAATCAATTAACTATTAAAATAATTACTTTATAGTAAATAAATTAAATTTATTTCTTAAAAAACCAGATATATTTAAAATCGAATAGCGTTTCACTACTATTTAAATATTTTAAATTTTTATTCAACAAAAAAAATCCTGTTTAAATAGCTCTTTTAAATTCGGGACTACTAAAAACTTAATAAATAATTAATAAACCCTGATACACAAGGTACAAAAACTAAATTTTTCTTTTTTCCAACAACAAATATTCTTTTACAATACTAATAATCTTTCCCTAAATATATTTTTTCTTTATTTATTACTAAAATAAATATTTTTATATAAAATTCTTAAACTCTTTTAATCAAAAGGAAATCTATTATCTTCAAACTATATTAATTAAAATAATCTTTTTAGTGTAAATAAAATGCTTTCAAAAGCTGTAGTCTGATTTCTAGATACACTTTCCAGTACATCTACTATGTTACGACTTATTTCATCTTAAAATGAAAGCGACGGGCGATATGTACACATTTTAGAGCTAAAATCATTATTTAAATTGTATTAAATAATTACTTTCAAATCCACTTTGCTACTAATATTACACTTAATATCCAAAAATAAATTTATTGTAATCCACCTCTTCTTAGATATAAGCTACATCTTGACCTGATATATTTTCTCTCTAAATCTTGAACATTTTTATTCAATAGAAATATTCAACCTACAGCGATATATAAACTAAAACCCTAAGTCCTTAAACTTATACGGGGCATACGGGGTGTTCATTATAAAATTTCTCATACGGGGTGTTCATTATAAAATTTCATCTAGTTGGCTGTGAAATGTCAAAAGAAAAAGATGGAGAAACAAAAGTCCATTTATTTTGGTTATGTCATCCTTTTCTGTCAAAATTTCATTGCCTGCTAGATGAAGCTTTATAATGAACACCCCGTACATCTACTCAATTACACGTTTAATAAGAAGGTTAAATTAGCCCAAGTCAAAATTAGACCAAATCAACAGATGAGAGTTATCAAGTGTCGCGCATTGTATGATGGTTTATTTTTATAGAAGGTGTTCATTAGAAAACGACATCTAGTTTGCGGTGAAATGTTAAAAGTAAAAGATGAAAGAAAAAAGTCCATTTGACTATGTCATCTTTTTTTTTTGTCAAAATCTAGATGCGTTCTTCTAGATGACTTTTTCTAGAAGTATTTTTCCAAGCATTTTACAAAAATTCCCATGGATTTCAGTAAATTTCAAGAATTTTACAGACATCCGTCTAATTTCAAGTATTTTCAAGAAATTGTTAAGTAATTTTAAGTATTTCAATGAAATTCCCAGATGTTTCACTAATTTCAAAGTATTTTACAGAAATTCCAAACTATTTCAACATATTATTTCAAGTGTTTTACAGACATTTTGTGTACCTCCAAGGATTTTCAAGAAATTCTGAAGCAATTCCAAGAATTTCAAAGAAATTCCACGCATTTTAGAGAAATTCTCAATTGTTTCATCAAATTTCAAATATGTTTCCAAGAAATTCTTAAGTAATTAGAAAGTATTTCAAACAAATTCCCAGATGTTTCGCCAATTTCCAAGTCTCTTAGATATTCCAAACTGTTTCAACAAATTTCAAGTATTTTACAGAAATTATGTTTAACTACAAAGATTTCCAAAAATTCTTAAGTAATTCCACGAATTTCAAAGAAATTCCGCGCATTTTACAGAAACTCTCAAGTGTTTCACAAAAATTTCGTATAATTCCGAATTTCGAAGAAATTCTTATGTAATTTCAAGTATTTCCAAAAAATTGTTAAGTAATTCAAAGAAATTTCCACGTGTGTTACCAAATTCCAAGTATTTCAGAGAAATTTCATGTATATTCGAGAAATTCTTAAGTAAGTTCAATTATTTAAAAGAAATTTCTAAGTGTTTCCTTAAATTCCACGGATTTCCTCCTACCAACTTATTATACAGGGTGTAACTTAATGATGGGCCGTAACTCCCAGGGCGCATTTCTAAACTGAATTCAAATAAAAATTTCCAGGAGAAAGGTATCGGGAGAAGGAGCCAAAATAAAACTTCTACGCTTCCGCAGAAATTGCCGACGTTTCGACGTTTATTTTACGTCTTTTTCAAGGCTAAAAAAAATGTAAAAACACAATAACGAAGACGCCATAAAAATACGCAAACACATATCACCTAACAGATTAAAAATTAAAAATTCAATTAAATAGGAATGAACTCCCTTACCTATTCCACTCAAATTGAAGAAGTTTATCGTCAGGTAGTAACGATGTTTATTGTCCATCAGAACAACCACGGGGAGTGACGTACATTGAAACAAAAACAAAAACGGACAAAGCGTGGACAAACATAAGGAAACCGTGCTTAGCAGTGTGTAGGTACCCAACGCATTAATAATAAATTTCACTTCATCGGGCGTTATCAGCCGGCAAGCCGATGCGTTTATTATTATTTTTTTCCCGTAATTTTATGGTTGATATTTATCCAAGATGTGATGGTGTATTGATTTCTGCCAACCATCCTTCCCCCATCATACAGACATAACGACATTATCCTTGCCACACACTAAGTTCCCTTCCCATATACGGAAGAATATTGTTTTAATAAATTACTGTATTGGATGCTAAGGCCTTGAACATCCATTCTGCAATTTACAAGTTGCCATTCTTACACGTGGAGAAGAACTAGATGACACTCGTGACGCTTCGAATTCCAGGGCCCGAACTAGTGCCTCGCTGATATTCCTGGGCCTGACTAGACGTAAGTGGTATCTCATGTCACTATCGCGAACTCCCTCAATGAACCTTTCAGCGGCCAATTGCGTTTGAAAACAATCAGGGGCTGATGGGTATGCCAGGTGAATTAGTCTATCTATGTCCGCCTAAAATTCTTGTAAGGATTCACCTGACTTTTGCTGTCTCATCCTCAGGTGGGCCTGGAACACGGTTTCTTTGTGCTCATTTCCAAATCGTAGTTGCAGAGAGTGTACTAAAGCTGCATAATTACTTTGATCAGCTGCCGACAAAGATTGGAGTAAATCAGCCGCTTTCCCACGAAGTGCTACCACTAATGAAGTAGCTTTCTGGCGCTCGGACCAGCCATTAGCTTTTGCAGCTGCCTCAAATTGGGTTTTATAGATTTCCCAGGCCGTAGTACCGTCATAATCGGGAGGCTTAATTTTAGCGTTGGGTGTACTAAAACTCTCTGTAGATACGTTGTCGTCCTCAAGTTGTTCCCGGAATTTCTTTTCTAGCTCGAGAACCTTCTGGTTGACAGCTTCGAGTCCTTCGTTAACGGATTGCATTATTCTTTCTTCCAATTGTTGCTCCCTAGCTGCGAAATGGCTCACTAATTCTTTTTAAAACCGTTTCTGTTCTTCCTTTTGTTCTAGATGACGTCGCTCTTGTATTTGATCACGCTTTTCTTGTTCCTCTTTTTGTTCCTTATAACGTCTTTCTTGCTCTTCCTTCTGTTCTAGATAACGTCTTTCCTGCTCTTCCTTCTGGTGTTGATAACGTTGCTCCTGTACTTGGTCACGTCTTTCCTGTTCTTCTTTTTGTTCCTTATAACGTTTTTCCTGCTCTTCTTTTTGTTCCACATAACGTCTTTCTTGCTCTTCCTTCTGTTGTTGCATAAGGGACAGCAGGGCGGCAAGTTGATCCTCCATCGCTTGATGCTTGAAACAATCTTCATTGACAGGAGAAGCTCGAGATGCAAAAGTATGCAAAGTTTGCTTACAAACCGGTCATAATATTGCAAATTGCTTTTGGTCGGGTAAATGTAAACGTTGTAACAAATCACACAATACACTTCTACACAGTAATAATTTCAACAAATTAAATCACAATCAACCTGCATATCAGCAGCATGTAAATACACCTAACACACAAGATTTACATAAAACCTCAGCAGTCGTAAATAACAATAAAGAAGATGAAACCTCTAATGAATCATTTGACCAAGCAAAAGCAACACTTATATTCTACCCAAGATAACATGTCAATTACCAATGACCTACATCAATCCAAATCATTTCATTATTCCTGAAAATATCATTTTGGCAGATGAAAATTTCTACGAACCGGGAAATATTGATTTCTTATTAGGGGCAGACATCTATTATGACTTAATTTGTACGGCAAAATTACATTTAAATAAAAATCAGCCTCATTTATTAGAAACAAAGCTAGGTTGGATTGTGTCAGGCAATTACAATCTTAACCAAACGTGCTCAAACGAAGCAAATACATATTGTAATTTTATGACTATCAGCAATTATGTCGTAAATAGCGAATGTTGTAGATTGACTAGAATATATCTGTCAACTCTGACATAAAGCGGGTGAAAATCTAAGAAGACTTTCGGACCGTCACCTGTCGTCAGATTCTTTTATATTAACAGATCTCTGAATAAGGAATGAACAAACCACTCACCAAATACTCGAAAAGACACTAATTTATTACAATGTTTATGTACAAAATTACTTTGATTTGTTACCTTGACTTGTAAATGAATGAGATTAATTTATCTAAAAAACCTAAACTAAATATGGTCAAACCTGAACAGCATAAGGCTCTAAGCTTATTTACTTAACCTTAAACTAAACCTTAAAATATCTAAACGTTAAATAAACAACGTATGTTAAAAAGAGAAATCAATTTGTGAGACGCCACTGCTCGGTATCCGATATTATCAAAAAGATAAACTCCAAACGAACGCCGCTGCGTGTTAGGCAACAGGCAATTTAATTTTTAAAGAAATTCAAAACTACTTTAGTCCAGTGAAATTACTTTAAAATTTGTAACGAAGTTACTAATTTTCTTTATCTATATATATATATAGGGGATGACAAATTAATTGTGAGATAAAACTAAACGTGGACTATATTTCGGTGTAAACGTAATTAATCCGGTGTCAAGGTAAACATACGAGGTTAACAGTCTTTGGTTAATAAGAAGATGTCAATATCTAAAGTAAAGTATTTTCTGTGAACCTCGTATGAAACTAATACCTTTGATCTCGGGACCTGCACTTGGATCCCACGGGAGAATCGAAGGGTATTTTTGTTCAGCTATAAAAGACGGCCGCATGACAGTTTTTGGGCATTCTGGCCATAGATAAGAGAGTTATATTATTACTACAGATAGGCAACTCCAATGTCACCACTCGGGATCCTGGCGCACTAGCGCCGCCTAGCGGGTGGGGCTATGAACTAATAATTGGCGGGATTTTTAAATGCCCCTTATTCCTATATTAAATGTGTATTTTAAATATTCCGAGAAGTGAGAATTACTAAAAATTATCATGAAAGAGTGCCACATAATAATTTATAGTAATTGACACATTAAATTAATAAAAACTATTACAATATATATGAAATCCATCTATGTAAATATATTTTCGACTTTTGTAAAATACATGATTATTATCAATTGATAAAAATAACATGAGAAACAATCTTACACAACGAACAAAGCTTACAACGAAGATAATTGATAATATTGGCCTCTGCACATTTAATTTAAGCAATAATAAGCATTGTATATTACTCCTTATGTAATGGTAATAATTAATCATGTATGTAATTAAACAAATTTTTACTTAGATTAAAATAGTATAGGACATATTAACGACCTGAGACATTTTATTTATCTAAATATTTTTAATATATTAAATAATATGATTGATTTGCCTTAAGGATTGAGGACTAAAGATGATTATGGAGGTCTATTTTAGTTGCATTTCGACATCGAAATTTTGCAATAAAATTTGAAATTACCAAAGAATGCTACATCCAGATCCATATGATCTAGGAAGGATGATTGACATCAATTTCGATTTCGAAAAACGTTAGAATCAGCGTTACAAACTACTATAGGTGGTTCACTGGAAAAAGTCATCTAGAAGGCTATACATGTTTAGCAGAAAAAGATGACATAATCAAAGTAGATGAACTTTGGTTCCTTCATCCATTTCTTTTAACGTTTCACAGTCAACTAGATAACGTTTTTAAATAAACACGTCCAATGAGCATTACAAAATCGTAAAAAGTGGTAAGCTTAAATAACTTGAATTTAAAAATGTTTTTTTACATAATTACAAACATAAACAGTTTTTGCTAAATTTAGTATTTTTCTTTGAAAAACCAATTACCTAGTTGAAATTTGGTGTTGAATGATATCACAAAAATTTTGCCACTGTATGATATTAATTAACACCAAATTTCAACTAAATGGTTTTTCAAAGCATACTACTAATTTAGCTGAAACTGTGTAATTTTGTGATTATGCACAGAAAACAAAAAAAATAGAAATTGAGTTTTCTCGCTTATGGTACATTTTAGCAACTTAGAGAGAAGAGCTTAGAGCAAAAGAAACTCGTGGATGGAATGATGGCCCAAATGGTGTAGGGATTGCCTAGTCTACTACTAGTCTACTACTACTAGGACAACAGCACTTTTTTAACTTAAGATACACTGTAGTTTTCAATTTTTGGTCCTTCCAGATATATAGCAATCTGACAAATTATAAAGAAACCGTAATTGAAAGGCCATGTTCAAAAAGCCCTCTATCTTTCTTAGGATTCATTTTTTGATAAGACAGTTCATCTCAAAGTGGCATGTATATATAACCACCTTCTATCTAAAATAAAAAATAAGAAAGTTACCTAAAATGGGTGGCGTTTATAATGGGACACCCTATACTTACTTAGTTTATTGAAAACAGATGTTAACAATAAACTGGGAACAACATCATTTTTAATTAAAGAGTTATTTCTGCTGCCAAGGTACTGTCCTCCCATAGATGATGGTTTGTCCTCCCATAGGGTACAAATCGTATGTGAATTCTGAAGGCGTTCAATTGGCATATTTTCCAAGCCCGGTCTTCCGATTTTAGCTCTCCAAACCTTGCGGAGCTAAAATAGTATTTTACATTATTAATATAAATAAACGATTATATTGACACAACGAAATTGGAATACAACTGTATAATCCAAACGTAAGTACTTAGGTCGCCTTCTAAATTTTCTAGTGAAAGCAAAATCAAGATCCTGTACTTGAAAAAAGAAGTGTTTCAATTCATATGGTTGGCTCATTGTTGGGCCAAACATATGAATTGAAACTCTTCTCTGGCAAAATTGAGAATAAGAGTTTAGCTTTATGACACTATCTTTAGAGATTTCGTAAACCAATCTTTTAGGTCACGCACTGCAATAACTATTAAAAGTTATATGTAGCTTATAGTTATTTATCTAAAATATCCGTTTAATGAGGTTTCAGAAGGCCCATCTTGGCAAAAATTTAAAAAAAAGTAAAAAATTCAGGTCACACCATCACAAGCTTGTATGGTAGGTTAGGTAGGTATAAAATAATCTCAGACAGTAATGCAAAGTGCATTACTTATGTATTGCCGAATATTTTAGGAAAAATCTCAAGAATACAAAACTAAATATTCATTCTGATTGACTAGGACCGCAACTCACTTAGCTACAATTTCTAATGGCTAAAAATGCATGAAATGACACTTAATTTAACAGAGGTCCCTAGCCCAAATATTTTGAGTTTACTTACCACTTTTTCTTCTTTATCGGCCTTATCCGTTCCGGATGTTGGCTATCATCATGGCAATACGCATTTTCAGGAAATTCTCCTTCTACTTCCGCAGGAAATTCTCCTTCTACCTGGCCCTCGTCTTCCCTCCACTTTATCATGCAGGAACAACTGTAGTAGACAATAGTTGACAGGGTTTCTCATAACATGGCCCAAATACTCAAGTTTGCGATGTTTTACGATATTTATGAGGGTTAATTGGCAGTTCATTCTCCAAAGGACCTCTTCGTTGGTAACTCGATCAACCCAGGAAATTCTTAGCCCTCCATCTCTTGGAAACCTATGTAATTGGGTACCGTGTGTGTATTTTATATTGGTACTGCAGTTTGGAACACAACAGTAATACATTTTGAGAAAATCTGATGAATAAAAACCGGAAAAACGTACTAAAATCATCTAATAAATAAAAAATGTATCAAATTTGACAAGAACACCGCCATGATACCATTTCAAATCGGTGCGAAATCGTAGAGTGTCATGAAACGTCGCTTGACGTGCCTCTCGTGGATGGGGCTTTAACTAAGAAAGCATTGGACGATTGCTCCCATTAGAGATAAACAGCCCTGATTCTGGCTCCGACTCTTGAAGAATCAAGAACTAAATTTAAAATCGATTAAAAGGGTAAATATCAGCAATACACTAGAGATACACCGTGCTTGGCAATAGTCGAGCCCCACGACACTTACATCGCGCCTGGTAGTAGTCGGGCCCCATTCATTACACCGTGCTTGGCAGTAGTCAGGTCCCCCCCATTCATTACACTGTGCTTGGCAGTAGTCGAGCCCCACTACACTAACACCGCGCCTGGTAGTAGTCGGGCCCCACATTATATACACCGTGCCTGACAATAGTCGGGTGTCACTCACCGTAAAACCGTTTCATTCCTGGACTTTAACCTTACCGTGTAACCCGTTATGAACCAAGATACCGTACTCACTGATCCTTCCATATCTATAATCATCTTCCTCGACCGTCGCATATCCCTCTCTGGTTGTTTGTAATATTGTGCGTTAGACAAGTTATAGATTTATAAGCAGCTCGTTGAATGTGTGTCTCTTACGTTAAATAGAAACTATTGAGCAGTCTCTTGTCTTTCACTAAAGCTCTAAAGTACTTAACAAATTGACCCCTGGAATTACCATTCTCCACTGTCTAAAGGCTTACCCGAAAGGCATTTGTGGACCCTCTACCACACTAAAACTATAAAGGGTGGCGCCCGAGAAATCCGTTGCAGCGTCACAAATTGAGGGTTCGTGCTACGTTTGATCAGAACAAATAGGGAAAGAGAGAGTCAATAAATCACAAATCACAGTGAAGCAGCACAACTCTTTTTTCGGAGCATTAATAAATAAATAGGAACATTCTGACCAATCTTCAGGGTTCTGTCCGCCAGCTTATTCTTCAATTGAGCTTGGAAGCAAGCAAAATGTGTAATTGGGCTGTAATTATAACAGTAACTGTAATCCTTCTCGAGGGTCCCAGAACTGCACCATAGGCAGGTTTTTGCTTGCAATTCAATCCAAAACACAGCTCCAGGGTCAATTGGCAGGTGCCGAGGAATTGTGACTATTGTGAGATATTTTTGAAAACAACGCGACAAGAGGGGTTGACAAAACGGTGAGACACAAACCAAGGGTGTTTTGTCAAAACTATACGAAATTAACTCATTGGTATGCGAAATTGAGCATAAAATTGCTCCCGATAAGCGATACTCTGGTGGCGACGACAGACAGACTGGCACTACTTTGGGGTTTTTTGCACTGGGGTTGTACCTTGTACAAGCACTGCTTACGTGACGCTTTTAATGTCGCTGATGGCGGTGGGCGGAGGGGGGGGGGTTTCATAGCAAGTTTTCAGGGTGGCAACTGAGAAAGAGACAGACAGACAACAGAGAACGGAGCAATAAGCATAGGCGTGCGAATATGCAAATATTTATTTTCCCTGTTGGAGATCATGTCTTCAACAGCGAAGATAATCTAAATAAACAATTAGAAAAATTTTGGCTCATTGAGAAGGCAGATAACAATGAAAGAAAATATACCAAGGAGGAGCAAGGATTGGAAACCTTGTTTACACAAACACACAAAAAGGGAGTGGATAATCATTATATAGTCACCTTACCTGTGAAGGAAGGTATACATGAACTGGGGAATTACGAGGCTATTGCAGTCCGTCGTTCTCTAAACTTGGAAAGTAAACTTCTCACATTATATCCATTTTTAGAGCAACATAATAAAGGACCTGCAAACTTTATCTTTATGGCAAGCCAGTAACGTATCATCCAAATATAACTTAATAAAATGGAGACACGGTAATTTTTTCAACACCTCTGAGATCAGTTCGTTCATCACTATTCTGGTCAATACTGGGCTGGCAGGATTGCCCATAGCTGTGCCGTCTAATTGTTCATAGAAATTCCCATCAAACTTAAAGTAACTAGTATCGAACAAAAACTCGACAATTGCACAAAACATGTTAAGAGGAATATTGGTGCATGCGGATATATAATTCCAGTTTTTTAATGATATTTAGAACCGTTAGGTGATATGTGTTTGCGTATTTTTATGGCCTCTTCCTTATTGTGTGTTTAATTTTTTTCTAGCCTTAAAAAAGACGTAAAATAAACGTCGAAACGTCGACAATTTCTGCGGAAGCGTAGAAGTTTTATTTTGGGTCCTTCTCCCGCTACCTTTCTCCTGGAAATAAAAATCTTGAGGACGCTACACGTAAACCATCAAATAAAAATATTGATATAAATTTGTGTCTATAAAGTCCGGTTTTCAGACACAGGGTGTCAAAACTAAAAAAGTGGTTGGTTTTTTATTAATATCTCAAAGATCCCTTTGCTTGTATGTTGGTTTGTTTTATAGAGGGTGTTCATTATGATGACGCCCCAGTATAGAGGGCGTCATCTCGTTCGCTGTGAAATATCAAAAGAAATGTATGAAACAAAAAAGTCCTTTTTTTTTGATTATATCATCATTTTCTGTCAAAAATCTAGATGCGTTCTTCCTGATGACTTTTTCTAGAAGTATTTTTCAAGAATTTTATAAAAATTCCCAAACTTATACCTATATAATAAACCCCCAAAATATAAAAAGTGTTTCAACAAATTTGAAGTATTTTACAGACCGTGTAATTTCAAGTATTTTCAAGAAATTATTAAGTAATTCCAATAATTTTAATGAAATTCCCAGATGTTTCACCAATTTTCAAGTATTTTACAGAATTTCCCAACTATTTCATCACATTTCAAGTATTTTGCAGAAATTTTGGGTAACTCCAAGTATTTCGAAGAAATTCATAAGCAGTTCTAAATAATTCAAAGAAATTCCCAGATGTTTCACCAATTTCCAAGTATTTTACAGAATTTCCCAATTATTTCAACACATTTCCGCTATTTCACAAAATGTTCATGTGATTCTAACTACTTTCAAGAAATTCTTAAGTAACTCTAAGTATTTCCAAGAAATTGTTAAGTAATTCCAATAATTTCAAAGAAATTCCACGCATTTTACAGAAACTTCGTGTATATTCAAGTAAGATCAGTTATTTAAAAGAAATTTCTAAGTGTTTCGCTAAATTCCACAAATTTTCTCCTACGAGTTGATAATACAGGGTGTAACTTAATAATAGGCCATAACTCCCAGAGCGCGTGAAATGAAAAAGTTCTTATAAATTTATATCTAAGTCCGGTTCTTCAGATAGAGGGTGCCAAAATAAAAAAAATGGTTGTTTTTTTTATTAATATCTCAAATATCATTTTGCCTTGATTTTTGTTGAAGTTTCACGCTTTTGTTCACTGCAATAAAGCGCTAAATTAACACTAACTAGATGATAATTCCAGTTACGTTTCAGGGGGGGGGGGGGGCAGTCTTACTATTAATTTTATTTTTTTTAAATTTAAACTTTTTTGGATTTTGTTATTATGTGGTATGGCACTTTGTTTTCGGGAAAAAATAAAAACCTCTTTATTGTCTACTGAAAAGCGATTAAAATGAAAACCTAAACCGTATCAAAGCCAGATTTTCTAGGGGACATGTTTATATGAACTTTTATACTTGAATTTAGTTGGATAATATTCCTTTGGAATTACGGCGTATCATTAAGCAACACCCTGTATACAGAGGACCTCAAAACATCATGTCAAAATCCAATATCCCACTTACTATACAGGGTGATCGTTTTTCGAATTTAACCGTGGGAATCTCAGTTATTTGAAAAGATACGAGGAAGATTAAATTAGCCCAAATCAAAATTAGACCAAATCAACACACGAGAGTAATCAAGTGTCGCGCACTGTATGTTGGTTTGTTTCATTTGAAACCTGAACTTGAAAACGTTATCTAGTTGGCTGTGAAATTCAAAAGAAAAGGATGAAAGAAAAAAGTCCATTTGATTATGTCATCCTTTTCAGTCGAAAATCTATATACGTTCTTCTAGATGACTTTCTCTAGAAGTTTTTTTTCAAGTATTTTACAAAAATTCCCAAGGTTTCAACAAATTTCAAGTACTTCACAGATATTTCGTGTAATTTCAACTATTTTCAAGAAATTTTTAAGTAATTTCAAGTATTTCAAAGAAATTTACAGTTGTTTCACCAACTATCAAGTATTTTACAGGAATTCCAAACTGTTTCAACAACTTTCAAGTATTTCACAGAAATGTTGTTTAACTCCAAGGATTTCCAAGAAACTATTAAGTAATTCCAAGTATTTCAAAGAAATTCCCAAATGTTTCACTAATTTCCAAGTACTTTACAGAAATTCCCAACGATTCAACAAATTGCAAGTATTTTACAGAAATTTTGTGTAACTCCAAGGATTTCCAAGAAATTCCTAAGTAATTCCAAGTATTTCAAAGAAATTCCCGAACGCTTCACCAAATTCCACGTATTTTACAGAAATTCTCAGGTGTTTCAACAAATTTTAAATATTTCACAAAAATTTATTGTACATTTAAGAAATCCTTAAGTAATTTCAAGTAGATAAAAGAAATTTATAAACGTTTCGCTAAATTCCAGGTATTTCCTTCTACCAATTGATTATACAGGGTGTAACTTAATGATTGGCCATAACTCCCAGGGCGCATTTCTGAACTGAATTAAAGTCTTATAAATTTGTGTCCAAATAGTCCGGTTTTTCAGATACAAGGTGTCAAAACTAAAAAAGTTGTTGGTTTTTTATTAATATCTCAAAGATCCTTTTGTCGATTTTTATTAACATTTGGCGCTTTTATTCACTGCAATAAGGCCCTAAATCAGCACTAACTAGATGATAATTCTAGTTACGTTCCAGGGGTGGGGGGCAATCTTACGAATAATATTGACAAAAAAAGTTCGCCAATGACATTTCAGAAATTTTATATTTTTTTAAAATATAACTTTTTTGTCTTTTGTTATTATGTCGCTTTGTTTTCGGGAAAAAAATAAAACCCCCTTTATTGTCTACTGAAAAGCGATTAAAATGAAGACCTTAAATTAAATTGCTTTGACACCCTGTATCAAAGTCAGATTTTCTAGGAGACATGTTTATGTAAACTTTCCGAATGTTCCTTTGGAATTACGGCCTATCATTAAGCAACACCATGTATACAGGTCCTCAAAACATGATGTCAAAGCCCAATATCCCACTTACTATACAGGGTGATCGTTTTTCGAGTTTAACCATGGGGATGTCGGTTATTTGAAAAGATACGAGAAAGGTTAAATTAGCCCAAATCAAAATTAGACCAAATCAACACATGTGAGTAATCAAATATCGCACATTGAATGTTGGTTTGTTTTATAGAGGGTGTTCATTTAAAAACGTCATTTAGTTGGCTGTGAAATGTCAAAAGAAATGGATGAAAGAAAAAAGTCCATTTTCCTTGATTATGTCATTCTTTTCTGTCAAAAATCTAGATGTATTTTTCTAAAGAACAGACCGTATAATCTAAATACCTATTACAATCTCTAAGAAGCTTCGGATTTATATTTACCAAGGTAAGGTATTTACAAGCGCTACGGATATGGATAAAGTGCTCGGATAATATCTTGTGGTCCTCTTTGTTCATATTAGATATCCAGAGCGAAAGCTACCTCTTCCAGATATATTTACCTGCCTTAAATCAGATTTAGTAGAAGATAAAACATTTAATCAGCCCCGTCTTAAGGCTTACTCCTAGCGAGAGAAAATAAACGTATTGTGTTATAGAACGACATAGAAACGACGCTTTCATGGGGAAGCAAGTATGTAAAGGGTGTTCATAAAAAACCTCGTAGCAAGAGATAAGTTCTCTTGTCTGAGATAAGTTCATGAAAAAATAAAAACCGGAATTTTTTATGACATTTTCGACTTTCAATTATTTTTATGAAGCCATCAAAGACCTACTGTTCTTATTCCATGGCCTGCTTGAGTTTTTTTTAAATCAACGAATAATATGTGTTCATAAAGTATGAAATAAATTCTAACTAATGACTTTTTTAAATGATTTTTTGTTATTCCTTTTGCTCATTTTTTGACGTAAACAGGTAAATCAGAAAGAAGTAGTTGGGTCAAAAAGCTTTTTTTGTCCACGGCTGTACAATAATATGGTCATCATTTGTCAGGTTGTAAGCACGTAATAATACTCATTATTCACGCTGCGTTTTTCGTTTTTTTTTTATTATATTCTCCATAAGAATTGCATGCAGACATCGCCGTGTTGGAAATTAGAAACAAAACAAATGAAGGTTCCAATAAATTTTATGGCCGCCCTGATGCTACCGACAAAATGGTTTTAACGTTTCTTCGACTTCAATAAAAATAAAACGGGTGTTGGCATAGTTATCTAATTGTTTATTATGTAAAAAATTGTAAATTAAAAAGTGGGGATAAGTATAGTATTCAACTTGCATAGAAAAAGCATTACTACCTCAGGTAACGACACCTTCGGTAACGATGGCCTACATTATATGCTCGTTGGATAATATACTATTTTTTTATGGTATGCCCTGTATATCATATTAAATTTCAATGCCCCACCGACTCCAAAATTCAAAAGTCAGAGCAATTTTTTAAAAAACTAAGTTTTTATTATTTGTTATTAAATTGTTTCTCTTTACTCAAGAAACAAATAAAACTCAAAAACTATTTAACTAAATGTTCAAATTGACGCCCCCTTGTTTCTGGCAGTACCCTAATCTATCAATAAACTTGACAATTTTTCAATATTTTTATAATTACACAAAAACTAATTATCGGGAATAGGTATAGAAATGGAACTTCCACAGTTACGCAGAAAGAGCCGATGTTTCGATTAGTATTTTACGTCGCTTCCAAGGTTACAAAGTTCAAAAATTGAATGAGATACACAAAAAGGCTTTTTGTCACGTGTTTCATACAAGATTTTTTCTAATTTTGACTACAAATATCTCCTTAGAGAGAGAGAGTTATTATTACTAAACTTCAATATTTACTTCTGAACCATTTTGTATCTACTTAATACTGTTGCGAACTAGGGTTCAAAAATTCCAGTGCAACGATTTAACACGAAAACACTATTGTTACGATCGCAGCAACGCCGCATGGGAGGCGGGGCAACGCATGGGAGCGTGTTGGTTGGTGGAGCTTCGCGACCTATCCGCGCTGCGTCATGGCTGACACGAGTGATTTATTGCTCGTCTGGCTTAATCTAGAAGGCAGTTGTTTACAACCGTTTTTTTTATATGAGATTATTCAAGAATTCTTATAAAGAACTTTCTAGGTTTTTCTGTAATTTTAGGATTGTATATAAAAGGCGCATAGAGCGCCCGAGTAGAGTAGTCGTATTTTAATCGAGCTATAAGTAAGCTAAAGTTACGAAGCGATAATAGAAGGCTATAAAGTGTTAAGTAGTGAGTTATTTAGAAGTCGTGTGTAATTGTGGAAATAAATAAATAGTGTTTTCGTATTAAATCGTTACACTGGAATTATTGAACCCTGAGTTCGCAACAATTGGTGTCAGAAGTGCGATTCCAGTGGGAATTTGAGGACTAATATTGCTGAACTGTAAGTGAGTGCTTCATTGCCGGACATTACGTGTTTATGCCAGTGACCAGAAGCCAGCATCAAGCGATGGAAGATCAACTTGCCGCCTTGCTGTCCCTCATGCAACAACAGAGGGAAGAACAGGAAAACCGTGATCATGTATAGGAGCGACGTTACCTAGAACAGGAGAAACGTTATAACGAACAGAAGGAAGAGCAGGAAAAACGTGATCAAGTACAGGAGCGACGTTATCTACAACAGAAGGAAGAACAGGAAAAACGTTATCTAGAACAAAAGGAAGAACAGAAACGGTTTAAAGAAGAATTAGTGAACCATCTCGAAGCTAGGGAGCAATAATTGGAAGAAAGAATAATGCAATCGGTTAACGAATCCGTTAACGGCGTTAACGAAGGACTCGAAGCTGTCAACCAGAAGGTTCTCGAGCTAGAAAAGAAATTCCGGGAACAACTTGAGGACGACAACGTGTCTACAGAGAGTTTAGCACAGCCAACGCTAAAATTAAGCCTCCCGATTACGACGGTACTACTGCATGGGAAATTTATAAAACTCAGTTTGAGGCAGCTGCAAAAGCTAATGGTTGGTCCGAGCCCCAGAAAGCTACATCATTAGTGGTAGCACTTCGTGGAAAAGCGGCTGAGTTACTCCAATCTCTGTCGGCAGCGGATCAAAGTAATTATGCGGCTTTAGTACACATTCTGCAACTACGATTTGGAAATGAGCACAAAGCAACCGTGTTCCAGGCCCAGCTGAGGATGAGACAGCAAAAGTCAGGTGAATCCTTACAAGAATTTGAGGCGGACATAGACAGACTCATTCACCTGGCATATCCATCGGCCCCTGAATCTTTTCAAATGCAGAAAGGTTCATTGAGGGAGTTCGCGATAGTGACATGAGATACCACTTACGTCTAGTAAGGCCCAAGGATATCAGCGAGGCACTAGTTCGGGCCCTGGAATTCGAGGCGTCACGAGTGTCATCTAATTCATCGCCACGCGTACGAATGGCAACTTGCGGCGAAGAGGAGAATACGTCTATGGCTGAATCCATGGCCAGTTTACATAAAGCGATGAAAGATATGGCAGTCAGTATGCAAGCCCTGTTAGAAAGAACTCCTCGATCAACAGACAATCGGGGCATAAAATGTTTTAACTGCGGTAAACTGGGTCACGTCAAGAGTAACTGCCGTAATAGGGCAAGAAGTCCTTCGCCGTTGTTTAGAAGACCGAGCGGCAACCAAGACCGCCCTAGAATTCAGGAAAGTCCAATTCCTGTCAATGTAAGGGGGCAATTGACCGAAGACGTTAAGACCCCCAGGATCAGTCAAGTCAATCAATCAAGTCAAGCCAATAATTTGGGTGGCAAAAGTGTTACAGAGACCGGACGCATTAAAGGACAGAAGGTCCAAACTGAACATCGACCAGGAAGGTCTCACGAAAATGCCGATGCATTGTCTAGACGGCCATGTAAAGAAGATAGTCAGCATTGTCGAAGAACTCAGCAACGTGAGGGACATCCTTCTGTAAGGAGAACGTCGGTGGAAATAAACGATGGCTGGACCACACATACCCTTCGAGAAGAACAAATGAATGATCCAGATATTGGACCCATCCTCTCTGCAAAGACTGACGACAAGAGACCAGAATGGCAAGAAATTGCTGGTAAAAGTCCAAACCTGAAGGCGCTATGGGCCCAGTGGCACTCTCTTAAAATAGAAAATGGACTACTGAAGAGAGCGTGGGAGAGTCCGGATGGCAAGTCCGTAGTCACTCAGTTGGTTGTTCCTGATAGCAGAAAATCAGATGTACTAAAGGAAATGCACGACGGAACCAGCGGAGGCCATTTTGGGGTCAACAAAACATTGGCCAAAATTAAAGAGCGGTATTACTGGGTGAATTATCATGAAGACGTCGAATCTTGGTGCCGCAAGTGCGAAGTTTGTTGTGCCACAAAAGACCTCGAACAAGATCACGCGGTCGAATGGTGCAGTACACTGTAGGTGCTCCATTCGAGAGGGTAGCAATTGATGTCGCGGGACCGTTTCCTCAGACTGAGTCGGGCAATATATACATCTTGGTCGCCATGGATTACTTCACTAAATGGCCTGAAGCGTACGCCCTGCCTAATCAAGAAGCAACGACTGTGGCAACGGTGCTAGTAAATGAAATGTTCTGCAGATTTGGAGTCCCTCTCGAACTTCATTCTGATCAGGGCCGAAATTTTGAATCGGCTGTTTTCCAGAAGGTCATGGAACTTCTCGGAATTCGCAAGACCAGGACAACTCCTTTGCATCCACAGTCGGATGGGATGGTAGAGAGATTTAGTCGGACCATGGAACATTACCTGTCTAAAATGGTGGCAGATCATCAGCGTGATTGGGACCAACATCTACCTCTCATGTTGATGGCATATCGAGGCTCTACGCATGAAGCCACTGGTTATACTCCGGCGAAAGTGATGTTCGGGAGGGAAATGAGGCTTCCTGCGGATTTGATGTATGGAACACCAGAAAAAGAGTCGCTCAGCTCTGAGAATTTTGTGGAGGAGCTTAAGGAGAGGCTGAACAATGTTCATGAGCAAGTCAGGAATAAACTGCGGATATCCAGTGATCGAGCCAAAGCAAGATATGACTTACTAGCTAACTCCCGCGGCTTCCAGGATGGTGATTTGGTGTGGCTATACAATCCGAGGCGAAAGGTGGGGAAGTCGCCCAAACTTAGCCAAAATTGGGAAGGACCCTATACAATTATAAAGAAGATTAATGATGTGGTGTATAGGATCCAGCGGACCCCTAGGTCAAAGATGAAGGTCGTTCATTTGGATCGATTAGCACGATACCATGGAACTCTATCTGTTCGGGACGAACAGACTTAGGTGGAGGGCAATGTTACGATCGCAGCAACGCCGCATGGGAGGCGGGGCAACGCATGGGAGCGTGTTGGTTGGTGGAGCTTCGCGACCTATCCGCGCTGCGTCATGGCTGACACGAGTGATTTATTGCTCGTCTGGCTTAATCTAGAAGGCAGTTGTTTACAACCGTTTTTTTTATATGAGATTATTCAAGAATTCTTATAAAGAACTTTCTAGGTTTTTCTGTAATTTTAGGAGCTTAATTTTAGGAACAGGGGTTCTTCTCGAAGCGTCTGTGTGGTCCAGTCATCGTTTACTTCCACCGACGTTCTCCTTACAAAAAAAAATTCTCTCACGCTGCTCAGTTCTTTGACAATGCCGACAATCTTCTTTACATGGCCGTCTAGACGATGCATCGGCATTTCCGTGAGACCTTCCTGGTCGATGTTCAATTTGAAAATCGTACTGCTGCAGGCGCTCTATCCATCTGGCTATTTGACCTTCAGAGTTTTTCATCTGTAATAACCATTTCAAGGCTCCATGGTCCGTTCTAATCAGGAACCTTTTTCCATATAAGTAGCGATGGTAATGTTCGACTGCTTTAACGATGGCCAACAGCTCCTTTCTAGTGACGCAATAGTTTCTTTCTGGCTTACTTAAAGTCTTATTGTAGTACTCAATGACCTTCTCTTGCCCGTTTTTTCTTTGAGAGAGTACTGCACCTAGACCACAGTTACTTGCATCCGTGTCCAGAATAAACAGTCCGTCCTTTATAGGGTAAGCCAAGATTGGACTAGAACAGAGGGCAGCTTTAAGCCTTGCAAACGTCTGACTGCAATCATGGTTCCACAAGAACGGTGTTTTCTTTTCTGTTAATTTGTGCAGCGGTTTTGCGTCGGCGAATCCCTCTACAAATCTCCTGTAGTAAGTACATAGTCCCAAAAAGCTCCTTACTTCGTGTTTGTCTCGGGGAACTGGCCAATCTTTAATGGCAGATATTTTACTTTGGCTAGTTTTAATGCCTTGTTCTGAGATAGTATGCCCCAAGTACTCGACTTGCTTTTGGAATAGGCTGCATTTCTTGTAGTTTAACTTCAGGTGAGCATTCCGTAACTTGCTGAAGATTTCTCTTAAATTCTTCAAATGCTCGTCAAAATTACGTCCCATGACAATTATGTCATCCAAGTATACCAGGCAAGTTTTCCAAGTCAGCCCCCTCAAAACAAGTTCCATTAGTCGCTCGAAAGTTGATGGAGCATTGCACAATCCAAAAGGCATAACAGTGAACTGGTATAGCCCAGAACCAGTAGAAAATGCAATCTTCTCTTTGTCTTCGGGAGCAATCTTTACTTGCCAGTACCCACTTTTTAAATCTAGAGTGGAAAACCACTTTGATCCCGATAAAGTTGCTAAGGTGTCGTCTATACGTGGCAATGGGTAGCTGTCCTTCTTGGTCACGTCATTAAGTTTCCTGTAGTCAACACAGAACCGCGTTGAACCATCTTTCTTCTTAACAAGAACCACAGGCGGCGACCATGGACTAGATGATTCTTCTATGACGCGCTCCTTTAACATTTCATTCAGCAAACTGTTAACTTCTTGTTGTTTAGCCAGAGGGACCCTTCTTGGGTGTTGTCGGATTGGCTGGGCATCTCCTGTGTTGATTTTATGGACAACTAAATCAGTTTGACTGTCGTTGCTCTTGAAGTTAAACATATCAGATTCATCCATAGCAAATTTTATGGCAGATTGAAGTTGTTCCCTTGACAGATGACTCCAATGTCGATTGAAAGCATCAATAACCTCTGGGGAAGCTTGGTTAGAAGATTTAACTTTGGATGTCTCTGCTTCGACACAATTGCATACCCATTGCACAGGCTCATAATTGGCAAGAACTGTTCCTTCTTTGAGCTTGATGGTCTTTTCTCCAATATTTGCAACTCGTACTGGCATAGTCTTCTTCGTGTCGGTCAAAGTTTGTGCTACCATGATTTCAGTCGTCAAATCCAGGTTAGGTTCTATAAGTCCTATGGACCACCCAGGATCATTTTCAGAGGTCACTGTGATAATTTGTTTTGAATTTGGAGGAATTTTCACATCTTCTACCACCAGTAGACGGACACTAGTTTCCACATTTCCATTGGTTAATGCGAACTCCTCATCTCCAAATGTGAGAATATTCCGTTTGTGATCATAGGAGAATCCATGTTTCCTGATGAGATCCATTCCCAAAATAAACTCGTCTTTGATCCTGGCAACCAACACTTTATGCCGAACTTCGAGTCTTTCTCCAATAATGATGGTGACATCGGCTTCTCCGTCTATAGGGCAAGACTCTCCAGTGACTGATTTTAACATAATAGGATTGGGCAATGGTTGTATGGTATATCCGACAAGTTTATCTGGCCGTATCGATGGTAATCTGGATTTTCTGTCCCTTAATGCGTCCGGCCACTGTAAGACTTTTGCCACCCAAATTATTGACTTTAAAGATCCTGGGGGTCTTAACGGGCCCGGTCAATTGCCCCCTTGCATTGACCGGAATTAGTTTTCCTGGGACCTAGGGCGTTCTTTCCTGGGACCTAGGGCAGTCTGCCGCAGTTAAAACATTTTATGCCCCGATTGTCTGTTGATCGAGGCGTCCTTCCCAACAGGGCTTGTATATTGACTGCCATATCCTTAATCGTTTTATGTAAACTGGCCATGGATTCAGTCCTTGACGTATCCTCCTCGTCATCGCAAGTTGCCATTCTTACACGTGGAGAAGAACTAGATGACACTCGTGACGCCTCGAATTCCAGGGCCCGAACTAGTGCCTCGCTGATATTCCTGGGCCTTACTAGACGTAAGTGGTATCTCATGTCACTATCTCGAACTCCCTCAATGAACCTTTCGGCGGCAAATTGCGTTTGAAAACATTCAGGGGCTGATGGGTATGCCAGGTGAATTAGTCTATGTCCGCCTCAAATTCATCTGACTTCTGCTGTCTCATCCTCAGCTGGGCTTGGAACACGGTTTCTTTGTGCTCGTTTCCAAATCGTAGTTGCAGAGAGTGTACTAAAACTGCATAATTACTTTGATCAGCTGCCGACAGAGATTGGAGTAGTTCAGCCGCTGTTCCACGAAGTGCTACCACTAATGATGTAGCTTTCTGGGGCTCGGACCAGCCATTAGCTTTTGCAGCTGCCTCAAATTGTGTTTTATAAACTTCCCACGCCGTAGTACCGTCATAATCGGGAGGCTTAATTTTAGCATTGGCTGCGCTAAAACTCTCTGTAGACACGCTGTCGTCCTCAAGTTGTTCCCGGAATTTCTTTTTTAGCTCGAGAACCCTCTGTTTGACAGCTTCGAGTCCCTTGTTGACGCCGTTACTGGATTCGTTAACGGTTTCGTTAACGGATTGCATTATTCTTTCTTCCAATTGTTGCTCCCTAGCTGCGAGATGGTTCATTAATTCTTCTTTGAATTGTTGATGACGTTGCTCCTGCACTTGATCACGTTTTTCCTGCTCTTCCTTTTGTTCTAGATAACGCCTTTCCTGCTCTTCCTTCTGTTCTAGATAACGTCTTTTCTGCTCTTCCTTCTGCTCTAGGTAACGTCTTTCCTATATTTGATCACGTGTTTCCAGCTCTTTCTTCTGTTCTAGATAACGTCTTTCCTGTATTTGATCACGTGTTTCCAGCTCTTTCTTCTGTTCTAGATAACGTCGCTCCTGAACTTGATCAAGTTTTTCCTGCTCTTCTTTTTGTTCTACATAACGTCTTTCTTGCTCTTCCTTCTGTTGTTGCATAAAGGACAGGCATAAACACGTAATGTCCAGCAATGAAGCACTCACTTACAGTTCAGGTTAGTCCTCGAATTCCCACTGGAATCGCACTTCTGACACCAATTGTTGCGAACTAGGGTTTAAGAATTCCAGTGCAACGATTTAACACGAAAACACTATTTATTTATTCCACAAATATACTCGACTACTAAATAACTCACTACTTAACACTTTATAGCCTTCTATTATCGCTTCGTAACTTTAGCTTACTTATAGCTCGATTAAAATACGACTACTACTTAACCGCCGCTCTATGCGCCTTTTATATACAATCCTAAAATTACAGAAAATCCTAGAAAGGTCTTTATAAGAATTCTTGAATAATCTCACATAAAAAAAAACGGTTGTAAACAACTGCCTTCTAGATTAAGCCAGACGAGCAATAAATCACTCGTGTCAGCCATGACGCAGCGCGGATAGGTCGCGAAGCTCCACCAACCAACACGCTCCCATGCGTTGCCCCGCCTCCCATGCGGCGTTGCTGCGAATCGTAACAATACCGTAAAACTGTAGTAACGTTGTGCCACAACCGAAACCTTCAACTGGTGATGAAACAAACTTTTCATCACCAGTTACGAAAGATTTTACTTTTCGTAACTAGTTACGAAAAGTAGGACGTTACGTCACCGTCATCAGTATTGAAACGTGCCATTTTATATGTCAAAATTAGAAAAAAATATGTTTAAATCATTTTCTGACTGTCCCCGTTTACAATCATATTAATCGGTCCATTTTTCAATCATAAAATAATCTTTAAACAAACTATAACAACTAATAATTTATATATTAAAATAAACCGTTAATGAAATCAATTGATCCTAAATGTAAAAATAAAATATACAGGGATACTCAAGAGGAACTGTGGTGGGAGAACTATTAATACTAAAAATCTGAAAATATGGTATTGTGCTAAAAGCAGTGGGGGCCGCTCACATACAATTTTTTTTTAAGTTGTCAGCACTGTCTGTTAGACGGGAAACAAATGCCATCTACTGTCAGTTTTAAGTAATTTTTGTTAATGCAGCAAACCGTCACACTCGTGTGAAAAGTGCAGTTTTCGACACTAGTTGCACAATATACTATTGTACGAATAGAGAAATGAACCGCAACAATAATACACCTCGTATTTTTTAATAAAAACATTTATTTATACAATTATTAAAAAACATATTTTCACAGTCATAAAAATATAATATTATACTTAATGGAACATGGGTAATATTGGTAAGATTGGGGGCAATTTAAAAGGCCCTTAACATACCGTACTGTAATAGCTTGGTTTATGACATTAACATCGAATAATTACAAAGCAGAATATTGTCTATATTTTATAATTATACTTCACTTTTATACCTTTGCGATTCACAGTTTTATCACATTAAAAATTCCTTTCTTTTAATTTCGATATTCATTGACAATTGTGTCTTCCTTGTACTTGCGGGAAACTCTAAAAATTAACGCAACAAATATATAAGTTTATAGGTGGGTATGTAAGTATAATATGCTTTTAATCCATATTTTAACCTTTTATTTAATATTCAAAGCGTTTATTTAAAAATAGTTTTATAATCAACCTTAGTTACCTGAAATGTGTTTTGTCCCCTATAGATTAATAAGTCATTAATAGATTTTAGGCGCTGAAGAAAGGCCGGGAGCCCAAATCGGTCCTCCAAAAACAGAGAAATTTCATTCACGATCGAGACATAAAAATCTTTTTTCCCCAAAGCGCAGTTTTAAGAGTGCACAAAATGTTATTTTTTTTTCTAGATTTGTGATCGTGATACCTAAATCAGGGATCGGTGCTGACTTATTTATTACAGCAATTTTAAATTACAACATTTTTACATAAACATTTTTTATACAAAGTGGCCTACTCTCAATGCAGAATTCGATAGTATTTAAAGCATTTTAGATATTAATTTTGGACAACGGCCACGAATGTCGAAGTATGTGCACTACACTTAAAAAAAATTATGCGGTCTTAAACATATGTTTATAGGAGGTAATGATGTACTATTAAGCGAGACATCTTGGACTTCCAATACCTTTATTGAGTTTTTTACACGACGTTTCGAGCAGTGGAATCTCTGCTCGTTTTCAAGTGAAACTGAGCATTAAGCGCGAGGCTACTTGTTTATGTACTAATACAGCTAACCACGCCCACCATTCCTATTGACCGGATCGTCGCAACCGACGCGCGTCAAGCGACCAGCATTTGTTCGCCGTATCAATGGATGCCATACCGAAGGAACGTCGCAACTTGGTTTACTAAAGACGCCCTCATTGGTTCCAATGAAGACTGCTTCCTAAAACTTTTGTTTCTTCCAGTGCTGCTCCCTATGCACAATTTTGCCTTCCGACCCACTTAATATTATGGTGTTCGGACCAAGCGTGCTCTGCAATTCCCGATTTTGTTGTTTCTCCTCTTATCGTATGACTTCTGTGTTCCTGAACTCTTACATGCAAAGGACGCTTGATTTTGATTTGATGCCACACTCACACGGGATCTGATATATACAATCTTTTGGTTGATTTGAATTTTCCGGTTTGGTTTTAGAAAGTACGCTTCTTAACGTATTTTCAGTTTTGAACGTTCGTAGTTTCTGCGTCGAAGTTTCTCTGAAGTTCCTTTTATGTATGGTATAGTAAGAAGGTGAGGTTGGTTATCGCTGTTTTGCCGAGGCTTTTGACTTTTACATTCCGTAAAAGCCCTCAAGATAGTCTTTTCCGTATTACCATTTTGAATCAAATCCTGTTTAATATTCCGAAGCTCCAAATTTACGGATTCTTTGTCGCTGCCTATTGTTACGGTGCGCCTATAGAGGGTGATTCACGTTATTCGACAAGGAAGTTTATGGCTAATCTTTTAGATTTTAAAAAAGTTTTGTATATGGAATGGATGAAGTTCTATTGGGAGTACATTTTAAAATTATTGTCATTGCATACAGGTGGTCCCAAAAGTATAAAACTGATTAAAGTTTTATTTTTTTAAATGAAACACCTAGTATATTAATATATTTTCGGTATCTACGGAAAAAAGTAAATGTAGTTTTATTAAGGTTTATGGCATCTGAACCGTACCGTTCTTCAGATATTCGTGATTTTGTGAAAATGCAGCATCAAATTTAATGTTTAAAATCTCAGCACTTGGTTTCTTTTCAACCACCGAAATTGGCTGGTGGACTACTTGTGCATTGAATTTTTTGCGGTATGTATTAAATATTAACTACTGTATACCAAATGTAAAAAAATGAACACTAAATTATTGCAAACTTCAAACAGTAATAACTCGTTTAATTTAAATTAGACACCCTGTATTTTACAATATCACTAGATGCAGAATTTAGTTTCCTATCAAAAACTATTAAAGATTCCTATAGCTTGGTCGTTGCATTTTCTTGGAAAATAGATTTTTTTCTGAATTTGCGCTGACAAACTAATGTAGTAATATAATTTACCTGTTCAGGTGTTACTTGATTTTTACAAAGCAAGATTTACTATCATTTCTAGTTGTCACATATTAATTTAAAATTAAATATTTTTTACTGTTATAATTGGTGGTTAACAGGAAATTTTTTATTTAATCAAAATGCTGGTTTACACAACAGAAGGACGAGTCGATATGATCTTCATTCTAGGAGAATGCTTGCAAAATTGTCTTTTAGCATCAATGGTTTATGCTGAAAGGTTTCCTAACCGAACTCGACCGAATAGAGCCGTTTTTGAAAGACTGTTGGTTCAATTTAGGCAAACTGGTAGTGTTCAGTATGAAACGACTGCCAAAACGAGACCAGTTACAGAAAACCAAGAAACTGAATTAGCCGTTATTGGCTCTGTAGTTGAAAATCCCCATGTCGGACAACGAGAAATTGCACAAAACTTAAATATTAGCCAAACAAGCGTATCAAGGATTCTTCAAAAACATAAATATCACGATTATAAGATACAACTACATCAAGAACTCTCCGATAACGATTTTGGCCAACGAGAGGACTTTTGTTTGTGGGTGTTAGAAAAAGTTGGAGAACAAGAAGATTTTCTTGAATCAGTTCTATTTAGTGATGTACTTATCATAACGATGGTTCGTTTAACCGACACAATTTTCATTATTATTCTGATTTTAACCCCCATGAATTTAGAGTTATTAATAACCAACATAGGTGGTCAGTAAATGTATGGGGGGCATAATGGGACAGTATGTGATTGGACTTTATTTTTTTGACAAACATTTAAACGGAATGTCGTTTCTAAATTTTTTGAGAAATCAGCTTTCAATTTTACTGGAAGAAGTTCCTCTAGATATAAGAACAACCATGTGGCTGCAAATGTATGGGGCACCTGCTCATTATCAAGACACTTTAACATTCAGATGACTGCCAAATAATCTTCATGATCATAATTTTGTAACTTATAAATTAATATCTGACAAATACGGGGTATTCATTAGAAAACTTCGTCTAGTTGGTTGTGAAAAGTCAAAGGAAAAGAATGGAGAAACAAAAGTTCATTTACTTTCATTATGCCATCCTTTTTTCTCAAAATTGTATAGCCTCCTAAATGATGTTTTCTATTGAACACCCAGTACTAATGATAATAAATTTTGCTTTCTCAAAATCAGGAATTGTAACAGGTAAAGTAGGGTAATTCGTTTATGTCAGCCCAAATTCAGAAAAAAATCAATTTTCCAAGAAAACGCAAAGACCAAGCTATAGGAATGTTTAATGGTTTTGATAGGAAACTAAATTCTGCATCTAATGATACTATAAAATACAGGGTGTCTAATTTAAATTAAACGAGTTATTACTGTTTGAAGTTTGCAATAATTTGGTGTTTATTTATTGACATTCGGTGCACAGTAGTTAATATTTAATACACACCGCAAAAAATCCAATGTAATATTAGCCCACCAGCCAATTTTGGTGGTTGAAAAGAAACCAAGTGCTGAGATTTTAAACATTTAATTTGATGCTGCATTTTCACAAAATCACGAATATCTGAAGAACGGTACGGTTTAGATGCCATAAACCTTAATAAAGCTACCTTTACTTTTGTCCGAAGGTAATGAAAATACATTAATATACTAGGTGTCTTATTTAAGAAAATACAACTTTAGTCAGTTTTATACTTTTGGGACCACCTGTATACAATGGCAATTATTTTAAAATGTACTTCCAATAGACCCTCATCCATTCCATATACAAAACTTTTTTAAAATCTAAAAGTTTAGCCATAATCTTCCGTGTCAAGTAACGTGAATCACCCTGTATAATATGGCTGGCATCCGTTGACACGGCGGACAAATGCTGGTCGTTTGACGGTGGCGACGATCCGGCCAATAGGAATGGTGGGCGTGGTTAGTACATAAGCAAGTAGCATCGAGCTTAATGCTCAGTTTCACTTGACAACGAGCAGAGATTTCAGTGCTCGTCGTGCATAAAACTCAATAAAGACAATGGAAGTTCAAGATATTTTGCTTATAAAACATTTAATTTGAATATTTTTTTTTCTTTTCTTTGTCTTTTATTTATTTTCTCCTGTATAATGACTTTTTTTTTAAATCTAGCTCTATTTCTTCTACATGAGACGGCTTGTGTCCTAAATCAATATCTACAAACGTTTACATTTACTATTGAATTATGCGGTGAGACTTGGCCACCCTGTACTCTTTGCTTTGCAGAAAGAAATATGGTCGTTTGGCGAAACCATAAGGAATTTGATGATGAATCTTTACATAGCTTAACAGTTTGGAAAACCTAAAAACAGTTTTTTAAGTTAATATTAAGTTATCTTACGTTATACACTGCGCTGCAAAATTAACGCATAGCTTAAATATTTCCTAACTTTTGACTGTGGATATTTTCTCAGTCAGTTATCCGATTTCAATAATTCTTTTACCGAATCGTAGCTCTATTATTGGACAAAATTCAAGTTATCAGATAAAAAAAAATAAATAAACGTATTGTACAGGGGGTTCAAATAGTGTCATGTTTTTTTCGTCAAAGTTTAAATTATTCTGCGGGCAATATCGGGTAGCTCAGACAGAAAATAAATATACCATGTTATAGCCTCATGTCTTCTGAGTAACATGTATCCTTAATTGTCTGTTTACCTTGGGCAGTTCGAGAGATATTAATTTTTTTATGACCTGGCACATTTGTCATACGAAATTTTTTAAAAGTTTATTGGCGGGAGGCTGTGCAAACAAAATTTCATTGCAAATTGACAAGTCTGTTTATTTTGTCATAAAGGAACTCCATAAACAGACATAACAAAATTAAAAACAATATCCTTGGACGCGAAAACAAAAACATAATTAAGCAGAAACACAATTAATAATGTGTATTGCCTCCTCTTGCCTGGATTACCGCAGCACATATTCTTGGCATGCTTGAAATCAAAGTTCTAATCAAGTCTTGATCAACTTGATTCCATATTTCTGTAAGCCTTAATGAAAGTTCATTTAGATTTTCAGGTGGGTGCTGCAAGTGTTCTATGGGGTTTTGGTCAGGACTTCTTGGTGGCCATTCCAAAGTTGTAATTTCGACTTGTTGGAGCTAATTTTGTACTACTCTTGCTACATGTGAACGTGCATTATTCTGCATGAATAACATTTCTTCCCCTATAAATACGGCATATGTGTCTTATGTATTGGTCGGCTGTGAGACGCCCGTCCCTTTTCACAACTAAATCAGTACGAGCATAACAGATTCACATCCATAGCTAACAGTTTCGACAATATTACATTGAGCGTATCGCTCGCCGGGACGGCGATACACCCTCCTTCGGCGATCATCACTGAAAAGGCAAAACCTCGACTCGTCTGAAAACATGACATTTCTTAATACTCGTTCTCCCCAATTTTGATGCACCTGAGCAAACTGAAGTCGTTGCCTTCGATGAGCTACTTTTAGTAAGGGACTAGTTGCAGATCTACGTGGTGTACTGTTGTTTTCTGCCAATCTTCTTCTTACGGTGTGTTCACTAATTCTGAAATGGTATGGCCGAGAAAATTCCTGTTGGAGTGCGGTGCTTGTGGTGAATCGAGTTCGCAACGCTTGAATTCGTAAAAAGCGATCCTGGTTATTTGTTGTCACCCTTTGTCGCATCTGACCAATTCTTCTGTCGCTCCTTCCGGTTTTTCGATACCGCACCAGTGCTCTGAAGCTTATATCGCCGATTGTGAAACTCCAAATCGTAAGGCCACCTGAACTTGTGAGTAACCTACTTCCACAAGTGCTAAAGCAGCAGCACATTCTTCATTGGTGAGATTTCTGGTAACACGTACGTTTTGAGCCATTTTTAATGGTAATTTTAATGGAACTGACATACGTGACAAAATAAACAGCGCTGTCAACTTTTAATCAAATTTTGTTTGCACGGCCTTCTTCGAAAATTAAAAAAAACCTCTTGCCAAAATTTCTTTCAAAAATGTGACCGGTTATAAAAAACTGAATATTTCTCGAAAGGCTCAAGATAAGAAGTCGACTAAAGATCCAAATTACTCAGAAAACATGGGACAATAACACCGTATATTTATTTTCTCCCTGATATACCCGATTTCGCCCGCAGGATGACTTAAACTCTGACCAAGAAAACATAATACCGTTTAAACACCCTGTACAATACGTTTGTTATTTTTTTTTACTTATCTCATAACTTAGATTTTAGCCAAGAAAAGAGCTACAATTCGGTAAAAAAGTAATTCAAATCGGATCACCGATTGAGAAAATATTCACAGTCAAAAGTTAGGAAATATTTAAGCTATGCGTTAATTTTGCCGCGCAGTGTATTATATCAAATTAATTTGAAACAGCCTTTCTTTTGGCAGGCAGTGACTAGATTTTTGGTTCAAAAACTGCCCAAACTTCTTATCACTAACTGTATCTCATTTGCTATTCAACTCAATAATGACAACTATTTTTTAGTATATAATAATATGGTTTGTGAAACCTTTGTATGGCCAGGTTTATCCAAATTATCCTTATTTTTGAATGAAATAAATTCTATTTTTAATCTAATTTTCTAAAACCATTTAAATTAATGACAGGGAAGATTGGGGTACATGGTACATTTTAATGTTGCATTTAATATGCCTTTTGCAAAATTTCAACAGCAGACGACAGAGTGGTTAGTTGAACTAGAGATATTAAACCCAGACGAGAACTGCCTGGGTTTTGCCACAGTATAAGGAATAATACATTATATCAGTAGTGTCAGTCGGTCGAAAAATCTCTTCCCCCTGCCCCGTCTGCCCGGCCGCCGATGGTGCACCACCAAACGGGTTTTGGCAGTGCACCACCGATGATGCTTGAGTGATACACAGTGTTTCCAGCTCGGCGGTAATAATTATTTTCCTAACAAATGCGGAAAGTGATACTTTTCCGCACGCGACTGCAGTTGTCACATAAAGTCGAGTGCGGAAAAGATACTTTCCGCAAGTGTTAGGAACAATATTTTTTCTACGAGTAAGGACGACTTTTACAACTATCAGTAAAATTTCAGTTTGAAGTTAAAACACCAGACATGCGTTGTTTATCTGTCAGGTAAACATTGTCGTCATGTACGTCATATCTGGTATTTTAACTTCAAACTGAAGTTTTACTTCAGTTTGAAGTTAACTGATAGTTAGTAAAAGTCGTCCTAAAACTTTGTCAATATATTGGTATTTATTGCCTCAGCTGCGCGATGAATGATGTTTGCTTACTTTTATCGCACATAGCAATAATTAAACGAATCAACCTTTTCAATTAAAAAATGCTGAGATCGATATCCTGCCTTTTTTGCAAAACTAAAATTAAAGATGCAGTACAAGTATAAGTAATAAGATGGTATACCAGGCACCTAATGCCACCATTACTGACAACTATAAATAATGGTAGTTTTACTGGTTCTTATTACGTTCTTCCATACCAACCATAGTTACCAAGGTTATTTAAAGCAAAATAGCAGCCATTTGAGGTTTTTTCACAACAACTTTCCGCACTAAACTGCGTGCGGAAAAGTAAACTATCGCGCACGCGAAAACTTTATTTGCGCGGATATTACACAGTGTCTTTCAAAAATGTCAGGAGAAGTCGTTTAAGAGAGAGAATGACATTTTCTAGATCAGAAAGCTACATAGGATCAAGAAAGGTAGATATGTATTAAGTTGTATAAAGCCGAAATAATATAATACAGAAGATGATGTATTACAAAAATGGTCTCCTAATAAACTCATTATTACATTATCTATGTAGAAATATTACAAAGGTAAAATTATCCATAATCAAAGAAATAAAATTACGTTTAAAAAAGACCCTGTAGCACACTCCTAGAAAGATTCCATCCAACGGCAGCTATATCGCATTTGCAAGTCCCTCGTAATTACACGAGAAAACCGCCGGGTGCAGGTGCGCGCGGCACGCTTTAGTTTTGGAATTATCAAAGTGCCCACACGAACTGACGTTACTGACATAATGTATTATTCCTTATACTATGGTTTAGCCTTGAAGCCGTGGTCCAATGGAATTTCTTCCTGACGTTTCATCTAGAGCTGCGGCAGACATTATCAAAGGCGATGAGGCAACGGGCGAAGTGATCTCCCAACTGATCCGACTATGGTGAGCGCCGTGGTATTTATTCCTCCGCCATCGCGCTGCAATCGAGGGACCGGGGTGGGGGTAGTGGTGGCGCGGGGTTCCGGCGCACTTGCAGTATGTCGTAGAACTCGCTTCCAAACTGCATTTAGAAACTTAATTTCCTTCTTCCTGTTGAAATTGCTGTCGTGTTTAAAGATCTCAATGGCCTCTCTTGTTAGTCTCCTATAGGAACGCTGCGATTGATTTAAGATATCCACCTCGTTAAAAAGGATGTCGTGACCTTCGAAGAGAGCGCACTCTGCTTCTGCTGACTTTTGTGCGTGTCCCAGCCTTGGAATTCTAAGGAATGTAGAGCGCCAAGGAACAAAGGAAGAAGATGAAGAAAAGCGCGAATGGACTTGTTTACTATACATAGGAGATCTTTAAACACGACCACAATTTCAACAGGAGGGAGAAAATTACGTTTTTAAATGCACAGTGGAAGCAAGTTCTACGACATACTTCAAGTGCTCCGAAACCCCGCGCCACCACTACCCCACCCCAGTCCCTCCACTGCAGCGCGACGGCGCACAGTGGGCGAAACGACCAGTTTACGCGGTCAAAATTAATTGGGGTTAAGCTATGACATATTTTAAGGATGTGTTTTATAGCTACAATCAGCTGGATGCAAGTACACAAAGGGGGACAGAATTATATAAAAATCGTAATTTTCTAAGAATACAGGGTGTCCCAGATAAAGATGTCCAGCATAGGGATCTTGTAAACGGTATGAGATAGAATTTCGGTTAAATAGGAGAAAAGTTTGGAATTGTGAAGCTTAGTAAGAGGATGTTTTAAAACTTGTAATATTTTGAGTCGTTCCCAAGTTATGCAAAAAAAGCGAATTTTAACGATTTTGTTTTGAACAAATAGTCACTCACTATGGTTAATGTTAAAACATAAAAGTACATAAAAAGTAAGAGCACTTTATATAGGCTTTATTTCATACGAGATGCAAGAATTGAAATCCGACGTTTAGTTTTTGAGTTTTGAGTTAAGGTGATCATCAACTTTTGTTTTTCAAATACAGTCTTGATTTTTTTATGTCTAATGTTAGAAGAGTTTATTATTCTACATTCTGTTATATATCACACTTTATGGAAATTCAACCGAATGGAAGTTTTATTTTGACCGTTGCGAAGTGACAAATAAGAAAATAAACGCAGTTGTAACAATTACTTAATCAATTGTAATGCCAAGTTGTTTTAAAATCGTCAATTTGGCCTACAATGACAACTTATTAAGAAATGTATTTCTAGGCCTTCTCTAAATAGTATACAAAGGGCATCCCATAATTATATGTATAGGGTGAGTCAACGATTGCGCGGAGTAAGTTTAATCATTGAAGTTCGAAGTTGTCGGTAATGAGCTCTTGTATTAAGATATTGTTGGATATTTTGCTCATTAAAAATATTTTGGATTATACAGAGTGCTTCCAAAAAGTAGGGTGATAAAATGTTAAGTTTTTTAAATAGGACACCTTGTTTTTAATTGGATTTTTAGATTCTACTTGTAATTTCGTAACTTTTTTACTATAAGCTTAGTATACTAAAAAGTTATAGTTTTCACGATAATTCGACTTATAATGCAAATTTTGCATTTGCAAGTCTTTGTTTATTATAAAACTAATACTTAAAGTTTTACTCCAAGCATTCTCAGTTGTACCCTCAGGAAAAAAAGTCAAAAAAAGATGTCCGCCATGAAATATTTCAAATCTTATCTACAGAGGATTTTCTTTATGACGCCAAGTCACAAAAATTCTATTAGAAAAATATAATTTTTATTAAATAAAACACTCTGTATTTTTTGTGTCATCTTAAAGGTTTTTAAGAACTCTTTCACTATTGTATAATATGTCCTATACCTATCCTTAATAGTTTTCGAATTATTTTGATTTTTCTAAATTTATATGTTCCCATAAATAAATTATTGTTTACAATATGTTACACTAAAAAAGATGTGTTAATATGTTAATATATTATTCCAGAAACATTTTTTTCTGATAACATATAGAAACATGTTTTTTATTATATTACATATTATTATCTAAATTATTAACCATTAAATAAAAAAAATTGGCAAAACTTCTTACTCGACGTACTACTTTTACACTAGATCCTAAAGAACACTATTTTTGTAACTCTAACCATAAAAAATCAGTTACTTCTTAATATATGTTCGAATATATGTCCTTCCTCTTCAATACACATGTATATTCTTCTAAAGGTGATATCAGACGGTTCACTCGGATGAATGATCACTAAAGTGAATGTTATCTTTTTGTTTCATTCCACGCTGACATGACACACACAAAATGACAAATAAATGAACGTAATCGCTCATTTTCTCATTCGCTCATATGTTGTCAAACGAAGTAGTGTGCCGTAAGTCGAATATTTCCACGGAAAGCGAGACCAAAATGACCGAACTCGAGTTGAACGTTCTCTTTGTGATCATACGTTTAATTATTCGTTCATTCGGAGTGCAGAGTGATTGATACTGGATGCCTAAATCCAATATTGCTGGGTTGGTTCACTAATGAATTCATTTATCACTTTTGGTTCATTTAATGAATGAATAAAAATTGAACCGTTTGATATCACCTTAACTATATTTCCCCGGACATTGGATAACATTTCTAATGTTCCTGTCTGACATGCATCTGTAATTCTATTAATTATGTCCTGTCTTGCAGTAGGTGGTGTGACGTAAACCGTATCTTTTACGTACCCCCACAGGAAAAAATCTAAGGGAGTAAGGTCACAAGACCTTGGTGGCCATAAGATAAAACCCCCGCGGCCAATCGATCTTTGAAGATAGTGTTCATTCAAATATTCTCTCCCTTCACCATAAAAGTGAGGATGAGCCCCATCTTCCTCAAGGTTCCTCAAGGTCAACTTCTGTCAGGAGTGCTGATAACTGTTGTTGGAAAAAAAAGGTAAACAAGTACGTTCGTTTAAAGGTTCGATAAAAAAATATGGACCTATCATTCTATTATGTAGTATGCCGCACCACACATTAACCGACCAGTGGTTTTGATGCTGAATTTTTCGGACACAGTATGGGTTCTCCGTAGCACAATAATGCATATTGCCTATTAACTGCACCGTTGCTTCTAAACGTGGCCTCGTCTGAATACATTACACATTTAAAAGAAATTGGATTTACTTTGTTACCCCTTCTTCCTTTTTTTTCTTTATTCTATTAAAAAAAAAAAGAAAATATGAATAGGAGGTTACCAAACACAAAAAGGTGGGTGATCTGAAATAAAAGTTGGTCCAACTGAGTTGTGGGGCAAAACCCGACAGCTAGCTACCCTCGAGCCGGAGAGTGGTCGTGGGGTAGATGTGCTAGATAGCTTGATAGTCTGAAACAAGGCGCCACCCACTTTTAAGGCCCCTTTTGAAACTCAGTTCTATTGAAATCAGTTGTTAATACCGTACAAACAAAGCGGGAAAGAACGATATATTATGGAAAGAAACGCAACTTAATTAAACAAAATCAATTCAATTAAATTAACCGCAACCTGTATACTTCAGTACAGTGTACAATGTAATATACATACCTACATGCAATAGTTATATATAAATACAACTGTACATTGGTTCGATAATACCAAACCAACAGCCCTACATGACGAATCACGATAACGAATACGATAATAGGTGAAAAATCAATAATCAGCTGTGCTATGGTTTGTTTAGGTGATGAGTTTGGATATTTATATTGAGGATTGTTAAGTAATAAATATAATGCTAATAAAAGTAAATAATCTTCTATGTCCAAAGTCTGTGTACCTGAGCTAACCTTGTAGAGGCTTTTACATTCTTAAAAATCAGACAACATTTAGGGAATAGTACCCATACCGGCCATATACGTATACGTCTGGTTTACATGTTCTGTGAGACGATGAAATGTGTTGTAGTGCTAATATGTGTTGTGGTGCTTTGTTAATACTTAAAACTTAAGGTAAAAAGGATGCACTTAAAAGTTATAAGGTGTACCTAACAGGTTACGTTTAACTTATAGGTACTACTTCTCATGTTCCAAAAAAAAGAAACTTGGCTTCAATAGGTACGGTCCCCAAAATGTGGTTATGATGGTGGTTAAAACAAAAAAATGGAATGGACCCACCTGACTTCTCCAGGTCTCCTACCAGTCACAAGCAATATCCTAATATGGTGCCAGGCAGATACCCCGAGAGGAAGCTAAGGCCAGAGTGTCCAGGAGTTGTCTCGATGAATTTGCAGTTGTAGGATGTTTCGAAAAAGAGGGTCGACTCTTCCAAGTTGATTAGAGCAATAAGGACGTATCAAAAAAATAATGAGTCAGGAAAGAAAACCCAAACTCTTAAAAAAAGGCCTGAAACAAAGGTACTCGTCTAGTCGATGCTAGGTCGCAATATGGAATGTGCAAAAAGTGAAAGTGGGTAAGTGTTAAAGAATAGACTCTCAAAGTAACAAAAGATCAAGACTATAGCTAATCAGAATAATTTTGCAGTACGAAAAGTAATAGAAATTTACATACCTTAGGGTGACGGGTGGCCTAAAGAGAAAACCATGTGCTGGTATCAACTATGGTCTTCGGGTTAAGTTAATCAGTTCACTAAACCATTCAATAAATGCAAATCAGTCACTAGACTAGGTAAGGCACTTTTATAGCCAAGACAAAATTGAGGGTAGTTCTGATTTATTTCTTAAATCCGCTAGGCGAAATCCGTGGTTCAGCAGCCAGCCAAGAAGCTCACAGAAGAAAAAAAAGAAGACTCATAAAGTTGCCTTCTAGAATCCTCAACCCAAAAAAAACTAGGGCCGCACAAAAGTACAAAAGTACCAAAAATGGTATGCAAATTCTACACAAATTCCCATTGGTGGCAAATGGTGATGTCACGACCTTCAGTTAACCTTTAGGGCCAATCAAGGTGAAGGGTTTGAGATCTTCCAATATTCAATATTATCGACCTTGGCCATCGGAAACCTCGCCAGGGCCGGACTAAACAAGGTTATACTTTGTTAAAAATAAAAACGTAACAACTTGATTTTGGGCACGTAACCATTAGCAGTAAGTTATACGCCTTTGAAAGTCTTTACTGTGAAGTTCCTGATGTAGCTCAATATGGTACGGGTGGAATTTACACTTGGTATGCTAAAGTGCTGCTACTAACCTGATGATTTTCCTGGACTTGCAACAGTATCTCGAGTTCATTATCATTAGTTGTAACTGCTCTATTGACAATTTTACGTTTTGAATGCTTCACACTGCCAGTTGTATTAAAACGTTGCATTACATCGCGACATCTGCCAGGACTGGGTGTTCGCCGCTCTAGGTATTTCATCCTGTATAATCTATGGCCTAGAAGAACATTTTTGTTTGCCTCGCCCAAACCATAAATCATATCAATAAGTTCATTTTTGGAAAAATTTATTTTTAGGATAATAAACTTGACGCAAAAGAGTTTGACGTTTAACCTAAAACAGATTTTATTCTTATTGTCATTCGCTCTTTTAAAATGAAATTTATAGGATTATAAAAATCAAAATTTTTCGAAAACTGTCAAAGATAGGTATAGGACATATTATACAAAAGTCAAATACTGTTTCAAAGGCTTTACGACGTCACAAAAGAATGTAGGGTGTTCTATTTAATAAAAATGATATTTTTCAAATAGAACTTTTCTGAGTTTGGCGTCATAAAGAAAACCCCCTGTAGATATGATTTCAAATATTTCAAAGTAAACAACTTTTTCAACAAACAACTGTTGATGATATGAATTGCTTGGAGTAAAAATTTAAAGAGCAGTTTCATAATAAACACGAGACTTGCAAATGCAAAATTTTATAATCCAAAAATCTAAATAAAATATAGGGTACTCTATTTAAAAAAATCTAACATTGTGCTACCCTACTTTTGGAAGCACCCTGTACAATCCAAAATATTTTTAAAATGTGCAAAATATCTAACCATATTCCTACTCATTAGTTTATATCGACATAATAAGGACCCATTTGAAGGTAAGGAAAAATTTCAGTTAAATGTTCATTAGAAGGCTAAAAATTGAGTCAGTTAAGCTCCCAACATTATATCTTTAAAATAAGTGAAGTTAAAATAAAGTAATTTGCTGAAGTTTGCAGTATGTTTATTTCTCTTTACTAGCAAACCAAAAAGTAAGTCAAAAAGTTTAAACCCACTTGAGAAATCGAATTTTGGCCACCTAACCTAATCGATCTCCTACTGTGCGGCGCACCACGGAGCTCACTACAGTCGGATCAGTCAACGTCGGGAAGCACATGAGATCACTTCGCTCATTGCCTCAACGCCTTTGATAATGCTTGCCGCAGCTGTAGATGAAACGTCAGGAAGAAATTCCATTGGACCACAGCTAGTTTCAAAGCCCGGAAAACATTTTAGATTGTATTTTGACCGGCCGTGAAAGCCTTCACAGCCTTATAATAATGACTTAGCTATTTTGATTCCAAGAAATCATCAAAATATTGTTTTTACTACATATCTAGTGAGTCATTAATCTTCAAAAACTGCAATTTCCATTAGCAAGCAAGTTGGATAAACCCGTCCTCCTAAGCTATTACAACTAGTATCTTTGGCTTAAAAAACATTACCTATCTGACTAAATACTAAAAACTAGACAAAATATGAAAGTTCAAGGCGATTCGTTTCACCCATCGATAAGTTAGTAATGTAACAATAAAGCTGTCTTTAGTCATGCAGGTTTTTGAGGAATTTTGTAAAAACAAAAATCGTTAAATTTGTAAAATTAGCCAATAAAGTTCGGAATTGTTATAAAATTGTTTGTTTAGTCGAGATTCAATGAAGTTTCTAAAGAGTCACACCCAGACTCTTTCTCATAGTTGCAAGCCGAAAACGTATTAAAATAGAGACACTAAATAGGGGAGTTCATTAAAAAAAGTCGTCTAGTTCACTGTGAATGTCAAAAGAAAAAGATGTATAGCCTTCTAGAGGACATGTTCTAATGAACACTCTGTACACTGCCATCGACTTTACAAGCGAATAACTAGTCACGTTGAGTGCAGTGAATTCTTAACTAAGTTTTATAATAAAACTTAAGACAAACTTACAGTTAGTTTTGTGTATATACAAGTATGTGGACATAGCTCTGACGCCAGCAATATTTAATTATTATTATTATGTATCATAACCCAATTCCTAAAGTTTTTTTTATAATATTAAAAATAGATACCTTAAAATTAAAAAGTAAACGAGTTTCATTTCGTGGTCTTTTTAACTACAAAAATAAAATTAGTTTGTGTTGAGCTAGCTTTTTTGTCTCTACTACTCTCTAAACTACTAACTCTCGCTAACCGTTATTCTAGAGTCTTAGTAGTAGAAAGTTAAAGCTGAACTTTATTAGGTAATACAAAATTAAGTCACATCTCAGTAGCAAGCTCACAGCATATCGTTTTATTTATTTTGGTAGTACAAGTTATGTTGTGATGACCTGTTGCGTTTATAACCTCAAATCAGCTTAATAAGGTACTCCGACAGTCAAGCGGCCCTGCGAGCCATCTGCAGAGATAGGACGAGTTCACAGCTAGTTCAGGACTGCAGGGATGCTCTAGAGTCACTAGCAGAAACAAAAAAGGTCTCTCCTGGGCATAGGGGCATGGAGGGAAACGAGCGCGCCGATGATTCGGCCAAGCGTGCTTCCCAGACGTGCTTTACTGGACCGGAGCCATATTTAGGAGTAAGCAATAGGTACGTCCTCCACACTCTAAATGAGTGGGCATGGAAGAATACAAGGACAAACTGGGCACAGTCAGGAATATGTAGACAGACCAAGGAAATCTACCCTAACCCGGATAGATCAGGGAAGACCTTATAGACTGGCGACACATGCAACTCCTAGGAATGGTGGACAGTCCACTCTGGACGCACTGTGGAGCAGGGAAAGAGTCGTCATATTATTTTCTGGGAGTGTGCTATAGGTAGGCGCGACTGCGCCACAGGGTACTGGGAGCCGCATTCCTAAATCGAGGGGAGCTTTCGACTCTGAGATGGGACGGGATACTCTTCTTCATTAGAGCGACGAGTCGACTCGTGGAAGGAATGAGGGCCCAGGCGGAGTAAGGATGGGTGGATCGGGGGCTGTGAAAAAAGCCTTTACGGCCTAGTCACAAGGCTTCGGCCCCCTACTGTCTACTACTATTACTAACACAATAAATGAACGTAAAACAGTTTATTCCCTTACTGTCATTCCGGTAGGTATCTTCGGGCCGCTCGTGTCCGGCAGGTAATAGTAGACTATGTTAGTAGAATTATGTTTATCTGTCAGATGGCATGCAGCCAGCTGTTTTATATGTTGAAATTCTGAATTGTTATAACGGATGTTCATTTCACAAGGTCACCTAGTTATCTGTAAAATGTCAAAAAAAATATGAAACAACAAAAGTCCATTTACTTTGATTATGCCATCATTTTCTGTCAAAAATTCATAGCTTTCTAGATGACGTTTTCTAATCAACGCGGGGTGTATAAATGACTACTCCATTTCCAACTCAAAGTAATTCAGAAATTATCAAGGGTATTTCAGAATAGTCAAGTGTAATTCAGAAACCATCAAATGTAATTCAGAATAGTCAAGTGTAATTCAGAAATCTCCAAGTGAAGTTCAGAATATTCAAGTGTAATTTAGAAATAACCAAGTGTAATTCAGAATAGTCAACTGTAATTCAGAAAAGATCAAATGTAGGTCAGAATAGTCAATTGTAATTCAGAAATTACGAAGTGTAATTTAGAAAGCAACAAGTGTACTTCGGAAACCTCAAGTGTAATTCAGAAACCATCAAATGTAATTCAGAATAGTCAAACGTATTGTATAGTCAAACAAGTAATGCAGGATAGTCAACAGTGATTCAGAAAACATCAAGTGTAACTCAGAATAGGAAACTGTAAATTTAGAAATTACTAAGTGTAATTCAAAAAAAATATGAAACAACAAAAGTCCATTTACTTTGATTATGTCATCATTTTCTGTCAAAAATTCATAGCTTTCTAGATGATGTTTTCTAATGAACACGGGGTATATAAATGACTACTCCATTTCCAACTCAAAGTAATTCAGAAATTATCAAGGGAATTTCAGAATAGTCAAGTGTAATTCAGAAACCATAAAATGTAATTCAGAACAGTCAAGTGTAATTCAGAAATCTCCAAGTTAAATTCAGAATATTCAAGTGTAATTTAGAAATAACCAAGTGAAATTCAGAATAGTCAACTGTAATTCAGAAAAGATCAAATGTAGTTCAGAATAATCAACTGTAATTCAGAAATTACCAAGTTTAATTCACAAAGCAACAAGTGTAATTGTAGTTCAGAATAGTCAACTGTAATTCAGAAATTACCAAGTGTAATTCAGAAAGCAACAAGTGTAATTCGGAAACCTCAAGTGTAATTCAGAGACCATCAAATGTAATTCAGAATAGTCAAGTGTAATTCAGAAATTTACAGGTGTAATTCAGAATAGTCAAGTGTAATTTGGAAATAACTAAGCAGTGTAATTCAGGATAGTCAACAGTAATTCAGAAAACATCAAGTGTAACTCAGAATAGGAAACTGTAAATTTAGAAATTACCAAGTGTAATTCAGAAAGCAAAAAGTGTAATTCGGAAACGTCAAGTGTAATTCAGAAAGCAGTATAATTAGGAATTAACATAACTCAGTAAAATGTCAAAAAAAAATGATGAAAGAACAAAAGTCCATTTACTTTGATTATGTCACCATTTTCTGTCAAAAATTAATAGCTTTCTAGATGACGATTTCTAATGAACACGGGGTATATAAATGACTACTCCATTTCCAACTCAAAGTAATTCAGAAATTATCAAGGGAATTTCAGAATAGTCAAGTGTAATTCAGAAACCATAAAATGTAATTCAGAACAGTCAAGTGTAATTCAGAAATCTCCAAGTTAAATTCAGAATATTCAAGTGTAATTTAGAAATAACCAAGTGAAATTCAGAATAGTCAACTGTAATTCAGAAAAGATCAAATGTAGTTCAGAATAATCAACTGTAATTCAGAAATTACCAAGTTTAATTCACAAAGCAACAAGTGTAATTGTAGTTCAGAATAGTCAACTGTAATTCAGAAATTACCAAGTGTAATTCAGAAAGCAACAAGTGTAATTCGGAAACCTCAAGTGTAATTCAGAGACCATCAAATGTAATTCAGAATAGTCAAGTGTAATTCAGAAATTTACAGGTGTAATTCAGAATAGTCAAGTGTAATTTGGAAATAACTAAGCAGTGTAATTCAGGATAGTCAACAGTAATTCAGAAAACATCAAGTGTAACTCAGAATAGGAAACTGTAAATTTAGAAATTACCAAGTGTAATTCAGAAAGCAAAAAGTGTAATTCGGAAACGTCAAGTGTAATTCAGAAAGCAGTATAATTAGGAATTAACATAACTCAGTAAAATGTAAAAAAAATGATGAAAAAACAAAAGTCCATTTACTTTGATTATGTCACCATTTTCTGTCAAAAATTCATAGCTTTCTAGATGACGATTTCTAATGAACATGGGGTATATAAATGACTACTCCATTTCCAACTGAAAGTAATTCAGAAATTATCAAGGGTATTTCAGAATAGTCAAGTGTAAGTCAGAAACCATCAAATGTAATTTAGAATAGTCAAGTGTAATTCAGAAATCTCCAAGGGAAATTCAGAATATTCAAGTGAAATTTAGAAATAACCAAGTGTAATTCATAATAGTCAACTGTAATTCAGAAAAGATCAAATGTAGTTCAGAAATTACCAAGTGTAATTCAGAAAGCAACAAGTGTAATTCGGAAACCTCAAGTGTAATTCAGAAACCATCAAATGTAATTCAGAATAGTCAAGTTTAATTCAGAAATCTCCAGGTGTAATTCAGAATAGTCAAGTGTAATTTAGAAATAACTAAGCAGTGTAATTCAGGATAGTCAACAGTAATTCAGAAAACATCAAGTGTAACTCAGAATAGGAAACTGTAAATTTAGAAATTACCAAGTGTAATTCAGAAAGCAAAAAGTGTAATTCGGAAACGTCAAGTGTAATTCAGAAAGCAGTATAATTAGGAATTAACATAACTCAGTAAAATGTAAAAAAAAATGATGAAAAAACAAAAGTCCATTTACTTTGATTATGTCACCATTTTCTGTCCAAAATTCATAGCTTTCTAGATGACGATTTCTAATGAACATGGGGTATATAAATGACTACTCCATTTCCAACTCAAAGTAATTCAGAAATTATCAAGGGTATTTTAGAATAGTCAAGTGTAATTCAGAAACCATCAAATGTAATTCAGAATAGTCAAGTGTAATTCAGAAATCTCCAAGTGAAATTCAGAATATTCAAGTGTAATTTAGAAATAACCAAGTGTAATTCAGAATAGTCAACTGTAATTCAGAAAAGATCAAATGTAGTTCAGAATAGTCAATTGTAATTCAGAAATTACCAAGTGTAATTTAAAAAGCAACAAGTGTAATTCCGAAACCTCAAGTGTAATTCAGAAACCATCAAATGTAATTCAGAATAGTCAAGTTTAATTCAGAAATCTCCAGGTGTAATTCAGAATAGTCAAGTGTAATTTAGAAATAACTAAGCAGTGTAATTCAGGATAGTCAACAGTAATTCAGAAAACATCAAGTGTAACTCAGAATAGGAAACTGTAAATTTAGAAATTACCAAGTGTAATTCAGAAAGCAAAAAGTGTAATTCGGAAACGTCAAGTGTAATTCAGAAAGCAGTATAATTAGGAATTAACATAACTCAGTAAAATGTAAAAAAAATGATGAAAAAACAAAAGTTCATTTACTTTGATTATGTCACCATTTTCTGTCAAAAATTCATAGCTTTCTAGATGACGATTTCTAATGAACATGGGGTATATAAATGACTACTCCATTTCCAACTGAAAGTAATTCAGAAATTATCAAGGGTATTTCAGAATAGTCAAGTGTAAGTCAGAAACCATCAAATGTAATTTAGAATAGTCAAGTGTAATTCAGAAATCTCCAAGGGAAATTCAGAATATTCAAGTGAAATTTAGAAATAACCAAGTGTAATTCATAATAGTCAACTGTAATTCAGAAAAGATCAAATGTAGTTCAGAAATTACCAAGTGTAATTCAGAAAGCAACAAGTGTAATTCGGAAACCTCAAGTGTAATTCAGAAACCATCAAATGTAATTCAGAATAGTCAAGTGTAATTCAGAAATCTGCAAGTGAAATTTAGAAAATTCAAGTGTAATTTAGAAATAACCAAGTGTAATTCAGAATAGTAAACTGTAATTCAGAAAAGATCAAATGTAGTTCAGAATAGTCAACTATAATTCCGAAATTATCGAGTGTAATTCACAAAGCAACAAGTGTAATTCGCAAACCTCAAGTGTAATTCAGAAACCATCAAATGTAATTCAGAATAGTCAAGTGTAATTCAGAAATCTCCAGGTGTAATTCAGAATGGTCAAGTGTAATTTAGAAATAACTAACGAATGTAATTCAGGATAGTCATCAGTAATTCAGAAAACATCAAGTGTAACTAAGAATAGGGAATTGTAAATTTAGAAATTACCAAGTGTAGTTCAGAAAGCAAAAAGGGTAATTCGGAAACGTCAAGTGTAATTCACAAAGCAATATAATTAGGAATTAACATAACTCAGTAAAATGTCAAAAAAAAAATGATGAAAGAACAAAAGACCTTTTACTTTGTTTATGTCATCATTTTCTGTCAAAAATTCATAGCTTTCTAGATGACGTTTTCTAATGAACACGGGGTATGTAAGTGACTACTCCATTTCCAACTCAAAGTAATTCAGAAATTATCAAGGGTATTTTAGAATAGTCAAGTGTAATTCAGAAACCATCAAATGTAATTCAGAATAGTCAAGTGTAATTCAGAAATCTCCAAGTGAAATTCCGAATATTCAAGTGTAATTTAGAAATAACCAAGTGTAATTCAGAATAGTCAACTGTAATTCAGAAAAGATCAAATGTAGTTCAGAATAGTCAATTGTAATTCAGAAATTACCAAGTGTAATTTAAAAAGCAACAAGTGTAATTCCGAAACCTCAAGTGTAATTCAGAAACCATCAAATGTAATTCAGAATAGTCACGTTTAATTCAGAAATCTCCAGGTGTAATTCAGAATAGTCAAGTGTAATTTAGAAATAACTAAGCAGTGTATTTCAGGATAGTCAACAGTAATTCAGAAAACATCAAGTGTAACTCAGAATAGGAAACTGTAAATTTAGAAATTACCAAGTGTAATTCAGAAAGCAAAAAGTGTAATTCGGAAACGTCAAGTGTAATTCAGAAAGCAGTATAATTAGGAATTAACATAACTCAGTAAAATGTCAAAAAAAATGATGAAAAAACAAAAGTCCATTTACTTTGATTATGTCACCATTTTCTGTCAAAAATTCATAGCTTTCTAGATGACGATTTCTAATGAACATGGGGTATATAAATGACTACTCCATTTCCAACTGAAAGTAATTCAGAAATTATCAAGGGTATTTCAGAATAGTCAAGTGTAAGTCAGAAACCATCAAATGTAATTTAGAATAGTCAAGTGTAATTCAGAAATCGCCAAGGGAAATTCAGAATATTCAAGTGAAATTTAGAAATAACCAAGTGTAATTCAGAATAGTCAACTGTAATTCAGAAAAGATCAAATGTAGTTCAGAATAATCAACTGTAATTCAGAAATTACCAAGTTTAATTCACAAAGCAACAAGTGTAATTGTAGTTCAGAATAGTCAACTGTAATTCAGAAATTACCAAGTGTAATTCAGAAAGCAACAAGTGTAATTCGGAAACCTCAAGTGTAATTCAGAGACCATCAAATGTAATTCAGAATAGTCAAGTGTAATTCAGAAATTTACAGGTGTAATTCAGAATAGTCAAGTGTAATTTGGAAATAACTAAGCAGTGTAATTCAGGATAGTCAACAGTAATTCAGAAAACATCAAGTGTAACTCAGAATAGGAAACTGTAAATTTAGAAATTACCAAGTGTAATTCAGAAAGCAAAAAGTGTAATTCGGAAACGTCAAGTGTAATTCAGAAAGCAGTATAATTAGGAATTAACATAACTCAGTAAAATGTAAAAAAAATGATGAAAAAACAAAAGTCCATTTACTTTGATTATGTCACCATTTTCTGTCAAAAATTCATAGCTTTCTAGATGACGATTTCTAATGAACATGGGGTATATAAATGACTACTCCATTTCCAACTGAAAGTAATTCAGAAATTATCAAGGGTATTTCAGAATAGTCAAGTGTAAGTCAGAAACCATCAAATGTAATTTAGAATAGTCAAGTGTAATTCAGAAATCTCCAAGGGAAATTCAGAATATTCAAGTGAAATTTAGAAATAACCAAGTGTAATTCATAATAGTCAACTGTAATTCAGAAAAGATCAAATGTAGTTCAGAAATTACCAAGTGTAATTCAGAAAGCAACAAGTGTAATTCGGAAACCTCAAGTGTAATTCAGAAACCATCAAATGTAATTCAGAATAGTCAAGTTTAATTCAGAAATCTCCAGGTGTAATTCAGAATAGTCAAGTGTAATTTAGAAATAACTAAGCAGTGTAATTCAGGATAGTCAACAGTAATTCAGAAAACATCAAGTGTAACTCAGAATAGGAAACTGTAAATTTAGAAATTACCAAGTGTAATTCAGAAAGCAAAAAGTGTAATTCGGAAACGTCAAGTGTAATTCAGAAAGCAGTATAATTAGGAATTAACATAACTCAGTAAAATGTAAAAAAAAATGATGAAAAAACAAAAGTCCATTTACTTTGATTATGTCACCATTTTCTGTCCAAAATTCATAGCTTTCTAGATGACGATTTCTAATGAACATGGGGTATATAAATGACTACTCCATTTCCAACTCAAAGTAATTCAGAAATTATCAAGGGTATTTTAGAATAGTCAAGTGTAATTCAGAAACCATCAAATGTAATTCAGAATAGTCAAGTGTAATTCAGAAATCTCCAAGTGAAATTCAGAATATTCAAGTGTAATTTAGAAATAACCAAGTGTAATTCAGAATAGTCAACTGTAATTCAGAAAAGATCAAATGTAGTTCAGAATAGTCAATTGTAATTCAGAAATTACCAAGTGTAATTTAAAAAGCAACAAGTGTAATTCCGAAACCTCAAGTGTAATTCAGAAACCATCAAATGTAATTCAGAATAGTCAAGTTTAATTCAGAAATCTCCAGGTGTAATTCAGAATAGTCAAGTGTAATTTAGAAATAACTAAGCAGTGTAATTCAGGATAGTCAACAGTAATTCAGAAAACATCAAGTGTAACTCAGAATAGGAAACTGTAAATTTAGAAATTACCAAGTGTAATTCAGAAAGCAAAAAGTGTAATTCGGAAACGTCAAGTGTAATTCAGAAAGCAGTATAATTAGGAATTAACATAACTCAGTAAAATGTAAAAAAAATGATGAAAAAACAAAAGTTCATTTACTTTGATTATGTCACCATTTTCTGTCAAAAATTCATAGCTTTCTAGATGACGATTTCTAATGAACATGGGGTATATAAATGACTACTCCATTTCCAACTGAAAGTAATTCAGAAATTATCAAGGGTATTTCAGAATAGTCAAGTGTAAGTCAGAAACCATCAAATGTAATTTAGAATAGTCAAGTGTAATTCAGAAATCTCCAAGGGAAATTCAGAATATTCAAGTGAAATTTAGAAATAACCAAGTGTAATTCATAATAGTCAACTGTAATTCAGAAAAGATCAAATGTAGTTCAGAAATTACCAAGTGTAATTCAGAAAGCAACAAGTGTAATTCGGAAACCTCAAGTGTAATTCAGAAACCATCAAATGTAATTCAGAATAGTCAAGTGTAATTCAGAAATCTGCAAGTGAAATTTAGAAAATTCAAGTGTAATTTAGAAATAACCAAGTGTAATTCAGAATAGTAAACTGTAATTCAGAAAAGATCAAATGTAGTTCAGAATAGTCAACTATAATTCCGAAATTATCGAGTGTAATTCACAAAGCAACAAGTGTAATTCGCAAACCTCAAGTGTAATTCAGAAACCATCAAATGTAATTCAGAATAGTCAAGTGTAATTCAGAAATCTCCAGGTGTAATTCAGAATGGTCAAGTGTAATTTAGAAATAACTAACGAATGTAATTCAGGATAGTCATCAGTAATTCAGAAAACATCAAGTGTAACTAAGAATAGGGAATTGTAAATTTAGAAATTACCAAGTGTAGTTCAGAAAGCAAAAAGGGTAATTCGGAAACGTCAAGTGTAATTCACAAAGCAATATAATTAGGAATTAACATAACTCAGTAAAATGTCAAAAAAAAAATGATGAAAGAACAAAAGACCTTTTACTTTGTTTATGTCATCATTTTCTGTCAAAAATTCATAGCTTTCTAGATGACGTTTTCTAATGAACACGGGGTATGTAAGTGACTACTCCATTTCCAACTCAAAGTAATTCAGAAATTATCAAGGGTATTTTAGAATAGTCAAGTGTAATTCAGAAACCATCAAATGTAATTCAGAATAGTCAAGTGTAATTCAGAAATCTCCAAGTGAAATTCCGAATATTCAAGTGTAATTTAGAAATAACCAAGTGTAATTCAGAATAGTCAACTGTAATTCAGAAAAGATCAAATGTAGTTCAGAATAGTCAATTGTAATTCAGAAATTACCAAGTGTAATTTAAAAAGCAACAAGTGTAATTCCGAAACCTCAAGTGTAATTCAGAAACCATCAAATGTAATTCAGAATAGTCACGTTTAATTCAGAAATCTCCAGGTGTAATTCAGAATAGTCAAGTGTAATTTAGAAATAACTAAGCAGTGTATTTCAGGATAGTCAACAGTAATTCAGAAAACATCAAGTGTAACTCAGAATAGGAAACTGTAAATTTAGAAATTACCAAGTGTAATTCAGAAAGCAAAAAGTGTAATTCGGAAACGTCAAGTGTAATTCAGAAAGCAGTATAATTAGGAATTAACATAACTCAGTAAAATGTCAAAAAAAATGATGAAAAAACAAAAGTCCATTTACTTTGATTATGTCACCATTTTCTGTCAAAAATTCATAGCTTTCTAGATGACGATTTCTAATGAACATGGGGTATATAAATGACTACTCCATTTCCAACTGAAAGTAATTCAGAAATTATCAAGGGTATTTCAGAATAGTCAAGTGTAAGTCAGAAACCATCAAATGTAATTTAGAATAGTCAAGTGTAATTCAGAAATCGCCAAGGGAAATTCAGAATATTCAAGTGAAATTTAGAAATAACCAAGTGTAATTCAGAATAGTCAACTGTAATTCAGAAAAGATCAAATGTAGTTCAGAAATTACCAAGTGTAATTCAGAAAGCAACAAGTGTAATTCGGAAACCTCATGTGTAATTCAGAAACCATCAAATGTAATTCAGAATAGTCAAGTGTAATTCAGAAATCTGCAAGTGAAATTTAGAAAATTCAAGTGTAATTTAGAAATAACCGAGTGTAATTCAGAATAGTAAACTGTAATTCAGAAAAGATCAAATGTAGTTCAGTTCACAATAGTCAACTATAAGATCAGAAATTATCAAGTGTAATTCACAAAGCAACAAGTGTAATTCGCAAACCTCAAGTGTAATTCAGAAACCATCAAATGTAATTCAGAATAGTCAAGTGTAGTTCAGAAATCTCTAGGTGTAATTCAGAATAGTCAAGTGTAATTTAGAAATAACTAAGCAGTGTAATTCAGGATAGTCAACAGTAATTCAGAAAACATCAAGTGTAAATCAGAATAGGTAGGGACTGTAAATTCAGAAATTACTAAGTGTAATTCAGAAAGCAAAAAGTGTAATTCAGAAACGTCAAGTGTAATTCAGAAAGCAGTATAATTAGGAATTAACATAACTCTGAAGCTAAGAATTTTCAGTTCATGTGGAACAATAACAGATTCTTTGGTTTAATAATTAACGTAGAAGTTTAAAAAGTAATATGAAAAACCACTGTTGATAAAAATCAGACTCCAACTCCAACATCCTCCATATTTAGGATAGCACATAATTTTCATCGATATTCGAATTTTCAAAAACATTAGAAAATGAGACACCCTGTACTTGATGCTTTCTGAGTTATACTTGATAATTTCCCAATTACACTTGACCCTTTTTGAAATACATTTGAAGTTTTCTGATTTACACTTGACTATTCCTAATTACACTTGATGCTATCCGAATTACAGTTGAATATTCTGAATTGTAAGTAACGGTTTCTGAATTACCTTTGACCATTCAGAGTTACACTCAATACTTTCTGAATTACACTTGACTATTCTGAATTACACTTGATTTGTTCTGAATTACACTTGCTACTTTCTGAATTACAGTGTAGATGATTTAACAATTAGGTTTCAGTCACGTCAGTCTTTATCCGTTAGTCTGATAATCTTTATGTGACGTCATATTGACCTCAATTTTTGGTTATTAGTTTTAAATTCACCAACGCGATCTTAACTGCGTTATTTCACGTCAGCGTGCTACTGAAGTCCAAGTGGGGCCCTATTTGATTCGGCACCCCCGTATAAAGGGTGTCAAGTTAATGATGACTTTAATTTTGAGAAGAAGATTTTTGGTTACATTTTTGAAAAAAAAAATTAAATAAACATACGTAATTCATTTTCAACTTTCAGTCAAAGTTTCACTTTCTTTTTAATTTTTCATAAATGTTTTCCGATCTAAATTCTATACCTCGATAAAATTGGTATAAAGGTTATTTTGTGTACGGAAAACTCAAATATTATATAGGTTTTTTTCTTTAATTTGAAGGAGGCGACACCTGTAGTCATGTCCATCTAACTTTTCCAATAAATTGAGACCGAGCAGGATGCAGCCTTTTAGCAGCTTAAAATGAAAATTTTGACTCTGCCATTAGAGCCTCGTTTCTAGCGAAGAAACTTTGAACAACTTTTCACATGGCTCGTCTCGGAAACAAATGCTGATTGCTCCTATACGTGTTGAACCGCGAAATTCAGAATTTGCTTCCTAATTGAGTCAGAAATAAAAAATTGCTCCATGCTGCTTCGCCGGAAAAGGAACTTTCGGTTACATGTACAAAATTATAGTTTAATAGAAAGTAATGGATTTGAACTAAGTTTATTCTTTTAATTCTATTAAAGCTCCGTTTTCGTACCCCCACATACGGGTGTTGTGCATAGCATGTGATATACAGGGTGAGTCATAATGGGAGGACGAAAATGAAATCTCATATTCTTTGGTCGATTTTAAGGGGGGCTTGTCATACATTTGTGTTACCTATCGAGCTTCCTTAAAAAGTTACGGGGTGTTGAAATTAGAATTTCAAAATGCATATATATTGATTATTTTAAAAGGGTAAGAGATATTTTAATGGAATTTGGTATGTTTCGACATCTGGAGAAGGCGCATATTTGCAATAAAAAAAATTATTTTTATTTTTGCCAGTGGCGCGGGTACCAGCACCTCGACCCATATTACTTGAAGGAAAATTGGTACGCCACTGGTTTTCGAAAAATAAAATCTAATTATTCACTTCTCTATTCATCTCGGAATAAAAATGTCCTCTTTAGGTTTTTCAGTACGACGAACCGTTTCTGAGTAAATAAATAAAAACCATTGTAATGTAGCCTAGTCTCGCCCAACGCATTTAAGATTGATGAAAAATCTCAAATATCAAAATTCCATTTCTTATGGCCTGAATATTAAAACCTATTGATATGCAACATAATTCAACCCATAAATTGCGCGACTATTGCCATACTGCTTAAAATGGCTATATCGCAATGCTTCTTAGTTATTTACTCAATTACAGTTCTACGAAAAAAAAGTTAAGTGAGCTTTTTGCTTCAGAATTGTAGTGGCGGATAAGATAAGACAAACTAAGATAAGACTTTAATTCACGAGAATTCAATAACTTGAAGAGGGCATTTTTATTTAGAGATGGATGGGGAATTGAAAAATTAGATTTTATTTTTCTGAAGCAAGGGGCGTACATCACATCAAACTTTAATGCTGTTCTCAGACTACTTAAAATGGCGGCCCAACCATGATTTTTATTAATTTACCATATACTCTGCGTCGTACTAAACAATCTGAAGAGGGGTAACTTCTTCAGAGAATGTTGAGGATTGAAAACTTTCGTTTTTCCAAAAACCAGTGGCGTACCCTTTTCTCTTCAAATAATATGTGTCAACGTGTTGGTACGCACGCCACTGGAGGAAACAAAAATAATTTTTTTATTGCAAAGTGTGCGCCTTTCATAGTAGTCCAAACATACCAAACTTAGATCTCTTAACCTTTCGGAATAATCAAGATATATGCATTTTAAAATTCTAACTTCATCACCCTGTAACTTTTTGACGAAGCTCGATAGGTAACACACATGTATGACAAGCCTCCCTTAAAATCGACCAAAGAATATGAGATTTCATTTTCGTCCTCCCATTATGACTCACCCTGTATAAGCCATTCACTTATTATTGTCGTCAAGTAGGCGTTGGAAATTTGACTTTGACATTTTTATCGCATCTTCTCAACATGTGCTAAAAGGAGATGGTTATAAAAAATATGAAGGTTTCAAAGGTGACAAAAATAACTGAATGGGTAATAGTCGCCTTTATTCTAACAAAAAATTAATGATTCAATCTGCAACAGGCTTTAAAGTTTTTTCACTCACATGAATATACAGGGTGACCCAACAGTGTGTCAAGGTCCAAAATCTTACCTATTTTTAGATTTATAGCAAGACACTAAAAACGAAAATTGCAGGATATGCTTTACCGCCCATTATAAAATTTTAGATAAATATGCAAAATGACCAGTGACAAATAATATATTTCACATATAGGTATATTTCTTTACAGGGAACCACATAAATATTTTTTTCATATTTTCGTTGTATAGATGGTTCTAAATGTTTTTTGTAAAGCATATTTATCTTCACTTGTTTTCTTCCAAACGTCAAAACTTCGAAGTTTTTTAACTTTTTCATAATTATGTGAGATTGCTCCTGGCGAATAATGAGAATTCTATATACAGGGTGAGTTTTTTTTTCCGATGTTTAGTGAAGAGATCTCAGAAACTAGCAGAGTTACAAAGTGGGTTAAATAGGGAAAGAATTGCAGTTTTATAAAATCAACTCAAAAACACTTTTTTGACAAATTTTATGATTCAGTATATATTTGGCAACAATCAACGATTTCTGTAAATCTGTCTAGATAAATCATTATTTTTTCTAGCAAAGTGACCTAAATACCCCAGTTGGAGAAAATTCTATCCTGCATCAGGTGGGTTTAATTAAAAAAATGACAACTATCTGAGTAAAATTATTTACAACTGTTTTACCAATACCTTTTTTTAGAGCTAATAATAACTCAGCTAGCTTTTGAAATTTTTACCTTGAATAGGATAGGCTAAACGGATTTTTTCTCACAGGCAATTTTCAATTATTGTATAGCTTGGGAGAAAAATGGCCTTAAGTCTACCATTTTGAAAAACAGTCCACTTATTGGCGCCACTTTAAAGCTATCAAAAAGACCTTGTTGTAGGGTGCGAGGAGCAAAAACAAAACTCTTTATTTTATTGTGTTGTCTGTTGTTTTCGGGAGGTTAGACTTGCATTATGTCGTTTTTGTAATCGATCAATATAATAACTCATGCTTCCATTTAAAATGGATTTTTATTCCACAACAGTCGACCCAAGCGGTAATTTTGCCCATATGGTTGAGCAAAACTGAAAATTTTGAAAATCGGAAAAGCCACTGGTAATTTTCCACAAACCTTTCAAAGCTTTGACATTTGAAAATTTCCAAAGAAGAAATTTTCCGCCGAGTCTAGCTATATATGAAGTAAACAGTTAAAATTCTGCGGTTTCGTTCTTCATTGAGACATTCCCGGCAATTTTGGCAATAGAGTTTAGACAAAACTAAAAATTTTTAGAATCGGGAAAGTTACCGGAAATTTTCCGGAAATCTTTGACATTCTAAAATTTTCGAATAAGAAATTTTCGGGCGAGTTTAACAATAGTTGAAGTAAAAAAGTAAAATACTGTGGTTTCCATCTTCATTGAGGATTTTCGGTAATTTTGCCAATATGGTTGGGCAAAACTGAAAATTTTTAAAATCGAAAAAGTCACTGGAAATTTTCCGCAAATCTTTCAAAGCTTAGACATTTGAAAATTTCCAAAGAAGACATTTTCCGCCGAGTCTAGCAATATATGAAGTAAACAATTAAAATACTGTGGTTTCCTCCTTCATTGAGGCATTCCGGTAATTTTGGCAATAGAGTTAGACAAAACTAAAAATTTTTAAAATCGGGAAAGTTACCGGAAATTTTCCAGAAATCTTTCAAAGTTTTGACATTCGAAAATGAGAGAAAATTTTCCGCCAAGTTTAACAATAGATGAAATAAACAATTAAATCTGTGGTTTTGTTCTTCATTGAGGCTTTCTGGTAATTTTAGCAATAGAGTTAAGCAAAACTAAAATTTTTAAAATCGGGAAAATTATTGGAAATTTTCCACAAATCTTTCAAAGCTTTGACATTTGAAAATTTCCAAAGGAAAAACTTTCCGCCGAATCTAACAAAAGATGACGTAAACAATTAAAATACTGTGGTTTCGTTTTCTTCATTGAGGCTTTCCAGTAATTTGGGCAAAACTAATAATTTAAAAAATCGGAAAAGCTACTGCAAAATTTTCACAAAGCTTTGACATTTGAAAATTTCCAAAGAAGAAATTTTCCGCCGAGTCTAACAATAGATGAAGTAAACCATTAAAATCTGAGGTTTCGTTCTTCATTGAGGCTTTCTGGTAATTTTAGCAATAGAGTTAGAGAAAGAAGAAATTTTCCGCCGAGTCTAGCAATAGATGAAATAAACAATTAAAATCTGTGGTTTCGTTCTTCATTGAGGCTTTCTGGTAATTTTAGCAATAGAGTTAAGCAAAACTAAAATTTTTAAAATCGGGAAAATTATTGGCAATTTTCCACAAATCTTTCAAAGCTTTGACATTTGAAAATTTCCAAAGGAAAAACTTTCCGCCGAATCTAACAAAAGATGACGTAAACAATTAAAATACTGTGGTTTCGTTTTCTTCATTGAGGCTTTCCAGTAATTTTGGTAATAGTTCGGCAAAACTAAAAGTTTTTAAAATCGGGAAAGTTACCGCAAATTTTCCAAAAATCTTTCAAAGTTTTGACATTCGAAAATGAGATGAAATTCTCTGCCGAGTTTAACAATAGTTGAAGTAAAAAAGTAAAATACCGTGGTGTCCATCTTCATTGAGGATTTTCGGTAATTATGGCAGTATGTTTGGGCAAAACTAAAAATTTTGAAAATCGGATAAGCTACTGGAAAATTTTCACGCAGCTTTGACATTTGAAAATTTCCAAAGAAGAAAATTTCCGCCGAGTCTTACAATGGATGAACTGAACAATTAAAATCTGAGGGTTCGTCCTTCATTGAGGCTTTCTGGTAATTTTGGCAATAGAGTTAAGCAAAACTAAAATTTTTAAAATCGGGACAGTTACTGGAAATTTTCCACAAATCTTTCAAAGCTTAGACATTTGATAATTTCCAAAGAAGAAATTTTCCGCCGGGTCTAGCAATATATGAAGTAAACAATTAAAATACTGTGGTTTCGTTCTTCATTGAGACTTTCCGGTAATTTTGGCAATAGAGATAGACAAAACTCAAAATTTTTAAAATCAGGAAAGTTACCGGAAATTTTCCGGAAATTTTTGACATTATGAAATTTTCAAATAGGAAATTTCCCGGCGCGTTTAACAATAGTTGAAGTAAAAAAGCAAAAAAAACTGTGGTTTCCATCTTCATTGAGGATTTTCGGTAATTTTGCCAATATGGTTGGGCAAAACTGAAAATGTTGAAAATCGGAAAAGTCACTGGAAACTTTTCACAAATCTTTCAAAGGTTTGACATTTGAAAATATCCAAAGAAGAAATTTTCCGCCGAGTCTAACAATAGATGAAGTAAACAATTAAAATACTGTGGTTTAGTTCTTCATTGAGACTTTCCGGTAATTTTGACAGTAGAGTTAGACAAAGCTAAAAATTTTTAAAATCGGGAAAGTTACCGGAAATTTTCCAGAAAAAGTTTTGACATTCGAAAATGAGAGGAAATTTTCCGCCAAGTTTAACAATAGTTGATGTAAAAAAGTAAAATATTGTGGTGTCCATCTTCATTGAGGATTTTCGGTAATTTTGACAGTATGTTTGGGCAAAACTAAAAATTTTGAAAATCGGAAAAGCTACTGGAAAATTTTCACAAAGCTTTGACATTTGAAAGTTTCCAATGAAGAAATTTTCCGCCGAGAACAATAGATGAAATAAACAATTAAAATCTGTGGTTTCGTTCTTCATTGAGGCTTTCTGGTAATTTTAGCAATAGAGTTAGGCAAAACTAAAATTTTTAAATCGGGAAAGTTACTGGAAATTTTCCACAAATCTTTCAAAGCTTTGACATTTGAAAATTTTCAAAAAAAAAATTTTCCGCCGGATCTAATAACAGATGAAGTAAACAATTAAAATACTGTGGCTTCGTCCTTCATTGAGGCTTTCCCGTAATTATCGCAATAGAGTTAGGCAAAACTAAAAAATTTTAAAATCGGGAAAGTTACCGGAAATTTTCCAGAAATCTTTCAATGTTTTGACATTCGAAAATGTGGGGAAATTTTCCGCCGAGTTTAACAATAGTTGAAGTAAAAAAGTAAAATACTGTGGTTTCCATCTTCATTGAGGATTTTCGGTAATTATGGCAGTATGTTCGGGCAAAACTAAAAATTTTGAAAATCGAAAAATCTACTGGAAGATTTTCACGCAGCTTTGACATTTGAAAATTTCCAAAGAAGAAATTTTCCGCCGAGTCTTACAATAGATGAAGTAAACAATTAAAATCTGTGGTTTCGTTCTTCATTGAGGCTTTCTGGTAATTTTAGCAATAGTTAGGCAAAAATAAAAAAATTTAAAATCGGGAAAGTTACTGAAAATTTTCCATAAATCTTTCAAAGCTTTGTGATTTGAAAATTTCCAAACGACAAATTTTCAGCCGAATCTAACAATATATGAGGTAAACAATTAAAATACTGTGGATTCGTTCTTCATTGAGGCTTTCCGGTAATTGTGGCAATAGAGTTAGCCAAAACTAAAAATGTTTTAAATCTGAAAAGTTACCGGAAATTTTCCAGAAACATTTAAAATTTATAACATTCGAAAATTTCCAAAGGGGAAATTTTCAGCCGAGTGTTACGCTAGTAAACGTTACGCGAAGTAAACAAGTAAAATATTGTGGTTTCGTTCTTCATTGAGGCTTTCCGGATATTTTGGCAATAGGGTTGAGCAATCGGAAAATTTTGAAAGTCGAAAAAGTTACCGAAAATTTTCTAGATAAACCTTTTAAAGGAACTACATTTGAAAATTTGCTCCAAAGATGAAATTTTTCATCCAATCTAAAAATGGTTAAAGTAAAGAAGTAAAATACTCTGATTTCGATCTTCATTGCTTTCCGGTAATTTTGACCATAGAGTTGGGTAAAACTAAAAATTGTTTAAATCAGAAAAGACACCGGAAATTTACCAGAAACGCTTCAAAGTTTTGATATTTGAAAATTTCCAAAGAGGAAATTTTCCGCCTAGTCTATCAATAGCTGACGTAAGCCACTAAAATACTGTGGTTTCAATCTGCATTGAGACTTTCCGGTAATTATGGCAAAAGAAGTGGGCAAAACCAAAAAATAAAAAAATCGAAGTTGCCGAAATATTTCCAGAAACCTTTCAAAGGTTTGACAGTCAAGAATTTCCAAAGAGGAAATTTTCTGCCGAGTGTTACGATAGTTGTAGTAAACAAGTAAAATAGTGTGGTTTTGTTCTTCATTGAGGCTTTCCGGATATTTTGGCAATATGGTTGAAAAACCGAAAAATTTTGAAAGTCGAGAAAATTACCAGAAATTTTCTAGAGAAACCTTCCAAAGTTTCTACATTTGAAAATTTCCTCCAAAGAGGAAATCTTTTGTTCAATTTAACAATGGTTGAAGTAAAGAAGTAAAATGTTCTGGATTAGATCTTCATTGAGGCTTTCCGGTAATTTTGACAATAGAGTTGGCAAATCTATTTTTTTAAATCGGGAAAGTTACTGGTAATTTTCCAGAAACTTTTCAAAGTTTCAACATTTGAAAATTTCCAAAGAGGAAATTTTCCACCCAGTCTACCAATAGCTGAAGTACACAAGTAAAATACTGTGATTTCGATCTGCATTGATTTTTGATTGCTTTGATGAAATTGAAAATCTGCATTGGATGCATTGATGATTGCAAACTGGAGATAAGCTCAAAACTACGAGAACAGACAACGGCTTGGAGTTGGTCAATAAAATTTAGTGTTTTTCCAAGCCGAGTGGGTGAGGTTGGAAATTTGCTTCTTGAAAGAATTTGGAGCTCAAGTAGCTTGCCATATATCCAAACAAAAGAGATTAAAATTGGACCCAATAAGCAAGGTGGGATTATTAGTGGGTTATGGAAACGAGAGTAAAGGACACATAGTATTTTTTTTATACAACTCAAGTTGAGCTTGGCATAGATTTGTGCTTTTTACCTCATGGATTAACTTATTCGGTACTTCCTCGCAAGGGGAAAATTTTCCTGTTGGATGCAGAAACTGAAGAGAGAGATGAGCAACTGACGAATCCGACAAAGAGCAGACTGAGACTAAACAAGTCATTAATTCTGAGGAAAATGAATCCAAAAATCTGGAAGCACCATTAGGTGAAACTCTTGGTGAAACTGAGCCTGTACAGATGAGTAGAAGAGGAAAAGAAGTGAAAAAACCCGATTGGTTAAAGGACGATTGCACAAGTCTCTTTACAGAGGCTGAAGAGCCATTGACTTTGGAAAAAGCTATGTGTTATGAACCTATAACTGATGACTGCTTAGGTATCCGCCTAAGTCAGCTGCTGAGCTTGCATTTCCATGCAATGTTTACTTAGTTAGTTAGAATCATATTATTGTCATTCCTAGACTGTCCTCATTGCTGTGTGTAATAGTAAAAACAGTTTTTCTTTATTGAAAAACATAAGTTATGCTTGAGTGCTACAGAGGTAGTTGACCAAGAACTCAATGTACCTATCCAAAAAAAATGACACATGGATTGGAAGTGCCGTGAGCATTGGAAAACCTGCAATCGAAAGCTCACATAGAGTCATAAAAATTTTTCAAAATGTGGATGTGTTTTTGAATTGTACTCCCATGACTGCAATTCTTACCATATTTATCACATTTCGTAACTATGCTAGTTTCTGAAATCTCTTCAGTAAACCGAAAAAAATTCACCCTGTATAATAAAAACCTTTTCGCAAATCAAGACACGTGACTTAGTGAACTTTGAAGTTAAGATTATCTCTCAACTGGATAAGGCCTTTCGTCTGCGAAAAAGTTTTGATCATAAACCTACAATTCACCTTTGATTTTCTACACAAATGCGACTCATGCAAAAACTGAATAATAAAAAATGTAGCGAGGGTGAAAATAGTTAACTTTCTTAATTTAGGAAATACGAGTAAATAGAAGAATATTAACTAAAAATTCAGTCTCCATATTGGTCAGGTTAAATCCACCCCCTATATACCCCCGCTTTTAAGCTCCTCTATATAAGCACCGAGCTCGTCCTCGATGGCCCCGTTTTCCACGTCTTTCAGGCTGCTATTACTGATGTCGTAGGAGTCGTAGGCCCCGTTTTTGCTGTCCTGCCTGTGGAACTCCATGCTGAGATGGATCTCTCCGTTACCCTTGTAACCCTTCAAATGATCATCGTTTCGTGGGTTTTTTTTCAAACACTCGAAATACTGAGACAATTTGGTGAGTTTCGATGCGGTGTCCGAATTGGAAACAATTGGAAGTGAGGCGTAGGTGGTGAACGAGTTCTGTGATTTCTGGGAACCGTTTCTGATTGGCTCGTTATTTTTGTTGGCGAGGCGACGGAGTGAGAATTTAAACCTGTAAAAAATAAATCCAGTTAAAGTTTTAAACAGCAAACTGAAGGAGAAAACCAGTAAACCGAAGAAATGGGCTATTTCGGAATGTTGCAACTGGACAAATAAGATCGCGCCGCAGAAGTAAAAGTTCTTAAGTAGCTGTTTGTCGCTTTTATTCGAGGATAAGATAAATAACAACTGATATCTCTTGGGATTAGCACGGTCTTTGCGATAAATTTTACTCACTTAACTCCTGAAAGGGTTTATTAGCGTCTCTGTGACCTATAAAATATGCTATTTGCCGCAGAAATTCGGAATTTGAAGGTTTCTGTTTTAAATAAGATCTTTTATACTAACAGTAAGAGTAACACAACTTCGGCGTCTCAAACTTTATTATATACCACCTTTATTAGCGTTCTCACACTGGTGTTCTGTATGTCAACGGTCGATTTTGTCTTGTGTTTCAGTCGTCTTTGTGCCTGACAATTGTACGTAAAACGATTTATAAAAATAAATAATTTCTCATAAGTAAGTGGTAATTTATTTGGTAACTTCAATTGATGCTTAGAATTCGATAATATATCGAAGAAAAGGCACTTGGAGAAAGTGCCAACATATCAGAAAGTGCTGCCCGATGTATCCTGCACTTTTTATACTACCTCGTCGCGACGACTAAATGGTCAATAGGGATAATTTGAAAGTTCTGCGGTAAGCTCCTCTCGATTGTACTCTCAAGTATTCCGATTGGTTTAGAAATCTGCACAGGAACCGGGGTGAAGTGAGTCGTTTACCATTGGCTGGAAGATAGGGAGGGGCTTGCTGCAGACCGCGTCCAACCAATCAGAAAAGTTTGGAACAAAGGGACATGGCCTGCCGCAGCCAATCAGAATTCTCGGGAGTAACTTGGTGCAGAATAACAATAATCTCATTTTGAATATTCAAATTTGAATCCTGTATCCCGTGAAGTAGTGTCAATTCAATACTTAACCTCCACGGATAATTGTGAAGATATGTTTAAAAAGGCTCTTGATAGCCAGTTGCTTGAACGTTTTCTGAATTGAGTTATGTGTACTCGTAACATAGATGAGTAGTAGTTTGAAATGTAAGTTGTATTTTTTGTATTCGCATATTTTTCTAAGGCTTTTCTATGGAAATATTTTGGCAATAAATTATCAATTACAAAACACCAAAAAAGGGAAATGGGTATCATATGCTAAGGAATAATATGTTATAACACAATGCGTATCATTCCATGCAGAATTATGACATATTTGAATTTGAATATTAAATATAAGAGAATCTGGTAAATGTCGACTTTGACTTGTGTTTCGTCTTTGTGCTTGACTATTATACGTAAAATGATTTATAAACATAAATAATTTCTCCTAAATGAGGGGCCATTTATTTGCTAGTTTCAATTGATGCTTAGAATTCGATAGTACATCGAAGAAAATGCACTTGAAAAAAGTGCAAACACAGCTCAGCAGGTAAAATTAAAAAAACAGGATGTAAGGGCACAATCAGTCATTTTGCAAAGAATATCTAATAAACACTTACACCGTTTTCGACTGATGGCTTTGAGAGTAATCCCACCCTTGCATTCTCGTTGAGGAAACAAATGATGGAACAAATGACTTCATTCCCAAGAATGAGTTACTTCTATATCTACTAAATATCCCCAACAGGAGATACGATAAAAGTACCTTAAGCAAAGATGATTAAACGGCTGCTTCAGATATTCAGTATGGACCAATGTCGTATAATACCTAGACCAATTGTGGCAGGCTTTTATCTTGATGATGAAGGCGACCACTATCGGAGATTCATGTACAGCTTGATGTATGTACATATCACTTAAAAGTAGGCCAGACAGTTCAGTGTGTCTAAACTTAGTAGCAGATTTCTTGACAAACCGACTAACAAAATATGGACACTGAAAAAGAGAGTTTTGTGTTTTTACGCAACGTTTGATGTTTGGGATGAGACCCAAAGGGATCCCAAACTTAAGGGGGTAAGAGAATTGGAAATTATGAGTAATGCTGACTGGGACGGTGATCGAAATACGTGGAAAAATTTTAGTGGTTTTGTAGCGTTTTATAAACCATCCAATAATTCACGAAGTTAAAGGGAGTATTAAAGGACTGTGGTAGTTGATAGGCAGTAGCATTTTAAGCACACTTTTGCTCTTTTTTCACCGGGAAATCTGCACGATATAATCGGCACTTTTTTATACCACCTCCACGCGACGACTAAATGATCAGTATTGATAATTTGAGTGATGGGTTATGCGGGAACAGGATCACTAAATGACAAAGACAACTATTTGAATTGGTCTACGTTTCGCAAATATATTTCTGCATCCTCAGGACGAATTCGGTTTTGTTTTCCTTGGTCTTAAATTTACACAGCACAGGACAAGGTTTGAGAACAGGGAAGACAAAACCAAATTCGTCCTGAGGATGCAGAAATATATCTGCGAAACGTAGACCAATTCACATAGTTGTCTTCGTCATTTCGTGATCCTGTTGCCGCATAACCCATCACATTTTTGAACTTGAGGATCGATAACAACTATCAAAGATAATTTGAGAGTTCTGCGGCAAGCTCCTCTCGATTGTCCTTCCAAGTATTCTTATTGGTTTAGAAACCTGCACAGGAACCGGGGTGAGTGGAGCCGTTTATCATTGGCTTGGAAGATAGGGGAGGGTCTTCCTGCAGACCGCGCCCAACCAATCAGGTTAGTTCGGGAGAAAGGGACAGGATCTGACGCAGCAAATCATAATTCTTGGGAGGAATATCGGGAGTAGCTTGTTGCAGAATAACAATAATACCATTTTGAGTATTGAAATTTGAGTGCCATGCCTATGATTAGGATGGCCAAAAACTCAAGACAAGCTCATGTGCAGCTTGATGTACATCTCACTTACAAACAGACCAGACAGTTTAGTGTGTCTTATCTTAGTAGCAGATTCCTTGGCAAACCCACTAACAAAATATGGAGACTGGAAAAGAGAGATTTGAGTTTTTACGCAACGTTGGATGTTTGGGTTTCATCTTAAGGGGGTAAGAGAATTGGAAATTATGAGTAATGGTGACTGGGACGGTGATCGAAATACGTGGAAAAATTTTAGTGGTTTTGTAGCGTTTTATAAACCATCCAATAACTCACGAAGTCAAAGGGAGTATTAAAGGACTGTGGTAGTTGATAGGCAGTAGCATTTTAAGCACACTTTTGCTCTTTCTTCACCGGGAAATCTGCACGATATAATCGGCACTTTTTTATACCACCTCCACGCGACGACTAAATGATCAGTATTGATAATTTGAGTGATGGGTTATGCGGGAACAGGATCACTAAATGACAAAGACAACTATTTGAATTGGTCTACGTTTCGCAAATATATTTCTGCATTCTCAGGACGAATTCGGTTTTGTTTTCCTTGTTCTTAAATTTACACAGCACAGGACAAGGTTTGAGAACAGGGAAGACAAAACCAAATTCGTCCTGAGGATGCAGAAATATATCTGCGAAACGTAGACCAATTCAAATAGTTGTCTTCGTCATTTCGTGATCCTGTTGCCGCATAACCCATCACATTTTTGAACTTGAGGATCGATAACAACTATCAAAGATAATTTGAGAGTTCTGCGGCAAGCTCCTCTCGATTGTCCTCCCAAGTATTCTGATTGGTTTAGAAACCTGCACAGGAACCGGGGTGAGTGGAGCCGTTTATCATTGGCTTGGAAGATAGGGGAGGGCCTTCCTGCAGACCGCGCCCAACCAATCAGGTTAGTTCGGGAGAAAGGGACAGGATCTGCCGCAGCAAATCATAATTCTTGGAAGGAATATCGGGAGTAGCTTGGTGCAGAATAACAATAATACCATTTCGAGTATTGAAATTTGAGTGCCATGCCTATGATTAGGATGGCCAAAAACTCAAGACAAGCTCATGTGCAGCTTGATGTACATCTCACTTACAAACAGACCAGACAGTTTAGTGTGTCTTATCTTAGTAGCAGATTCCTTGGCAAACCGACTAACAAAATATGGACACTGGAAAAGAGAGTTTTGAGTTTTTACGCAACGTTTGATGTTTGGGTTTCATCTTAAGGGGGTAAGAGAATTGAAAATATGTGAAAAACGTGGAAAAATTTTAGTGGTTTTGTAGCGTTTCATAAACCATCCAATAACTCACGAAGTTAAAGGGCGTATTAAAGGACTGTGGTAGTTGATAGGCAGTAGCATTTTAAGCACAATTTTGCTCTTTTTTTACCGGGAAATCTGCACGATGTAATCTGCACTCTTTTTATACCACCTCGACGCGACGACTAAATGATCAGTAGGGATAATTTGAGTGATGGGTTATGCGGGAACAGGATCAGAAAATGACAAAGATTGTGAAGACGTGTTTAATAAGGCCTTTAATATATTGTTGTTTGAAACTTTTCTGAATTGAGTTATGTGTACTCGTAACATAGATGGGTAGTAGTTTGAAATGTAAATTGTATCTTTTGTATTTACATGTATCATATCAGTGATTTATTTCTCAGTAAAGGTTTTTCTATGGAAATACTTTGGCAATAAATACAAAACACTAAAAAAGAAAGAAAAGGTAAATGAGTATCATATGCTAAGGAATTATGTGGAAAATAACAAAATGCCTATCATACTTTGCAGAATTATGAACACATTTGACCTTTGGTATTAAATAAAAGAGATTCAGTCAAATGTCTACTTACTGTGTTTCAATAGTCTTTAAGAATGACAATTGTACATTAAACATATTTACAAAAATGTTGGTTCTAGTAGCCTGTATGACGTGGTCTGTCTGGTTGGGCTTCCGATAGATAGAGAAGTCAAGCCCATTGTCTGTCTTTGTGATGGTTAAGTCCAGGAAGTTTTCAAAGTGTTCATGTTCAAGCTGTAATGTAAATTTAATTCTAGGATGGATGTGATTGAGCTTCTCTAACAAAAAAACCAGCTCCTTTAGGGCTCGTGTAAGGATGCAAAAAAAGTAATCGACGTACCTGAACTAGTGGATAATTTCTGTATTCTCGTTAGTGAGTAATAAATTGTTTAAAAAAAAATCAATGCATACTTCTGCAAGAAAGGGTGATAAGCAGCTCCCGGTTGTCAAGCCATCCCTCTGCTTGAAAAATTTCCCATTGTATCCCCACGTGTTCTTCCCCCTAGAAGCCCCATTTGTTGTAAAAGTAGAAAAAGGAGTTAGTTTTGGGCTCGCGAAAACAGCCTTTAGATTGGGGTCTCACGAGAAGGGTCGTATTTGGCGAATTGGTGAATAGGGGTCGAGAAGGAGCGTCGTTACGCCGAAAAGGACGAACGAACACCAACGGAGACCAGCAACGGAAAGCTGACAGAAACCTCGTCAAACACCAAAAAATTCTCTGATTTTGTCTTCCATGATGGAGTTAAGAATCTATCAGAGGTGCAGTTCACGGAGGATGAGATGATCTTACTGGATCGTGGCCTTGAGTTCTGTATCTAATCTAACACAACGGTTGAGGATGTAATCTCCTTTTCTATAGAGATGGATACGGCTATTGAAATGCTGTCTAACAACCCTGAAATAGAGAAACAAATCCGTAATGACATACACAACAAACAGCTTCAATAGGCAACTAGGGAGAAACAAGAACACACACAGTGTTTCCTCGACTTGAACTGCAATTAAGAGAAAGATTAAAGAACACTCCCAGATCATTACTAAGGCGGATAAAGGTAGAGAATTTCCTTTCAGCCAACAATTTTGAAATTCTTCCTAATAACTCCATCAACAGATACAAGAGACAAATCACTAATATTGTCAGAACACTTTCATCGTTCTTGGAGAGCTTTGACGCTCCCAAATCTTTCTTCTTTCCGGGCAACCCTCTAGCCCCCAGATGCTTTGGCCTACCTAAACTCCATAAACTAGACTTCCCCATACGACCTGTGGTAAGTTTCTTGACCACAACAGCCAGCTGCGTCTCAAAGTTCAAACTAAATCTTAACGACTTGCTTTGAACCTAAAAATAGTATAAAGAACTGTGTGCGCAGTGTGCGAAAGACCTGTCAATACCTACCAATTACTTTGGTTTCCTTCGATGTAACCAACCTGTTCAGCATGATACCCAGAGATGAGTCATTATGGTCAAAGACCTATTGACATCTGGGGGTGGAATACCTCCACCTACTACCATCTGGGGGTGGTAGACATACGGGGTGTTCATTATAAAATTTCATCTAACCAACTATGAAATGCATTTGTTATTTTGAAGCACGTCGTGAATTACTTCGTTCCGTATTTGTCCGTCAAACTTTCAAATTTAGGCACGTTCACACCTTGAGAACGTTTTACTGGTTGCCTACCATTACGCGCTCCGATAGTGTCTCTATCCTTTTTTTCTCAATAAGAATCTAAGGACGGGAATGCTCAAATAAATTTAAATAATAATGAATAGCAATTGACATGACATTCCAAACAATCCAGAATCATTCAGAATGTTGATAAACAAATAAGTCGGCCTTAATTTGTTTGATTTTTTTAATTATTTAAAGATTTTTAAGATTCTATAGGCTGTAAAATTTACTTAAGGTATTCCCGAGCTAACATCCATAGAGAACTTAGAAAAACACATCAATCTTTGTGCCAAATTCAGTGTACGACGGAGATAGTGGACCTTGGGAGGTGAGATAAATTAAAATGTTGCGACCCTGAATGCCTGAACAGGCCTTTCGCCCTTAGAAGTGGCGATTTTCATATTGATCCTTTGACTTCTGACGACGACAAAGCACCCCAATCACCAGCCCATGCACGGTGTAGCCTTTGGGGAGAGGAGTTTTTAAGGCTTGGCCCTACTAACTACAACTGCAACCGAAAGTACCTACAAACCATTTTGTGTTTGAAAAACTAAAAACTAGTTTTAAAATCATTAAAACAAGTGTACGATTCTAATGTTTTATCTCTGTAGAATCGGAAATGGAATGGATTTTCAAAGGTATGTAAAATTAAAACATTAGAGCTGAAGACGAAAATAAGTTTATAAACATATTGTAGGCTCAATTCCTGAAGCTAAACCTGGAAATTTTGCACCAAAATCGGTATTGACTGCGACCATTAGGACCTAAAAGAAAAGATGTTTCCAAAAATGTATGTGTCAGTAGATACTCTCGAGGCTTAAATTTGTGTACAAGTGTAATACTTCTCTTAGCTCCCCAGCCTGAAAAAGCTATATGCGATCATACTATTAGCAGTTTGTAAGGAACATGTGTACATGCATAAACCATTTTGAGTCTGAAAGCCAGTTTTAATGTGATTCAAATGTATAAATAACTGAGATGTTTTGTCAGCATCACTATGAAGTCAGAAATTGTGTTGATTTTAAAAGTAAAATAATAATTAAAATATTAGCTGTATAGACAAAAATAACTTTATAATAATCCCTATTATAAGTTTGAATCTTGAAGCATATTCCAGAAATCTTGGAACAGATCAGTGTGGACTTGAGTTTACGAGCAAGAATGTAGGAAACATCTCTATTGGTATATGGTATTTTCATGTTCAATAATAAGGGTGACTTTTACAACTATCAGTAAAACTTCAGCTTGAAGATAAAACACCAGTAATGGCGTAGACTGCATTGTTACCAACAATGTAATTTTCGTCATTACTGGTGTTTTATCTTCAAACTGAAGTTTTACTGATAGTTGTAAGAGTCACCCTTAATACTAACTTTTTTTTATAATGACAAAGTAGTTTAATGTGTGTTAAATTGCATCAATAGCTACTAAATAATGCAGGATCATCCAGCTCATATTTCTAATTTATAGTTATAAACTGCATTTGTTTAAAAATGTTATAGACAGAAATTAAGTTTACATTGATAAGTAATAAATAGTATTAGACTGGATAATCTTGGTCAATGATCAGATCTGTAGTTTAAAGGGTTGCTGTCCACCATGTTTCAAATCAACAATTTACAAATTGCCTGGTATTCAAAAGCAACAGTGCTCAATTTCTATGATCATAAAAGTCCTTTTTGGAAATTGCAATCCATATTAGGTCGATCATAAGCTTATTTTCAACCAACTCAATTGGCTGTCCTATTATCAGCCATCAATCGAGTTGGATGAAAATCGAGCTGTAGAGATCAATTTGATCAACGTTTACCATTTCCAAAAAGTGCTACTGTGTCTATACTAATAGGAATATGAAAGATAAAATTTGAGTCACACACTTTGTCACAATAGGACTTTTCGGAAATATTGATCCTAGTTCAGACTGATCCTTACAGATAATTTTCAGGAAACCAGATTGATGACAGTTTGAATCTGATTTCCACTCAATATGAATGGTAGAAACTTAGCTGATAGTTATCAACTTGATCCGAATTACAGTGTGTGAAAAGGGCTTGTATCTCCTATTGGTATACGGAAAATTGACATATAGGTTCAATGGTATATGTGTTTAATGTGTTCGATAATACTTTTAATAAAACTAATCACATTTTGTTATTTTATTTTGACATTTTTATTGAGTTTTGGGAAGTCATGTTTCTATTCGCTTTTCAACTGTTTGATCTTCGTTATTAAACATATTTTATAAATGTTCACAAATAGAAGTAATATAACTGACAATTGAATAAACTGAATACAAAAAATTAAATGATATTAATAAAGAATTTTATGTAATTTTTTCCAAATACTAGCAAATTTCAGTAGCTTATACAGGTACCTATCCAATTGGTAATGCTTGAAGTGTCCTAGTGATCAGCCATCTTCACAGAAAAGCAGATCAATCAGTCAGCAAGCTGTGATTCCTACCCAAACTCTCAATTTTTTCAGGGTGAAGTCCTTTTTCAATTATTTCATGGGGGTGTTTTCACTAATCTAAGTTTTCATGTTTTGCGAGTTCACATAACCACTTCACTCAAATCAAGCTTCATCACTAAATATGGATTTTTGGAAAATGTTCTGGTTATTATCCCTATCAATACACCAATTGCCAAATTGCAGTCTTCGGGGAAAGGCAGCTTTATGAAATTCTTGCACATCTGTGAAGCGATATGGGTACACTTGCAGATCTTTATGTAAAATTGCATGGGTGACACCTACAGAAAGGCCTATTTGATGGTATAACTGTCGAATAGAAGTACCAGGTGTGTTTTGCATAATTTCTTGTGCCTGTGTAACCACTTTATTGGTGTGTTTCTTGTGAGATTCGCTGCCTGGTCTTTGTAGACTATCTGCTTCTGTAAGCAATGCTAGAACATGCTCTAAAGTTTTCTTGAACTGCACATAGACCACAGCAAAGTTTGGAAATTGAGCCTGGAAATCCTTCTCATAGTTTCGAATGGAATAAACCTATTCGCCATCCACTTTCCATCAAACTCAACATAACAACTTTATGTTCTAAGACGAAGGCCATGTTGTCCAAATACAAAACAAGTTTTATAGCAATAAAAATTTATGTTTTTAGCAAAAGTTTTGTTGGTAAAACTAGAAAACAATAACAAAAAGGTGGGAAACGGGAAAATTTGCCAACAAGGATAAAGACAACACAAGATGGCCGCTAATAACGTTGAAGGGCTGAAAGCTGATTGGGCAGTGGCAATGACAAATCTGTTTTGATGGCGAGTCAAGTTACGACGTACTTTTATAACTCTCTTTTTTTCTCTCAAAAAATCATAGCTGGCTAGATGAAGTTTTATAATAAACACCCCGTACTGTCCATACTTAATATTTGCCTGGCTCAAGATTTTTTCCAGTTCAATAGAAAATTTTTCAAGCAGAGAGAAGGGCTGATAATGGGGAGCTGCTTATAACCCCAAACAATTTAATTCTCACCAATAAGAATACAGAAACTATCCACTGGTTCACGTACAGCATCCTTGACACGAGCCCTGAAGGGGATGGTTTCTTGTTCGAGAAACTCAATCACATCCATCCTAAAATAAAATTTACATTAGAGCTTGAACATGAAAACTCTCCTGGACTTAGTCATCACAAAGACAGACGCCGGGCTTAACTTCTCCATCTAAGCGCCTTACCCAACACAAAATGGCTGTTTTCCGCTGCTATGTCCACAGACTTTTGTCTGCTAGTGGATTAAAAAAGGAAGTGAATACCATCAAACAGATTGCTTCCAATAGCGGACATGACCCCAACATGATGGACAGGCTCATCTCTAACTGGAGTCAGAAAGATCTCTCCAAACAGGCTTTCGCTGGCACACCACAGGGTGCTCATCCTGGGGGCCTTATTGTAATCCCCTTCATCTCTGACAAACTGACGAGGGACATTTCTAAAATATTCCAACATTGCCTGTCCATGTGTGATGTGAGAATCTTCCATTCAACAAAGAATTCTATAAAATCCCACATTAAAAACTGTAAAGACAAACTCATACATTTGTCCAAGAGTGGCATTTACAAACTCAATTGCCATGACTGCCTGGTATCATACGTGGGCCGCACATTCCGCTCTGTTAACACATTCCTCACAGAGCACCTAAACTAAACCATGTCTTCCTTTGGGGACCACTTAAGGAAGCATAGTCACACGTTTGATCCCCAAACGGATTCCAGAATTCTTCAACACATCATTTTTCAAAATATGAACAGATTGGATTTCACGGAGAATTGGGAGATCGACCGGGAATTGAGGGCTAATCCCCAATGCCTTAACATGCAGGTGAACCTCAACAGGTTTTATGTACCTGTGCATAAAAGACTTTTGAATTAGATAAATAACAACAAATTACATTAACCCCTTTCTCGGAAACAACAATAAAGAAACGGTGTGGCTGGTTGCTGGTCTAGGTCTCTTTGTCGAGAGGGCGAGGACATCTATGACAATCATAACATCTATGATCTGAAATTCCAACTGGATCTATTCTCGTCCTACGGGTTTCGCGTCTGGTTACACTTGATGAGTGGCTGTAAGTAACAACATTAAGGTTTGACTTTCAATTTTTCTTAAAAGGTCACACGCCAACAAGGAGGCCATTCCCAATGGAAATTTAAAAAAAAAACACAAATAACACTTACAAATCCTCCTGAGGCCTACAAACCTATCGACGAGTAAAGCGTTGATAGATTTTTGGGCGCTGATGATGACCTTTGTGCCGAAACCGGTCCGCAAATAAAGGATTTTTAAGAAAATTGCACAAAGTATGCACCTTCTCCCCCCTATCTATTTGTTTGTTACACTTAAACTTAAATGATAATAACTATATAGAAGGTGGTACTGACTATATGGAAGATGGTAACACCGAACAGCAAAATGATTTCAAGCCTGAAAATCCCGACGTGGAACCTGAACTACGAAAAGAGACAGAAAGATTAAATCACCATCTTTAATAAAGGATTATGGTAAGTTAGCTTTTTCACGGAAACTGGGGAACCAATATCCATGGAAAAGAGTACTGTTAGGAAAAGACTTGCCAAAATGTCGAGGCTTCCATGTCGAAAGTACTGAATTTGTTTTCATTGTTAAATGGCTCTGGTTTGTAATAAAAAATATCAGAAAGCGTGTAGAGAAAGTCGATTCAAAAAGTGCCTAAAAAATTGGTAAATGAACAATCGGTCATTGTGTGCCACAAAAGTCGGTTACCGAAATTATTGAACCAATGTTATTTTCGTTTAGGAGAGGAGGAAGAAGACATCAAGAAGAGAAAAAACTAGATTATAAAATTTTAAGTGGTCAAAGATGGAAATTTAGAAAATTTTTGTCTAAAAGAAAATTGGGAAACCTGTTATGATGTTTTTGATCAAAATGAGACGACCTGCAATTCCCTAGGATCGTACCAAACTTAATTTGAATGAAATTAGTCTTACAACTCAATTTCTTAAGTATGGCATACAAGTCCGCTTATTTCTAAAAAGAGTCTGTCTTGAGGGGAAAAAACTTTAGAAGTCTGTCTCTTTATGCCAGAAGAGGAAATTTTTGTGTTTCTGCATGTCTGATAACATTTTTAAAAAAATATTAAACCAATACAAAACAATATTTCCTGAAGACGTCTAGTCGAATATGAAACATTTGTAAATATGGATGCAAAAAAATCCTCCTTAAATTAATTTTCCGTTAGCGGAAGTACAAACAAGGTCTACCACACTATACCTGGTGGAACCCGGAAAAGAGTCATTTGAGTTCTTGTAGATCAGGGACGTATTCGTCTGAAAGGTGTCATCCTTCGCCGAATCCGTCGATTCGGGTCCGTTCCTCACGTTCGACCTCGAGAGAATTGAGTATTGTTTTGGAGGCTTACCGCGTTGTACTCCGAGACCACAGCATTTGATGAAAGTTTCCTGAAATTCATAAAAACGGACTGTTATTAGTTGTAGTAGCTATTCGCAAACTATATGGGCAAAGTTTGAAAATTGAAAATGGGAATGAGAGCTATTCGAAAGGAATTTTCAGGGGAAAGCCGCTGGAAAATCCCATATGGAAAGCCGGAAATTGAGTTTTTTATAACTGAGTTTATAGATTCGCTCTATTAGGCAGCAGAAGTAGATTCGCCTAACTTTTCCTTTCGACTGGTTTAAGGTAATATTTTCGTTTGAATTACGATGTTCCATTTTGTGCCGCTTCATATGCTACTCGTGGGCGGTTGAAAACAACTCGTTAATTAAAAATTCGGTTTGAATTAAAAATTGAAAAATAAATTAGTATTTTTTCTGATAATTGAGAATAAGCTTTGCTTTGGCTATAAAAACATAAAGTTCTATTAAAAACTATATTTATTTCGACTGTAAAGGCTTGCACGGCCCGTCAAAATATAATCTAAAAAGTTTTCCAGCCTTTGAAGCCGCGGTCCGATGGAATTTCTTCTTACACTCTTTACAATTTTCCCAAACCTGAAAGTCGGTAGATAGCGCTCAAGTCATTAAAGATGAGTTGATTAATAAACCCTAGGGCTACTACTTCTATCCGAAAATCAATAAGTAAGTTTAACAACAATTAGGAAAGGAAAAAAAATTTTGTTTATATTAATATTTTTGGTTAGAGTGAGGAAGTTAATGGAAGAAGCATTTTTTTTCTTCCAATTTGATGAGAGGGCGTCATTCTTAGAAAATTATGGCGACAAATTGTGTAAGAAAAAAATGTTTTGGTTCTAACAAGGGGCCTGATACTAAAAAAATAATTTCTATATATTTTCGAAACACAATGTCTCTCGATGTGGAACATAATGAATTACCAGGAGTCCAAATTTATAGTAATTATGATCAAAACTTTCTGTCTAGAACAAGCTGTTAAATTATTGCATGCTAGTTTTGGAACACCCTGTATAACCTATTTTTTAGCTTTCGTTATCCTAATTTTATGCTTTTTCTCTAAAAGGTTGGGAAGTCTTGCAACCGCAGTTTATAGGGAATAAAAATTTGTCAATCAAGCCACATATACCTTAGTACAGAAGTTCATAGTTTTCGAGATACAGGGTGTGGAAAGTACAGTTTTAATTTCATTTGTTTTCATTCAATGCTGTTTCTAAGCAGTAAAAAGAATCGAAGTGATTTTGTACTTTTGACTCCCTGCATCTCAAAAATAATTAATTTTTCAAAGTAAGGTATATGTGCTTCCCCCGACCTATTTTGGTCCCTAGTATTTCTCATCCTTTCTGGGACGTCAGTTTAATAACTACAACTACTTTTTTTTTAAAGAAAACAATTGTGCAAAATCTATATTTGTTTGAAGCTTTAACGTCACGTCTAATGACCTAAGCTCCATGTCGCTCTGATCATTAAATTGCAATCAAGGAGAGAATCCATCATCAAATGAATAACTTACTCTACATGTCATAAAGGTTAAATCAATATTTACTATTCAGACCGATATAAACCAATTTATAACGAATTGTTAAGAAAGAAATAATCAAAGATTAAGCCATTAAGATCGGTTAAATAAATTTATGGTAATAGAACAGGTTTCTTAAATAGGCGAAACTGTCCCCCCCCCCCCCCAAATAAATCTTCAAGTTTTATCGATAGTGATTAAATAATACTAGAAAACTACAACTAATTCTGGAATTGGAATGTAATAAATTTAATCGCAGAAGATTTATCTTTAAGCTCTTTCTACCGTACACTATCCAGATAGTAGTCAATGGTAATTTACGATCTAGTTTTTTTTTTAAATAGAAAGAATGGTAGAAATATATTTCTTTTTGATGTAGAGACAAATGCGAATTAAAAGCTCGAATAAACGATAACAAAACTGCTGATAAACATGCTCGATTGCGTCTTGATGCAGCATTTGTAAATTTATCGTAGTGAATGGTTCCAACAAATGAGTCAACATCAACAGCCAACCAAATTCCACAGAAATGCTGAAATGCAGCATCGCCATTGATACAAACTGTGTGAATTGTATAGTGTGTATATTTAAAAAAAAAACCTCCTAACAAGCCATGGAATTAAAACTCTTGTCTGAGATAAGTTCATAAAAAAATAAAAATCAGTACATTTTATGATATTTTCGACTTTCAATTGTTTTTATGAAGTTATCTCCGACCTACTGTTCTAATTCCATGAGTTTTTTTTTTAAATGAACGCACGGTAGTAAGTGACTGAACGTCAAAGTTGGTAGTAGGTACTTGCAAGCAAAATTTGTTTTAATTTTGTTTTTCTTTTTACTTTCTTACCTATTGAACGATAATTGCTTTAATATACAGCCAATATTTTATTTAAATCAATAGCAAAGTTTGCTGAAAAGAGCTTTTTTCCTCCTTATTCTTCACTTGATTGTTTTATTTCACTTCACTTGATATTTCATAGCCAACTAGATGACGTTTTCAAATAAACATCCCCCTAATTTCCAAAATAATAATTTTTATTGCCTATGTCTATGATCTATAAAATTTCAATTTTAAATCTGCAAAAATATTCATTCTTAGCAAAAGAAGCAGCAAGGTCTGCTTCACTTGTTTGAAGAGTTGGACACTGATGATGGACAAGTATCTGAGGATAAAAGTTCTTAAAACGAACGTGAGACGGAATCGGAATAGAGTCCATCTGGAAAGAATTATGATCCAGAAATGTCTGATCACTGAGGGTGGAAGCAATCGAGCGGAGGATTCTAATTGGATTCTTACAATTAACTGGCACAAAAGGACAAAAACAAGGAGCAGATAGAATCAAGGTTACGAAGTAATAACAACCCGAAGAATGCTGTTGAAAAAAGTTGTTCAGTTTAAAAAAAAAAGTGAAGCCATTGCCCCACTTTTCTAAACTTTTCTTATGCAATACAATATTGCAAGAACATTCTGTCTTTATTTTTTAATACCTTTTGACCATTTTCTAAATGCAGCTGGGATAAATTTCCAAATAATTTAGAAGTTGTTTGAGGTTCAAATTGGTAAAAAAATATTGACACGAAGAGGAAAAGATGAAGACTAAAAATTACCCAAAACGTCAAAAAACGCAACTGTGTGTGAAAAATTCAAATTAGGATTATAGGTCCAAAAGTAGTTAAACATTTTCACAGAGCCCCTCAAGTGTAAATGTAAATTCGGATTCTTTGGAGAAATTCAGGTTAGAACTGGACTTTTTTTAAGTCAACTAAAAATTACCCATCTCATCTAAAAACGACAATTTTGGTGTATTTTTTTATAATGTCAGACTAAAATGAAAGGTCAAAATCGGTGAAAAATCAAAATGAGACTCAAAGTGTATAAAAATACGAATGTGAAGGGATTTGGAAAAATTTAAATTAAGTTAATTAAAAATAACTTAAAGCGTCTAAAAATGCAATTTTGAGCTTTTGAGGAAATTTAGCATAGAATAAAATTATTTCAAAATAACTAAAATTGAATAAAATTGGCCAATTTCATAAAAAAATAATAATTTTTATGTTTTTTTAAAAAGTCACGAGTGCAAAAATACAAATTTGGAGAGTGTGAAAAAATTCAAATTAAGATTATAGGCAAAATCTTTGGTTAAAAATTGCTCTTAAATTAACTTAAAATTAAATCTTAAAAAAACTCTCTTACTAATTAAAAATAACTTAGAACGTCTGAAAATTCAAATATTTGAGCCTTCTAAGAAATTCGAGTTAGAAATTAAAACCAAAATTGATTAAAAATGACCCAAAGTCAAAGTTGGTAGTAGGTACTTGCAAGCAAAATTTGTTTTAATTTTGTTTTTCTTTTTACTTTCTTATCTACTGAATGATAATTGCTTTAATATACAGCCAATATTGTATTTAAATCAATAGCAAAGTTTGCTGAAAAGAGCTTTTTTCCTCCTTATTCTTCACTTGATTGTTTCACTTCACTTCACTTGATATTTCATAGCCAAGTAGATGACGTTTTCAAATAAACACCCCCCTAATTTCCAAAGTAATAATTTTTATTGCCTATGTCTATGATCTATAAAATTTCAATTTTAAATCTGCAAAAATATTCACTCTTCGCAAAAGAAGCAGCAAGGTCTGCTTCACTTGTTTGAAGAGTTGGACACTGATGATGGACAAGTATCTGAGGATAAAGGTTCTTAAAACGAACGTGAGACGGAATCGGAATAGAGTACATCTGGAAAGAATTATGATCCAGAAATGTCTGATCACTGAGGGTGGAAGCAATCGAGCGGAGGATTCTAATTGGATTCTTACAATTAACTGGCACAAAAGGACAAAAACAAGGAGCAGATAGAATCAGGGTTACGAACGTAATAAGGGCAGACCCGAAGAATGCTGTTGAAGAAAGTTGTTCAGTTCTAAAAAAAAAGTGAAGTAATAGACATTGCCCCACTTTTCTTATGCGATACAATATTGCAAGAACATTCTGTCTTTATTTTTTAATACCTTTTGACCATTTTCTAAATGCAGCTGGGATAAATTTCCAAATAATTTACTATTTTAGAAGTGGTTTGAGGTTCAAATTGGTAAAAAAATATTGACCACGAAGAGGATAAGGTGAAGATTAAAAATTACCCAAAACGTCAAAAAACGCAAATGTGTGTGAAACATTTTCACAAATGTAAAAATTCAAATTAGGATTATAGGTCCAAAAGTAGTTAAACGTTTTCACAGAGCCCCTCAAGTGTAAGTGTAAATTCGGATTCTTTGGAGAAATTCAGGTTAGAACTGGACTTTTTAAGTCCACTAAAAATTACCCATCTCATCTAAAAACGACAATTTTGGTGTTTTTTTTAATAATGTCAGGCTAAAACTAAAAATACGAATGTGAAGGGATTTGGAAAAATTGAAATTAAGTTAATTAAAAACAATTTAAAGCGTCTAAAAATGCATATATGGAGCTTTTGGGGAAATTTAGCATAGAACAAAATTATTTCAAAATAGCTAAAATTGTATAAAATTGGCCAATTTCATCAAAAAATAATAATTTTTATGTTTTTTGAAAAAGTCACGAGTGCAAAAACACAAATTTGGAACGTGTGAAAAAATTCAAATTAAGATTATGGACAAAATCTTTGATTAAAAATTGCTCTTAAATTAACTTAAAATTAAATTTAAAAAAAACTCTCTTACTAATTAAAAATAACTTAGAACGCCTGAAAATTCATATATTTGAGCCTTCTAAGAAATTCGAGTTAGAAATTAAAACCAAAATTGATTAAAAATTACCCACTCATTTAAAAATGCAATGTTTTGAGATTTTTGATAGTCAGGCTAGGATTGAAGCCAAAATCGGAGAAAAATAGTTCAAAATGTACCACATTAGAGGATTCAGAGGCAAATTAGTAGTAGTAGTAGCAAACAATGGGGAGGGGGGGGGGCGAAATCTTGCGACTAGGACTTAGAGGCTCTTTTCACAGTCTCCCGATCCACCCATCCCTACTCCACCAGTGTCCTCATTCCTTCCACGAGTCGATCCGTCCCTGTAATGAAGGAGAGTATCCCGTACCATTTCAGAGTCGGAAGCTCTTTTCGATGAAAAATAAGCGCTCACCTATGGCACACTCGCAGAAAGTGGTATGACAACTCTTCTTCTGCTCCACAGTGGGTGCAGAGTGTATTGTCTGCCATTCCTAGGAGGTGCTTTTGCCTGTTTAGTCTGTAGTGTCCAGTATGGATTCCTATAAGGCCTCCCAGTCACTGTCGGCTTCTCCCAAGAAGCCACAAGACCTTGGATCTATCTGGGTTAGCGTAATTTCCTTGGTCTGTCTACATATTCCTGACTGTATCAAGTTTGTCCTTGTACTCTCCCATGCCCACTCATTCAGAGTGTGAGAGACTTTTACTTACTCCTAGACATATGGTCCAGTAAAGTATGTCTGGGAACCACACTTGGCCGATTCGTCGGCACGCTCGTTCCCCGCGATGCCCCTATGTCCAGGAGCCCATCCCAGAGTTACCCTTTTTGTTTCTGCCAGTGACTCTAGAGCATCCCTGCACTTCTAAACAAGCTTTGAACTCGTTCCGCTCCTGCAGATGGCTTGCAAAGCCGCCTGACTATCGGAATAGATGAAGATGTCCTGCTCTTGTCCTTGTCTGACTTTTTTTCCTGTGGCCGCTTCGAGTTTTGCAAAGACCTCCGCCTGGAAAACCGTCGTGTGGCTTCCCAAGGGGAAGCCCTCGCCCGCTGCATGACCTGCTTTGTATATTACGGCTTCCGCACACTGTGTATTAGCCATTCTTAATGCGTCTGTATACCATACCTGATTATTCTCAGAAGATTGCAGAGGCCGCTCTACCTTGAATTCGTCCTTTGTTAGGATGCTTATCCTAATATTTAGCTACTCCTTTATAGGAGTAGCTATTTAGCCTTCGTCGTGTATAGACGTTCGAGTTTCAAGCGTGCTTATCTCGTTATTGTGACGGTAAATTCCATTTCTTTTTGCGGAATACTGCGATGGGTGATACTAGTGGCGGCGAACGTTCTGTCAGTAAACAAAAAAAGACTGACAAAAATCTATACCCCTATAAACTTGGAAGTAATTCTGTAGGGTCAGTAATTTCAACAAACGAAACGCGTAAACATTATATCCATTAGATATGAAGGACATAGCACCAATGACTTCACAAAGCGATAGGAACGTAACGGAGATAAATTCTATACCAAGGCTGTCTGATAATTTAAGTTCTCCCATTTCATGTGGAAGCAATAACATTTATGAGGATGCATTCCAACCAGGCAATGTAATTGCCAGAACGCCACCAACATCGATATCGGTCACTCAAGAACAGAATTTGAATAAGGAACAAACAACAAATAAACGGTTACGGTCTGAAATAACCCCTGATATAGAAAATAACAAGAAGAGACAATGCGACAGGCAAATAAACCAAGAAGTGATCGCCCTTGAGAGAAATTACAATTACGAAAATAAAATTCTAGAAGCAGATTTTGTTAACAGATTATTTTCTGCATTGGACACTATTAATAACGTTACTGAATGTGATTTACAAGAAGATGGCAATATCGTGTTATCTAAGACCGACCAAAAAAAAATCAGGGAAGTACATAATGAAATACATAGAAACTTAACTAGAATGGTTCTACAACTAAAAAATCAGGAAAATGACATTCTACGAATGCAGCTGCTACTGAGGTCGCCAAGTATTGCATTAAATGTTGTTAAAGATAGAGCAAGTGCGCAGCAAAAAACAGGTAAAATGTACGCAGAAATAGCATCAAAAGAGTTCATTAATAGTCAAACCGAGAGTCAAACACACGAACGGACCGTTACACTTCCCAAAACATGGGTCACACCCAACACGCAAAACAGACACGAAACTATTATACGTATTACAGATATTCAAGACCACAAAGAGGCAATCAAAGAATTTAAGAAAAATATTAACCTTAAAGAAATATGCAGAGGATTCAAAAGTATAAGGCAAACGAAAACAGGAGCAATTATTGTCGAAAGCTTTGACAAAAACCAACAGACAAACTTAACAAGAGTAATAAAAGACGTCGACAACATGACAGTAAAAGAAAACCACAGTAATAATCCAATGTTCATAATAACCGGAATTGAAAAAGGATACTTAAACAATGAATTTCTGCAGGAGCTTGAGAGATTAAACTTTGAAATTGTTGAACTTGGACACAGTATTTGCGACAAGATCCAGGTAATAACAAAAAAACAATGTCGTAATGGAAATAAGGAAAATTGGGTACTTGAATCATCACCAACCATAGCTAAATAATTTCTTAAAAAAGGTAAAATATTTTTTGATCTGGTCAAGGTATACGTTCAGGAATACTTCAACCTGGCCCAGTGTTTCAAGTGCTGAGGATTTGGACATGTGGCCAAATACTGTTCAGAAAAAGACTGTTGTCACAGGTGCGGCAAGGAACATAAAGCTGAAAACTGCGCTACCAATTTACTTAAATGCAATAAATTGTAGCAAATTTAAATTGGATAACACAACCCACTCGGCAAGAGACAAGGAGTGCAGTATATAAAAGGAAACTATGAGCTTTTAGGAACAACATAAAATATAGTGATTTTTTATAACATCGATCCACCCTTCATCAATCGGTCATGAAGATGGGAATAAATCAAGAAAAGGAATTACGAGTACAACAAAACAACAGGTAAATTCCGACGAAAATGTGATAAGTATTATACAACAGAATGTTCAGTTGTTGGGTAACTCTGTAGATTCCTTAAACAATTTGCTAAAAAATAATGCGGAAACAACATAGTATGTATCACTGAACACTGGAAAATAACAGACGAAGTAAAAATGTTAGCACTAGAAAACTTTACGCTGGCAAGTGCGTTCTGTAGAGGTTATGGTCAACACGGTGGTAGTGCGATTTACGTTCATAAAAGTATGAAATTTAGAACGAGAAGTAAATTAAACAAACTTTCATTAAAAAACGAATTTGAGTGTGCGGCAATTGAATATAACGTCGACAAAAACCAAATGATAGTTTTATCTACTATATTTGAGAATACCAGAGTGACATTCGGAAGTGGCAGTTGTATAGAGAATATTTTTGTAAATTTTGATGTATTGGCCAGAATGGTTTTTAAGGGTTTTATATCAGATCATGCGGCCGTAAACATTAGTTTTCATATGCTAAAATCTCAACCAGCAGAACCGCAATATAAAAGAATATTCTCAGAAAAAAATAAGAAAATATTTATAACTTGTTTAAAGGAGCAAGATTAGTTTAAGATTTATAATAGCCACGGAAGTGATAGTAATCATAAATGGAAATTATTCATGGATATTTTCAGTCAATTATTCAATCAAAGTTTTCCGTTAAAACGAGTCAACGCAAATAGTAAAAAAGGTTATGTCTATAAGGACAGCGATCAAATTAAAGAATGTAAAAATAGACTTAATATTTTACTAATTTTGTTTAGGCACAATAGAGAATATAAAGATCAATATAAAGAGGTAAAACAAGAATACGATGATCTTTTGAAAGCGGCAAGATCTGATGAATATGAACAGAAAATTAAGCGATCTGATAACAAAACAAAGTGTATGTGGGCCATATGTAACAAAATTCTAGGAAAGAGTAACAGTACTCCTAGTGCACCAGCAGGTGATCCTTATATATTAGCTAAACAGTTTAATCAACACCTGCTTTCAGTTATACCAGGACTTTTGAAATATGTTCAAAACAGACCGTTATATTGTAATATACCTTTAAATGATCAATCCATGTTTCTAAGACCAGTAAGCGCTAGCGAAATATTAGATCTTGCAAATAAAATCAAGAATAAGTGTAGTAGTGGAATCGATGAAATACCTCCAAATATAGTGAAAATATATATAAAAGGACGTATTAGCATTTCTATTAAATGACAGTTTTAAGCCGGGTATATTTCCTGATTTGTTAAAAGTAGCACTGATAATACCATTATATAAAACGGGAAGTCCAGATGAAATGCAGAATTACAGACCCATTAGTCTTTTAACGAGCTTCTCAAAAATATTCGAACTAGCAATGTGCAATAGAATTCTGAGTTTTTTTAACAAGTGTGCTTTATTTGCTGGTCACCAGCGTGGATACACCACTGGAAGATCGACACACCCTGCTACACTTCAATTTATCAGGGCAGTACTGGAGCAATTTGAGCAGGGCAGTGTTGGACTGGGAATTTTCTTAGATTTGTTAAAGGCCTTCGACTGTCTTGATCGTTCATTCCTCGTAATAAAACTAGAAAAATACGGCATTAAGAGAAATGCGCTAAAATTTTTTAAATCTTATCTATCGAAAAGAAAACAAATAGTTAAATTGACCAAAGAGGGAAAGACCTACCTCTTGGATATGGAGGAAAATAGCTTTGGAGTAGCTCAGGGGAGTATTCTTGGCCCAATTCTGTTCATAATCTATTTAAACGATTTGGCAGCGACTGTTAGTATTGCAAATGGAAGTGTCACATGCTATGCAGATGACACAAATATTCTTGTTGGTGGAAAAGGCATTAATACAATTAGGTTTCATGCTAGTGAAATGCTTGATAGTGCTGGTGACTGGTTCGAGCAGAATGGGCTCGTTTTGAATAGAGATAAAACAAATGTTGTTATATTTAGAACTAAGTTGTGTAGAACTGATTTCTCCGACACTCCAAAGTTATCTGATCAAGAATTTATTTTAAGTAAGAAAGTAAAATTTTTAGGTGTAATAATTGATGAATTTTTGGACTGAAAAGCACATATCCAAGAACTGTTAAAAAAAATTAACTCTGTTTGCTATGGAATAAGAATAATAGGGCTATATGAGTGGTAAAATGCAAAAGGTGATATATTTTGCTAATGTTCAATCGACTTTGCAGTACGGAATTATTTTTTGGGGTAGCAGTAGTGATATGCAGAACGCCTTTGTTGTTCAAAAGAGAATTCTTAGGACAATTAAACGCATGCAAGTAAGAGACAGTTGCAGGGGTGTATTTAAAAAAGAAAGATTGCTGACGATTTATGGACTATATATTTACGAATCATTGCTGTTTTTCTTTAAAAATCGGTCTAATTTTGAGAAACAAATAGTGCATGGTTACAATACAAGAACTATAGATACAAACTATCGTATTCATCGTTTATCGTTAACTGAGAAAAGCCCATTTTACAGGTGTGCAAAATTATTTAATCATCTACCACGGCATTTAAGGATAATCGAAAACTTGAAGCAGTTCAAGTGTAAAATAAAGTAGCACCTAATAAACATGGAGCCTTACTCAGTTGGCGAAGTACAAAATAAAATGTTGAAACATAAACGTATTGAGGGATGATTAAAGTAAAGAATAAAGTCGGTAACTCAAAGCAAAAGAGCGTCAAAAGTGAAACCTACGATGCGTATGGTGATAGGTTAAGAAGGGGCCAAAAGGGTAAGAAACGTAAGAAAAGGAGGGAATGTGAGGGTGACAATGACTTACCACAAAACGATGTACAGTTTTGGTTCGAAGTTTGTTGCAGTTTTTTCCTTTATGTACTGTTACTTTGAAGTCGAGATTTGAATGTTTTTTAATGAAAATTTTGAAAAAAAAAAACGAAAGTTGCATTATTGCTTTGTACATGCTGCTCGCCGTGTCGAAACTCTGCGACTAACCGTCAGAGATATCGTACGGCACGCAGCATGTACTATGGGGAATTAAAGTGATTTTTTTAAAGTTTTGGATAAGGAAGCCTGTTAATGAAGGAAGATGCAATGGCTATTAAATTGGTCAAGGTGGTGTTTAGTATACACATACATCGCAAGGTTAATTGTTTTTAATTAAGTAGGTCTGCTGACTGGTCGCTTTCGGTGTTTGGTTTATATTGTTTTGGAGTTTAACTATGTATTTTAGGTAAATTTTTGAACTTTGTTGTAAAAAGATTAATTCGATATGGATATTGACATATTTACTGATTTTATGCAGAGGGTAGTTACAGAATGTAGGAGTTAATTTTGCTTAGGCCATCACTGTCCGTTTTTGCATTGACGCAATTACTGTTTTTCTTTATGAATACCATTTCATGAAATTCCCTTTTTTTCTTGTTTTTTTCTGTTTTTAGGACTTTAGCTCTTTTAAAATAAAATTTATGCTGATGTTCATTTGCGTGGTGGGTTAGGGCTGTATGGTTATTTTTGTTGTGTTTGTGTCCATTAATGCGGTTTTTTAAGAACTGGCTAGTCTGCCCGATATAGACGCCAGGGCATCCTGTTTGGCAGGATATTTCGTAGGCGATGTTGCTTTTTTTGTCTGTGGGAGTTTTGGGTTTTAGTTTGGTAAAATGTTGGTTAAGTAAATTATGTTCTTTAAAACTGGTTTGGATATTTTCTTTGGAAACTGTATTGCGGATTTTTTTCGGAAAGACCAGGGATGTACGGTATAGTTAGATAGTTTGTTTCGGTATTTTTTTTGGTATGCCTGGTTGAATTGTTATAAAATTTATGTAATCTTTTTTTAAATATAGTGTTAATTAAGCCGAAGGGGTAGTTGTTTGTTATTAGGGCGGACTTTGCTTTTTTTATTGCATGGGTTCGGTATTCAGGATCGGAAAGGCTGACCGCGCGGTCGGCAAAGCTGGTTATGACGGACTTTTTTTGAGATATAGGGTGATTTGAATTGAAATTTAAGTATCTGCCAGACCAGGTGGGTTTCGTGTACCATGAGGTACTTACTTTGCCATTGCTGTTATGGAGGGTGAGGTCTAGGAACTTGATTTGCTGATTTTGTTCGATTTCTATGGTAAATTGAATTTTTGGGTGGTATTGTTCAATAAGTGAACTCGTTCAATATGTGTTGGCCGTATTTTTGTGGAGCAGCGAGTAAGCAGTCATCTACATAGCGGAAGAAGAAGGGGAGTTTTACTGGTGGTTGTTAATTACAGTGGTTTCGAGATCTTCGAGGACTAATTGTGCAATGGCGCTTGAGATGGAGGCGCCCATCGCACAGCCATTGATCTGTTTGTAATAAGTGTCATTGAAGACGAAATAAGTAGAACTTAAGGTTAGTTCTACTGCTTCTAAGAAGTCCTTCATTGGTATGTCCATGTGTGTTGTTTAATTTTGTCCCACTGTTTTTTTATGAGGTCAAAGGCAAGTTCGATAGGGATATTTGTGTACATGGATATTACGTCTAAGGATATTAGGGAGTAATTTGTGGGGTAGGATACGTTAGAAATTTTGTCTTTAAATTGCCAAGAGTCTTTGATATATAATTCATTTTGATGTACTATTTTTTGTATTATATTTTTTTGGAAATTTTGAAAGTTTTTCGAAAAGGGATTGAACACATGAGACGATGGGTCGGAGTGGTATGTCGGTCTTGTGTAATTTTCGGAAGCCGTAAATTTTTGGCGGTGTTGGGGGATATGTAGGCCATATTTGCCCATTTTTTTATTAAGTCGTTGTTGCTTTTTTGAAATTTATTTGTTGGATCGTTTTTCATTTCCTTGTACCTATGTAGTTTTGTCTGCCAGTAGCTCGTAGATTTTTTTGTCGTAGTCAGTTCTGTTCATGACAACGGTCTTATTTGATTTGTCTGGTTTGAGGACTATTATTTGAGGGTTGTTTTTCAGAAACTGTCTAGTTTCATTTATGTTGCGTTGGAGGTTAATATTGTTTTGTTGTCCAGTGTTTTGTGAGACTTTTGTGGGTGTGTATGTGACTGCTGCAAGCGGATCTGATATTGTCTTTTGTTTGAGCTGGTAAGCGGGATATGGCAGATTCGATATTAGCTATGATGTCAGTTACTGGAATTTCTTTTTGGTTTTTTATGG